>JAGFML010000036.1:0-362994 GCA_021030945.1 Pyrenula aspistea
TTTAATTTTAATAATTAATTTTTAATAATTATTTAAAAATTATTATTTTTTAATAAAATAATAATAATAAAAAAAATCTATTTATTTTATAATTTTTTAATAAAAATTTTAATATAATATTTTTATTATACTAAAATTATAGTAAATATAGTTTATATAATATTTATTTATTCTTTAAATTAGATAGCCAATTATTCCTAAATTTAAATAAATGTTTAAATAAAATCTAATTAAATAGACATTATATGTCACGGTTGTGACACTGGGCAGGCTCCCAAGGTTGGATGCCTATCACGTGATACCGCGACGTTGCCAAGCCACTAGCTGGCGGACTTTTCATACACACCTGCCCTGCCCTATTCTACTCTTTCTGTTCTTTACACAACATCTTATATATACACTATACACAGTACATGTATATAGTGAATATGAATAGCTAGCAATTAAGCTCTTTCCACACAGCTCGGGCCTCTTCCGTGACAAGTAGAAGTTACTATGTGAAACTAGTTCCCGAAACGGCTAGCGGCCCAAAACCCCCCCGGAGCTTACCACAGGGGATATATGTAATTAAGCAAACAGAATGTTTAAAACACTAGAAAAAGAGTAGAATTCTTAATTTTAAACTATAGATTTCTATATAGTTTTTGTACAATATGTAGAATATAATTGGGTAGTGAAAATTATAAAATTTTTAATTGTGTTTAACCGTAATTAACTAAATTCAATTGTGATAATCACATTTAAATAATTAATCACGTGCTGATTGATTACTTGCAATCACGTGATTGATAACAACCCTGTTGAGCGCTACTCACTGCACAGAGAGACAACACAACCTTAGAGAGGAAGAGACGAAAAGAAAGCAGATTGAAGACGTTGTCCATATAGGAACCGTCGGGTCCGAGACGCGTCCGCGGGCGCCTTCCCTCTGTGCGGCCGAACGCGTAGTCACGTGGTCAAAGACCGTGGGCTCTGACCATGGACGGAGCCTCCAGAATTCGGAGTCTCTCCTCCTGTCCTTGGAATCTGCAAGTCTGTTTCAGTGGGCAATGAGTAGCGCCCAGGACCATTACTGAAATTTCGTTATACCAGACTGTCAAAGATAAGACCTCCCGTGGACATCTTGATCGAGTTCCAATTTCCACGACTCCTGCAGGCCCAACTATCCGGCCGCCGGACACCAAACCTTAGCAGCCTGTCGTCATCTTACAGGCTTTGCATAGCAGATATCTCTGTCTTCCTCCTCCTCCTCCTCCTCCTCCTCCTCTCCATTCAACCGACAATTCGATTACCTCCTCAAACTTCTCTCTTTTCATATTCTCCTTCTCACATTCCACCTTCCACTCTGACGCCAATCTTGCCTCAGCATCGACCAAGACCTCCCCTCTCGACTTCTCCATTGACAATGCCTCCAAAAGCTCTGCCCACCCCTTGGCCGCAGTGTAGGTCACTATGCTTCTATGATCAAGAAGCATTGGCTAAGAACAAGCAGATACTGTTCCGGAATGGGCAAGTAAACTTCATGTGGCATCTAAAACGCCACTGCAAAGAGAAGAACGGAAGAAACCCAACCGGCATGAAGTACGTCGCCAGGAAAGAGAACAATGGATGCTGGGACAACAAACTCTCATCGAAGAGCCTAGCAGCAGTGAAGAGAGCTTGGGTCAGAGTCTTCCCGGACTAATCGACCCCGTGACGCACATGGACGAAAACGTAAGAGATATCTTACCTGCCTTGTCGGGTGCTAGGTCTAACTACTGTGGTCAGCAAATGGAAATTGTCTCGTCCGAGGATGATATCTCGTCGGAGATGGGGCGTCTCATGCAAGACGTAGGCTACACAGACCCCTTTGAGGAATTTCCGGGCTAATGGCCGGAAGAAAGCAGATGAGGCCGACGCTGCCAGGCAAAGCCATGAGGCTAACGAGCAAGCAAGCACGGAGGACCCGTCAAGCCGCTCGTCGCCGCTACTCACTGCAAAAGGAAAGGAAAGAGCAACTGACAGCTCGTCGCCATCCAGGACCGAGGCCAATTTTCTACCATTGGATCAGACAATGCCCGATGTGGATAGTTCGGATGAAGATCCGACAAATGAGCCGGATCCTACACAAGCGACGCCAGCGCGCCGAGGAAGGAAGCGGCTTCGTTCACCAAGCACCTCTCCGATAAAGCCAAGGAGGAGTGGGAGTGGCCGCGTCGGCAGCCCAAGGAAGAACTTGGGAAGTTGAAGCCATTATCGCTGGTCCAAATTGCAGGCTCAATGATTGAGCTCTTGAAACTTGTGAGTCAAGTGAAGTATTCAGACTCCAGTGAAGTGGCTTACCGAAACAATAGGGTGAAGCTCGCGGGGAATAGATGGGAACTTAGCGGTCGCAGTTCATGACGAACAGATTAATGCTTTGGCCAGCGAGCGACGAAACCGTGATAAATGATATACGTCTTCTATTCAAATCTTTATCCCAGACAGCATTGAACCGAAGTGGAAATCGTCTCTAACACAGTGTAAGTCAACTAATTTTCCACCCGCTTACAGATTCTTCTAGTCCCAGTGTTTATTTTGAAGATCAATCGATTCCCCATTCAACATTGCCCTTCTTCAACCAAGATCTCGCAAACTTTCGTCGACAACGACTACCGATGTAGGCATTTGATGAGCGTGGTGTTCCAAAAAGTCTTAGGCGCTGGCGATAGGGATAGACCCTCGCAGTTCTGCAGCGATTTGCCTCGGCATCGGAAGGTGTTGACAAGCCAGGGTCAAATGTGTCGATTTTATCTTTGGGGTGCTGATTCTCGATGAATATGGATGATATTGACCGCCACTACTTGGACCTGTCCTTGGCTATAAAAATCTTATAATTGGAGATTGAAAAATTGCAGATGGCTTTGAACTCCAAAAGAACTACAATGCGGAGGAGAACACGCTACAAATTAGGGTTGGTTCCAAGCGTAGCGTGGCGGGCTGGCCGGGTAGCATGGATCGCCAAAGCAGGCCGCGAAGAGGAAGCCTAGGCTTTGTGGACCTCGGCCAAATGCCGTGATCAAACGCGCCTGGAACGTGAATTATTCTGCCATTAGTCTACTTCAACTTCACAAGGAGCACGAATAAGCCACAAGTCGCCCAAAGCGGGCGTGACTTTCACATCCTCATTCGTCTATCTGTATAAAACGAATACGTATCCCAGCTTCCTCCGTCCGCTTTTTAGCATCTTCAATGCTCAAAATTTAAAGACACCTTTCACGTACCTCAGGAGGCTCGCTTTCGAGGTACCTCACGATCAGCAGCCAGATACGATGAAGATGCAGCCATTGAGGATTATCGCTTTTTTGCTGCAGATGTAGTGGTCTCCTTTCCTCCAAGCCCTCCTTCGCGCGTTGGGCCACTTCATGGGCCAGTCGCATCCACATCAGATGACTTCCGTTTTGCAGAGCGTCTAGCATCTCCCGCATGGCACCGTGATCCGAAAGCTATGCCATCATTAGCGCACGCAAATGTCCGGCAGCCTAAAGCATACCTCTTTCAGTCGCTGGCCAATTTCCTTGACCAGGCTCTCCCATTAGGCTTTGTCGGCAGCACTGTTCGTAGCTGTCTTCACCATCTTTACGCTTTCCCAGAACTGGTGGTGGAGTCCTACCAGGACGATTGGTCCATGCTCACATCGCAGAGCCTGCTTCTGCGAACTCGCAACCCACTCGTAAAGAGGAGTTTTAGCGTTACACGGTTGCTCGTTGACGTAGATTTTCAACTTCAGAATCACGGAATGTAGGTCTTGTACGAGCTCCAGCTCTTCAAAAGCTCCTAATGCTCATGGACAAGAGGCAGCAAGTCAGGCAGCTGGCTGTCTGGTCGCCGCACATTTCGACGGATCTGGAAGAGGAAAGCGAGCCCGGTTTGTAAGCTAGTTCCGGACGTGACTAGCGAGAGGTAGCAGGCCGGTATCTGAGGGTCGAGGAAGCAGCGGCAAATAGTAAAGTTGACAATGGGAAAGCAAGTATAGCGGTTGAGGAAAGTGGAGGGGGTGGGAAAGTTTGGAATTATTGACACTCAGGCAGGAGAAATGAATTTGTAAAGTATTAGGAGGAGTGGAGGAGGATGGTGTTGCTGCTGCTGTACACACTTATAAGTCTAGATGGGTCAATGTTCTCTTGAAAGAGGTATCCATTTAAATGCAGCTCAAATATGAATCAGAATAGGATTGCTAGATGCTTTCTAAAATCTACATTTTTCTCCTCGGCACCACGGCCTCCTCGTGCCTCCAAGTATCCACATATTTATAAGCATCTCTAATCGCTCTCTTCTGTTTTCTTTCGCCTCCTCCTTCCATGATCATATTTCTCTCCAAATCAAAGCAATCAATGCCGTCACCAGGATCTAGGCACCTCGGATACAAGGTATGGGTGTCTGTTGCACAGAGCATGCCCTCTTTCTCAGAATAGAAATGCGGACCTCGCGTACCATTATCACTACAGAGCTCAACAGCGCTCTGCTCAGGATTATTGCTGCGGACTAGATGCTCAAAGAAGGCGATAGCGCGGGGTCGGCGGCCTTTTTGAGAATTGTTATACTTACTAGAATAATTCCTGCTTTGGCTGGAGGAAGCATCGGATCTTTTCCGAACAAAGCTACGAGGCTGTTTGGCGTAATCATGTCGGCGAGTAGTTAAGGATGTACTGTCCTTAGCAGAACGTTTACGTCGATTGCGAGCGATTGTAGCAGCGATCGCATTGTTCGTGGCTTGTTCATGGGCAGGGTTTTCGTTGTATTCAGTCTGATGGCCAGTCTGATAAAAGATCGCCTGTTTTTCCTGTACGGACAGGTGTTGTCCTGGTCCTAGATGACGAGGATCCGGATGCCACAAGTCGGGCAAGCAACCAGGAACTTCTTTCATTGGTAGACGAGCGCCGGGAAGAGGTGGTGGCAGAAATATCTGGGGACACTTAGACCATGGTCAGTATAAGGGTCAGTACACTTTTGAGTCGGAGGGCAGCATACCTGCATATTGTTAAGCTCTCGCCGCATGCTAAAGCGGGCTATTGAGCCACACATTTGGTGGGGATCATTTTGCCAAGATGTCCATGTAGAGTTATCGAGCTTGAAATCAGTAAGGTGGGCAGTAAATCCTTGGTAAGACGTGGTGCCGTCACCGTCTATGAAGAGGCACTTAGGTGCATGTTTCTCTTGTGCGCCCGTTTCGGGATTCGTGAATGTGATCAAGTGAGCAGATTGAGACCATGGATAGTTGTAGTCAGGGCTGAGAGAATTACAGACAGCTGCAATCTCTCCAGGAAGTAGCGCAAGAACGTTTCCCGTGTTTGCACCCGTGACGGAAATGTCTGAAATACAGATGGCGTCAGGTCCTCCAGCGGCGATAGTGATGTATTCGGGATCTTGGCCGTTGTCCTCGTCCCATGAAGGTACTTGAATTATTGGTTCATCGTCTTGTTCCAAATCGTTTCCAGCATCATCGTCATTATATACTCCAATCCGCTGGCCTTCACGTCCGAAAAGGCCAATATCAGGAGCATCTCCCGCCATACTTATGTAATTGTAAATTTTCTCCTTTTCATCCCATTGACTAGGTTTTATGACTGGTAAGCCAACGCCAATTCGTACGGCGGTATGTAGAGTCACCTTTGGAGTAACTGTCGATGTTTAGCAAGTAGCGTAGATATTCCGTTGTAACAGGTAAATCCTTACAGAGCTTTTCGAACGCGAGAGGAGCCATGCTCATTAGCATGAATGCAGCATTCAAGCCTAATTGACCGTTAGCTTGTGGAAGGCTAGAAGCACCAACGATCAGCCCAGACCTAGCATTTCTGGCGTGAAAAGCGCAGCCATTATCGAGGCTTGGGCAGTTGAACCAGTTTCTGTATATGGTACCGATACTAGTGATGTTGCTTTGTACAGTCACGACCGGTGGAGTAAGAATGCTCGAAATTTGCTTCGTAGTCTTGAGGCACGCGTTGTAGCCGATAGATTGGTAATCGTATACGGAATAGACGTATTAGGACCAGCCCAGATGTGTAGCCTGAGAGAAGCGAAAAGTTAAAAGGAATAGAACAATAGATGCTTGGAAAAGGACGAGGATATCTAAATAAGTAATTTTTAACAGGTCTCTGGAGGGAAGGTTAGCTCTAGGGGTAATTTACGGCTAAAGTCTCACGGTGAGCCAACGTATGGGTCACGTAACCGCAAGGAAAGCATTGTAAGACGTGGCAAATTGATTCCGACATGTGCACACATTATCGATACACGAAAATGAGCTTCCGTTTAGCTAGTAGTCGATGCGATACGATGTTTGATGTCAAAAGACATTCTGATGATCAAACAAGTTGTCAAACGAGACAGTAACTTTCTAACATAAGGGGAACAAGATAAATAAATTCATAGTTAGCACTATGATTTCAGTCATGGAGGTTAGGAGCTTTGTCTCAGTGTCCCGAAGTTTCAAGATAAAAATCTTAACATACGCTTTATTTGTTATGAAATCACTTTTCAGCCTTTCCACGGGACAGACTGGTTTCTGATCGAACCCTAGAGTCAAGAATGTAACTGTTCTACGTAGCTAGCAGTAAAGTCGTTGAATGTACATTTTGAAGTCCTTCAGGGATTTACAGTGGCTCGGTCAGACGTTAGGGCAAGGCTTATGCGCACGCAGATCCCGAAGATGTTGCATCTTACCACGACCTGTGCGGCCACGCGCATGATCTTTTGCTCACTTCTTGCGCCTAACCGATTGGCATTGGATCACCAAATTTCGTTAGGACGCATAGCCGAGTCAGCTTGTACGCCGCTATAATTGGACAGATTAACGAATACTAGACCTTTCTGCTACTCTATACGAGTTGGAGGTATACGAAGTACTTCTCCACAGCGCCGCGGCGGAGCTTGACATCGTACAGCGGTGCTCCTGGTGCTTTTTTGTCACAGCAACGAATTTATACAAAGAGTGAAACAGAGTAGCCCGGAGACACCATGAAACAACATCCCACACACAAGATAGTGTTCACCAGAAGGACAGCACACAGGTAAAGATTTGCTCCACACAGAATATCGTCGCCCAACGAAGTCCATTTTTTATGTTAGCATTATTAACAGACGCTAATTCGAAGATGCGACAAGATTGGTTTGAGGTACTCAGGGTTATTGCTCTGGCCAGCAGTATAAATTAAAGCTCATCAGAAATTTATTCTATACTTGCGATGCTAGATATGTCGTCCAGAGCTTACAGCTTACATGAAGAATCTATCTATTTTGCCTCTCCTTCTTCCAAGTATCCATTCTCTTACTACTTACTTTCGACTTGCGGATAAATCTTATAGCAGCCGCTTACGGGCTAAGCGTCCAATTTCCTCCTCGGAGATACACCTAGGGCGGAGAAATGGCCGCGGACAGGATCATGCTTATCCTCCTTGTTCTTGGATTATCTGTCTTTGAACATGGGAAGTCGGTCCCACTCGAGTATCCAGTCTATGATACATCGCCATTGAATTCAAGGAATGCCGAGACTCCAGAGAGTGATCTATATAATCGAGAAACTAATAATTTGGCAGATATATCGTGGTCAACATCGGACTACCAGAAATCGCCATTCTTTCAAGATGAATTTGAAATATCTCCCTTTGATCTTGACCGTCGCGCCGAAATTGTTCCCATATCCTATGAGCATCCTGAGACAACAACTGACCCTGATACGATCACTAACCCTGGAACCGAAACTGAAAACGAACATCTTAGTGAAACTGCCACTACTATTGCCCCTAGCGCAACGAGTTCAAGTGGATTCGGAGAGGGTAGCCAAGATACCGAAGGAGGCTTTGGTGATGAGACTACTAGTCTAGATGCTACCTCGACTTCGAGTCCAGATGCCACTCCGACCACAAGTTCTGACGCTACTCCAACTACCAGTACAGGTCCCACCGAAAATACTAGTCTAGATGCCACTCGAACTTCGAGTTCAGAGTCTACTCCGACAACCAATCCAGATTCTACCAAAGACGATCCTCAGAACCCCAAATCGACAGTCTCATCAAACGATGGACCTGACACACCTGCATGTTTCTCTAAGCGATCTCTAACCGGTCGTGCACAATGTGAAGCGTTCGGCAACATTCCGCAAAAACCATGGGATTTTGATAGAACAGATAGTCAGCTTTTATTCGATTTAGAACACCCGGACCCTCCCAAGACGACACCACCTAGTAACACCGAGCTTGATCAGATGTACGAAGAACTGGACCAAGACGTATGGAAAACCCCAGCAAAAATTTCAATGTCCCAAGAGGAAATGGATCGTCGATTTACTGCAAATTATCTATTGCGTCGAGATGCAGAAAGTGGGCGACTCGACTCTCCAGAAAGGGACTATGACCCAAATGATGCGGATGTTCACATGAGCGAAGGTGACAACTACAAGCCAGAGTACAAGACAAAGTACCTGATCGACCGTGGTTTTCTTTCCGGTTTAATCGATTCGAACGGCATTGATAGATCTATACATGTCGATGACTTTGACTGGCCCGGCCAGTACAGTGTTTTCTCAAGGATGAACAGTCCGGCCCACCCCGGCATCGAATGGGGACGAATGCCTCCCTACAAAGCCAAAATTGGGATAAGCAAGGACAGAACGCGCCTCGTCAACGTTATCGAGCGTGTTTACGCCGCCGACGATGCTAATAGATATCAATTCCATCCATCAGGGATGCATAAAGAAGTAAATGAAAAGCCGGTAAAGCTCGAGGACCCTAATATAGCCAAAACCAAGTCACTCTATAGCCACCAATTGATGCAGCAGGTGATCAGAAGAGCCTTTAGAGACGTGGGCGTTGGAGATGAAGCCACCATAGTAAAAGCAATGGGATCTATGACAGTCATTCAAACGTAAGTGTCAGTTCCATGGCTGAATTCTCAAATCTGACAAGCTATAGTGACGTCAGAAATGAACTAAGCCAGACTGTATCCCTACGAGTTGCGGAAGCTGAAGGAGTCTCGCGGATCAGTCGAATCCATCTTAACGATGACGACGATCCGACGTGGATAAATAGGTATTCCGTAACAGATAATGTCCGGCTTGTCAAAAACTTCATGGCGTCCAATCCTGACGTCTATCGCCCTCTGGGGAACATTCCGGATCTCTGGAGCTCGGCACCGTTTAAGAAAGGGGCTGATAGCCCGGATGTGGTGGAGGAGGAGAGTGATAAGATGAATACTGATGATGACAACAACGTCGAAGGATGGCCATCTACGATTGTTCTTACAACCGAGGCGTATAGGATACCAGGGAGTACTCCGCCGCGGGAGTAGAGAAAGGCCGTGAAATGGGCATATACCATTTTAATAGTTCACAGAGGAAGGCCACAATGTTCGTTTTTGATTTAGCTACTCTGCTGGCAGATATAAGGTCGGCGTTCAGGCTCGCATAAGTCAATAAAAACTACTATCCAGGCTCTATCTAGTTATCATAGCCTATATGCTTCTTATCCTTCCAGACATTCGGTTGAGAGCAAAGCATATATGGGTCAGGTGAATGAAGATATTGTCCGAATATAGCTTTATCAGCGGACCAATGCAAAGGGGGGGGATTTAAGAAGGTCTTGTTTTCCATCTAGAGGGTAGAGGCATGCGTTTCAGTCCATTGGCTCGATCAGAGACTTTGTCAGTATGAACATTTGTCAGTATGAACATCCGCTGCAACAAGGATAGGACATTGCTTATTCGACAAGATCAAGGTCCAATTTTGGTTCATAAGTGGCCAAATTCCTTACAAGGGTCGAATAGATCCCTTTGATAGCTACAGAAATCATTGTCATTGATTTGATGAGCGTCTCTGATTATTATATAAGTAGTAACTTAATCCCGCAATATCTTTACCATATACAACGACGAACTACGGAAAGAGGAAAAAGAGATGAGCTAAGAGGTATTACGCAATACAGAGATGCATAGAGAAAACTTTTGGAAGACGCAAGCTTAGGCATTGTCTAAGGCTGGGGCTTAGAGAATACCTTGAAGCGCAAGACTTTCGAGAATAGATACAAGGCCAATGGAAATCCCAGACTCTCCGTCTAATAGCCTAGATCAGTCGAACACATCTCGTACGTTAGATAGCTTCAACAAAATCTCCAGCTGAGCCCCGGGCTATCAGACGCAAATGGAATTTGGTGGCTAAGATCTTTCCACATAATGTTCTGCTGGGTAGAGCCGACTTCTAGCTTTACATAGCAAGCTTTCCGCCAATCTTGCACCAAACTGACCAGATTTCTTACGCTTAGGGTGTTAATAAAAGCCAGAACTGTAAAGCCCAGTGAAAGATTGTTATTACGCATATTGATAGTATTCACAGTTTCCCAATCACAATCCAATCTATACACCAAAAGAGTCCAGGCTGCCGCCGCTAGGATGGTGGTGTGCCTTACGGCTATATTCAGACATGGCATTCCCACTTAGGGAGCTGTGAGATGATGCCGGTGCAATAGTAATGGTTGTACTGAAAGTGTTGATGTAAACCCAAGCGTAGCCGTTGGATACTTTGTTGTAGTATTCGGGCCGGTTGGCGGCAAATCGAATGTTGTGGCGCTGGTCGACGCATCGGTCATGTTTGACGAATTCATCGGCAGTGGACTTCCCAGTACAGAGGTCAATGGACTGTTCGCGGATGGCCAATTCGGTCTGTATGGGATGCGGCAGAATTCAACAGGCCGGTTGGGCTTATGACCGAGTTCGAAGACTGCATTTCCAGGGCTACCATCAACAGAGACGTGTTAGCTCCTTGCCAGCACCAAAATGAAAACAGCGACAATCAAGACGCAATACATACATACCTTTCAAAATTCAGGTAAAGATTACGGTGGGCGCCATTCAGAGCATCATCGCAGCTGTGAGTCTAAAGGTGATTTAATATAACAAGGGTGGTGGAAAAGACTGAAGGAAGACGAGTGGTGATTCGAAACGTATCTGAGCTAGAACGATTGGGACCATCAACATTCAAAAGCTGAGCGGAATCTAGTAGACAATTTTTGCATTGAATTAGCTGGCTTGAGTTTCCTGGGAGAACGACTTTCTGAGCTGTGTTCAGATCCTCGCATGCCAAAAGCCGAAATTTCTCACTTTAAGGCTGCCATGTTCCGCTGCTCGTGCAACTGTACAACGCGAGCATCTCTTCGTGTAACAGACACTGTAAGGCAGGTTTCATTGGTTTACCAAATGAACAGCAGCCATTACGTCCAAAATCGCGAGCTGGCTGTGGCTAGTCGAAGGAGCGTAGGGCCCGACTAATATGTGTCAGTATGATAAGAAGGGAACTATGATGGTAAGAAATTGAAGGAAGCAAGACAGTTGAAGCAAAAGACCTTAGCCTAATAGGGAACAAAACCCCGATATAGTTCGATATTGAAGTTATAGAAATCAAACGAGCATGATTCCGAAGGTCTGACAGAAGAGACGAAATCAAAATGGTTACTCACCCCACCAGGGACCGTACTGATGAATATCGTTGACATTGGCTCTTCGAATTGTAACGAAAACCTTGTTAACATAATCTCGGATAAGCTGCGAAGTTTCTCGGACAAATTTAGGCTTGTCGGATGACGAGATCTGAATGACTTCAAAGAGCTTCGCTAGGTGACGCAGCATGATGCTCTTGAAACCGACACTGTCATTATTCTCATACGGGTCATGACTGCTAGGTCCGTACGCATTGTATTCGGTGAGCACGCCGTCGGTGTTCCAATGAGAGTATTCCATGCATTTCCGCGCCAAACCGCAGGCCAATTGAAGATACTGATCTTGAATTTCCGACTTCGTAGGACTCGCCTTCACTATCGCGGCGCATGCACCGATAGCTTGGCCCGTGTTGTACGTGAAGATCCAGTCGACAAATTCCTTATCCCGAATTTTGATTGTGTCCTTAACAATCTCATCTGACAGCCGACATCGTCGGATCCAGCCGAGGGACCGGATGGCATCATCGAGAGATAAGCCTTTGTCGTGAAGTTTCAAGTCAAAGCTATCTTTAAGGCGTGACTGGAAGCTCTTCCATATCCCCTGAGTGCGAGACGCCTGTGAGTCAAGGTCGAACGGCTCGGCTCTTTCTACTTCGATGCGAACCAATTTAGCAGTCAGCTCAGAATAAAGCCCAGTGGTGATGCTGTTCAAGTTCTGTTCTTCGTTCTTCGTCGTCCAGAAGACGGCCCCTTCCATATCCATGCCACGGACAGAGAAATCGCCTTTCCGCACCACGCTTCGCGCTACATGTCGTTGGATGTGACGAGCTCGGCGTAGATTTATCTCATTCCCATAGGCTTCAAAAGCCGTGATCGAACACATTGCCCACCACATGCTGTCGTCATTGAATTCATTGAGAAAATTTGGCTGTGTCGCCTCGATCTTTGAAAGGGCGTCTTCCACAAGCCCGCGGTAGTGCTGACTCCTGGACCATATGTCGTGGAGAGCGATAGCGGTGTAACCATTCGCAATCTGCCAGTAGCCTATGCCGCCAATGTGGCCGCTATCCTGCTTAGACAGAAGAAACATGTCAATGGCAGCTCGTGTTAGAGCCTCCAAGTCGGCAGGGGATCTGCAACCAACGCTTGTCAAAGGCTCCATGCTCGCTTTTATGCTCGGGTCACGCAGTGACTGGGAATAAGAAAGTGAATCGAGTCCTTCTAAAAGGTCCAAAGGCAGTCTTGCTGCAAAACACTTTCTACAGTAAAATCTCGATATAAGCAACCGATCGCAGGTATGGTTTAAGGCATTTTAGGACTCTGAGAAGTCGCATGTAAAATTTTCGCGCATATTTCCTTTTGTGAAATGCTACTTTGGAGGTCGTCAATTTCTTTTAGCTAAATTGGATGTCTCTGTGACAAAGGAGAGTCTTGTGGAAGCTATTGCTTATCGGGAGTTTACTGTAGTTCTAAACTCTCAGAGAAAGCAAGATGGAGTCAAGAGATCCCCTTCGCGAGCGAGACCAAGGACGAGGCTTGACATGTTCAAGAAACGCCGTGAGTAATGATCGGTCTCCAACAGTGAGAGCGTGCAGTTGAGACCACGTCTGCGATTCCGAGATGCAGTGGTTGTGCGAGATGAGTGGGTCAAGCCACGCAAGCCGTTGCCCGTTTGTCAAACACACAGCAGCTACCACCGAAGACCGGCCGAATTTAATTGACCGCCGAGAGGTCTTTGGTGAGCAACGTCGTTAATTAGAAGGACCACTCTTCCTCTTCTCCATACAAGCGGACGGCAGTCATCCTTGCCGGGTCGGGACGGGAGAAAAGGGACCCAGGCGGACCGAGGCCGGCCCCGGGTGCGGCAAGCTTGGCGGGGTCTCTAACAACGTGCGCGCGTCTCAGGTCATGATTGGCAGAAATATTTGGTCGTCGTCGAGCTCAACTTCAGCGATTTATGATGAACGAAGCTTCCAGATGGTGGAGATTGGTTTCATCGATGCTGATGGCGGCCGTCGATCTCTCCCTGTCCCGTCAATTGGATCCCAGCACCATGGATCCCCTTTCCCCCAATGCTCCGCCTGTGTATCGTGCCTTCATGTCGGTACATCAGAACGACTGGCACCATTCATGCAGCGGAGTTCCCGTGATCGGTGGTTCGACGTCTCCATTCGATGCCCGCACTTGATGGAGTGTGCAGGTGCTGTGTCTCCAAAGCACTGTCCGCCACTTACACCTACTTTTATATCGGCCGCCGTCCACCCCCTCTTAACAGCGTCCACCCACAAGCCACCAAGCTTCCACCTCCCTCTGGCCGCCGTCGTCATTGGCAGGGATCTTGCTCGGCAACATATGCCTGACGCTTCTGATGATCAGCTTCGAGGATTCAATGTTTTCCGCCCCGCGGAGTGCTTCCCGGTATCTGATCCTCGTCGAATAAGAAAGATCAGCCAGAGCTCGTGGCAGCGGCGCCCCCACTCCCGGGGACGACGGCTCTGCTCGACTTTCCCAAATTGCTCGTTTCAACTCCACAGTCACCCAATCTCCTGACGTGATCCTATCCCTAGTGTTACCGGGAGTCTGGCGGGCCTGACAACGACCTTTCGGAAGCTCCAAATCCTTATTATAAGACTCTCCACCCTTGCTCTGATCGGCGAGGGCTTTCTTGTCCCGAGAGCTTCGCCCAGAGCTTCGCCAGACCTCAACCTCGTCTCTACACATCCTTTGGACAAGCCGCCGCCGCCATGACAGACTTTGGTCCCAGGGCTCCTCATGGCCCTGACATGTCGGGTCACCATGAGCCACTCCAAGACGTGGCTCCGGACATGAGCCAAAATGAGAAGGCCATCTTCGACTACCTTCTTAAGCCTGATGACATTTACACCCCTGACGGGCGGTATTGGGCCGATCTCGGCATCGTGGAACGCATCAAGTTCGTTCTCAAGGTGGATGCGCAAGAATCCAAGCGCGAGCTCGCGGCCACGTCCAGAATGGTCAAGAACGACCCTCTGTCTCCGATCCCGTGGTATTTCCGAAACATGGTTCTTCCAGGTGCCGGTCTTGGCCTTGAGGGGTACGTCCTGTTCTCAATTGGCAACATCAAGCCTCTCTTCGAAGCAGCTTTTCCCGCCTGCTGGAAGAAGTTCAGCATCTGCTCCGAGACTTGGATTCAGGCCGTCGACTATCTCGAGGTCATTGGTATCATCGTCGGTCAGATTCTTGTTGGCATCCTAGGTGACTGGCTGGGACGCCGATGGGGGCTGATCCAAGATGCTACAATCATGTTCATTGGTCTCATCATGTTGGTATCTGCTTGGGGTGTGACACAGAACGGATGGGTTGTATGCTACGTGTGGTCGCTCTTCATCTATGGGGTTGGCGTTGGTGGAGAATATCCCATGACTGCCACGTCCGGTATGGAGAATGCTGTTGGTTCCGGCAAGATCTCTACCAAAGAAGATCGTATGCACCGCGGTCGCAAAGTCACCAGTGCATTCTTAATGCAAGGCTGGGGCCAGTTTTTCAACCAGGTCATACTCATCGTTCTTCTCTTGGTCTTCCATCATGGCAGCGGCAACGATCCTTATTCTAAGGTTGCTGCGCAGTGGACTTACAGGATATCCTTCGCAATCCCTGCGGTTGGCACTCTCTGGCTGGTGTACTACCGTACGTACAAGATGAAGGCTGCCTCCAAGCAGCTGTTGGCTGCCAAAAAGAAAGCCAAGGTTACTGGTCAGTACTCCGCGGAATGTCTCGTTTTTGAGCAGTCTATGCTAACAATTGCCAGGTTACGATGTTGAGTCTCTCAGCTTGACGCTTAAATATTTTGGACCTCGTCTTATCGCTACTGCCGGTGGTTGGTACGCTAATGATATATTCTTCTATGGAAACAAGCTTTTTCAATCCGAGTTTATCAAGGTTATCATTCCCGGATCACATTCCATCATGCCTGGCTGGCTTTACAATCTAGTCAACGTCGGAGTCTCCCTTGTCGGGTATTACCTAGCCAGTTTCATGATCGACAATAAGCTCTATGGCCGAAAATGGATGCAGATTGTCGGGTTTATGGTAATTACGAACACCAAACCGCCTGCAATGTCAATCCAAGATTTGCTGACCGTCGACAGCTTGACTTCATCCTCTTCATTGTCCCAGCGTTCCACTACGAGTATTACACCAGTCCCGAGCACATCAAAGAGTTTCAGGCTATGTGTAAGACTCCCAAGCCATATGGCTCCAGCCAATCTCTAACCATTTACAGACTTCCTTTCATCTTTTTTCAACCAGTTTGGGCCCAATAGCGTCAGCTTTATCGTAGCTGCCGAAGTCTTCCCGACACCTATTCGTGCCACGGCACATGGCTTCTCCGCGGCTGTTGGAAAGCTGGGAGCTCTGACCGCTGCCGTCATGTACAATTACATTAGCACCACCCAGAAGTTCCACGTGGTCCCATGGTTTGGTCTTGCTGGTGCCCTCATCACCTGGCTGTTCCTTCCGGACACAACTGGTCTCGATCTCAAGGAACAAGAGCGTCGCTGGCACTACATCAGGACTGGCCGCGAGCATGAGTACCACGGTATCGCTATCCATCCGAAGCATCTTTCAGTGTGGGAGCACTTCCGTGGTATTGGGAAGAACTACAACGCCGAACTCGACTACAAGCAGAAGATTGAGGAGATGCGCGGCGAATGGGAGGCAACCATGAGAGCCAAGGCGGCGGAGCATGATGGTCACTTGGACGAGCACGATGCGTTTGAGACCGAGTGGAGCAGCGATGTGAGCACCTACTTCCAGAAGACCGGTAGCTCCATCATCAACAGGGAGAAGGGATCCGACAGTGAGGATAACGAGAAGGCGGCTGCTTAAGCGGATAGGTTGTTCGAGGCGGCCTGAACTGTACTGACATTTGAGATACCCTTAGTCGCTCTTTCGATTTTTGCTGTCAGCTCGACTTTCTCATGGCGGCGGCGTTATCTATCCTTTCCTCGCACGTACCTAGTCAGTCATGATCAGATAAAATCAATGGCAACGGAGTTAATCTCGCGAGATCATGTGAATCACGTTAGACCATCGATATGTTGCAGATACAGTAAGCCCTCGATACAAGCAGCGGATCGCACATACAATTTAAGGTCTTAGGTGGTCCTAAATAATCACTCCAAACCTCATGGAATTTTCTTCTCTCTAAGACATCACCCTAGAGGTCATCTAGTGGTTTTGCCCAAATCTTGTATCTATGAGGAAGAAGGACCTCCTCTAGAAGCTATTGCTTATATCGAGAGTTTACTGTAGGCGTCCTCGGGCTTCAGAAAACGTCCTCAGGACGAACTTGCCAAAATTCGAGCAGTAATGCGGCTTTTATTATTCTAAAGGACAATAAAGCCACCAAGCAAACCATTCACCATTTGAGCCTGGACGTCCAATGCCGTCTTGTAGGAGCTCGTTAGCCCTTTTTGTGGATGCGCCTTTTCGCCACGCTAAAATCCGAAAATTGGGTATTGATGTTGCTGGCTTTACCCTTCAAACTCCTAAATGCATGAATATCCATTGGACAGAGTCAGGCAAGGAAAATGGAACAACAAAACAGGCGCTAGAGTGATATTCGTCTAGGACGGTGCATACGCTGGAAGGCAGAGGCACCTAAAGCCTAAGTGGGTCAGTACGTGAGGAGGGAGTATAACATTAACCACTCACTCAGCGCTCGCCTCGACGTTCCTCCTGAGCCTTCGATTGTACTGCTTTTTCTCATCTGCCGAGCCCCAGAACAATTTAGATGCCTCTGGGTTAACAGTCTTTCGAGGATCATATGGGGGAGTATCGTCTTCGAGAACACCAATGATGGCATCCAGATGAGTTTTCATATCGTCCTGGCGCTGCCTGATTGAATAACACAGTACGCCTTCTTTCGAGATGTAAGGATGGAACAACGGGGTCTCCACGAACACTCGGGGCTGTTCCTCTGGAAATTTGGGGCTCAGGCATATCCGAATCCTGAAAATACCCCCATCTAGTCTGGTCATTGGGCGGCCAAAATAAACGACCTGCCAAACGAATGGGTTCTTGTCAAGAAGCTCGACGTCAAGGGTGAAATGGCTTTGTCGCTTATATGCCTCCACAATTTGTTCATATTGGCGTTGTAGATTGACAGCAATGCCCAGCTCTTGCCTTGCGGCTTCGGCGCCGTCCACGACCCATTGTTGGGACTCCTTCATGATAATGTCCTTAAGGTGAATAAGACGCCGCTTTAAGTCGGAGTAGTCGAACTTGCCATCCATCTGATTTCCAGAACCTTCAAAAGCCATTATGTCGAATTTCTTGCCATCGGCATGTTTTGGGTGCTCTGTTTCAATGGTGGACAGGTAAGAGTCGTAGTACCAGAGCAATCGGCGTTTGCACAAGTCTTTGAATGGTTCGAATATCTGTGGGGCATCATCGTCTGCGAGATCTTCTGGATCCAGTTGATCTTCGGTCTCCGGGTCCCACCTTTGGTTTGGGTCGATGATTGAACCGTCGGGTTGGACGCCGAGCCATTGCTCAAGATTCTGGATCACAGCGATGCGAACAGTCTCGTGGCGGATCTTATGAGATATAAGTTTTCGTGACTAGTAGAAAGAATTTCAGAACTCACCTTATCGGCATACGCCACTTGATTCTTCTTGTCCTGAGGTGAACGTGCGTGCTCAAAACCTGGCTCATTCTCGTACGGATTGGATGACATGAGGCTTTGGATGGAGATAAGTATTGACTCAAGGCACTGAGCGGCGGACCATTCTTCGCCGGAATGTTCTCCACGCCATGTCCCGAGAATCGACAAGCAGACCTTCCCTTGCGAGTATATGTTCGGGTTGAAGCGACATCTACCACCATTGGTTGTCCGAGCATCAACTTTTGGCGGTCTGGTCGGATAGTCGTCTTTGAATCGAACACTGAACTCAAAGAACCCGAATTCGTAGGGTGTAGAATGGGGGCCAAGGATGAGAGCTTTCACCTCTCGCATGTCATTGTCTTGGAAAGCGACGGCGAGCGCTGCACCCAGTCAGCTGGTTTGTGTGACGGTCGATCATAACTCACAAAGGTCACCGCCCTGTTGGATCTGAGATACTTCCTACAGCACATCCATATACATTAGCCTGTCCCAAGCGAGTCACTAGTTGCTGGCTCACCCTGCCGATCCGGAGAAGAGCTTGGTTGGACATGGTTGGTTTGTGTCCTGGGTCAACAAGAGACGAGCAGATGTATGAGTCTTTTGTAGGGGAGGCAGAAATGACCGTGTACAAAATGAAGGCTCATAGTTTTTGGGGCGCGCAGTGGCTTGCATATGTCAGGTCGGGCATCTGCGCTGGATCAGATCAGGCTGGGGTGATGGTAGTGTCTTGTGAGAGGCTCCAGCGGGGCGGAGTTGGGTGAAGTGAAGGCAACAGTGTGGGGTTTTCCAGGGCTGACAGAGCCGCACTTCACCCTCTTAGCGCCAGTAGTGCGGAAAGCTTCTCACCGTGGTCCGCAAGGTCTATTTGATGAATACCAGGGCTGCTCACCATGTCCGTGGTGGCAAGCGTTTGCGCAAAGACTCTTCGAGCTACACTGCTCTAGGCTGCAGTAGCAGAATCTTCAAAAACTTCATATAGGCGAATCCCAAGCATTGTTGGGTGGAAAGAGTCTCCGCGTCAAGTTCATAGCATGGCAGAAGATGCAGCCAATCCTCCTCAAATCACGCTTTTCACAGATTATGATAGCTCTAGAGCACCACAGCATCCTCCTTGTAGGATACGATAGCTTGAAGATGTTGGAGTAGCAATTTTATTTCACTATCTTGTCGTTCCACAGCTCGGACGTCAGCAGGACCATCGTATCTCGCAATAGGACAGCAGTATAAGAGTAGTCCTAGCTCTCGGATCCCACTCAATCTTGACTTAGTAATTCATGTTCCCGAGTATGGCAAAGCACGCTGCTTTGAGATTGTTTAGAGGGCACTCAACCCAAGCTTTTCCGCAGGGGTGAGATTCTAAGGCTCGTGAAGGTCGTCGACGGTCGAGCGCATTGTCTCGGAGTATTCGAGATAAGGGCTAGCGTTGCCAGTGACCAGCATCGAGGTGAAGATACCGACGCTCAGCACGCAACTCAGTTGAGAAAGATGTGTAGCAGAGAATTTGATGTCCAAAGCGATCCTCCAGAGAAATGTGTGCGTTTCCTCCGCTAAGCCCGATTCGGCAAGGCGTGGTTGTACCAGGGGATCTCTGGCATTGTCCAAGAATCGCTCCATCACACTGGGAGACTCTCGAGGCAACCCATCCAATTCCCACTGGCCTACGCAGGCCTTGTCACTCTTTATCGTCGAGCATCAGCATTCTTTTCGACTGCAAAGCTTCCATTCTCCCTCTGCAGCGGTTGGTGGGCACTGTCGCCGCCGCCGAACGACCTCTTGCCGCTATTTCAAAACAACCAACAGCATCGACTGTCAACAGCCTTTGCTTTTCCAGCATTTCGGATAACAGCTTCACCGACGTCTTTTGGATTTGCCCGGTTCTCGAAACACCGTACCGTTCCCCTGGGCTACTCGCTCTCCCCACGTTTCAAACAGCTAGGCTGACCGCCTGAACAAGATTAACATCGATCAACCACGTGAACGACAGTATTTGCTCCCAGAAGCTTCAAACAACCTGCTTCCGCGTACTGCACATGAGTTCGAAGCCTAGCTACGTCGTCTACTTTTACAAACCTTGAAGCAGGGTGCTCCGCCGTTCTTGCGGCACTCGACATCGAGCGCTCTGCGAATGCGTCTCCCATGTTTCATCAAACACATAATTTTATAGACGAAGCAACAAAAGCCAGCGATGCCAGGTGCTGTGGCTGAGACAGGCTTGAGTCGGCCCGGCGAGACTCACAACAGCCCCCGATATCCTCCAGGTCCAGTTTCTCTAGATGAAGCTGCCATTCATCGCCGGCTTGCAAACACCGGCGGGCCTGTGGGAGGTGCGAACGGAATCAACAATGGCAACCCTGACGTTGATGGTCGGCAGTCTACGGACGACAGATCTGGACGCCTGCGCGAGAACGGTCCTGAGAATTCGGGCCAGTCCCGTAGCAGGTCTCGGCCGAACGGCGCAAAGCGAATGTGCAAAAAATGCGGCGAGCCTCTGACTGGCCAGTTTGTTCGTGCCCTTGGTGGCACATTTCATCTTGACTGCTTCAAGTGCAGGGTGAGTCACTTCCAGAACAGGGACATCTCCGCTTCTAACATTTACGATAGGATTGTGGCGATATCGTCGCATCAAAGTTCTTTCCTGTGGACTATGAGGATAGTTCCGGCCAGTACCCCCTTTGTGAAACCGATTATTTTCGTCGCCTTGACCTTCTCTGTCATTCATGCGGCGGTGCGTTACGCGGCTCTTATATTACCGCTCTAGATTGGAAATATCACATCGAGCATTTTACTTGCTCGGTCTGCCCAACGATTTTCGGAGCTCAGGACAGTTACTACGAACATGATAGCAAAGTTTACTGCCACTACCACTATTCTACGCAATTTGCACAACGCTGCAACGGATGTCAAACGGCCATATTGAAGCAATTTGTGGAAATTTTTAGAGGTGGCGAAAATCAGCATTGGCATCCAGAATGTTATATGATTCATAAATTTTGGAACGTCAGACTTGCAGCCAATGAGAACACTTTTGAGCGGCCAGAGCTGGATGCTAATGCAACCGAAGAACAGCGGACCAAAGTGAGGGACGAGGAAGACCTGATGGAGAATAAGGTCTATCGCATATGGAGCATCCTCTCTACCTTCGAAGAAGCCTCAGCTCAGTGCATATCAGACATGCTTCTTCACGTTAGCAATGGCGAGTTTGCACAAGGAGTCGAAACGGCGCAAAAATTCATTGCCTACGTGGAGATACTTTTCAGAGCAATGGACCGTTTAGCCAACATTATTCGCAAGCAAGGTCTCAAGCCTCTCGCTTACGGACGAGAAGCCAAACTTCTTTGCAAAAAAATTGTCGCTTTCTTCACTCTATTATCGAAGACGCAAGACACTGGCGTGCGAAAGCTTGGAGTTACTCAAGAGCTACTATCTCTCGTCACGGGGTTAGCGCATTACCTAAAGCTCTTGATACGAATTGGTCTACAGGGCGCGTTAAAATCTGAGAGCCAGACCAGGTCGACAGCCGCCCTTGATGCGCTTTTGACCGACCTTACTGATCTAGAATCCGCAAACCGGGTGTCCCTCAGCTCATTCGACCAGAATCTCAGACTAGTTGCGGATGGCGCAGATCGATGTGGACGCTGTAACGATGCAATCGATGACGAATGTTTCATTCACCACAACACTGATCAACGATTTCACATCATTCGGCCTGAGATCAAGGAAGAGGAAGGTCGTCCCCGCCCTGAATGCACGTTTGCCTGCGGCATCTGCGCTTCCAATCTGTCTCAGGATCTGTCCAAGGCAAGCTGGTCAGAAAGCAAGAGGAAATTGTACTGCTTAGCTGACGCAAAATCTGCACCGGATTCCCAACCTGGGTTTGCTTATGTCACTAAGCTTCAGCAGTATGTTTTCCTACTCAAAGTCGCCCTGGCACGTCTTCTCAATGTGCTCATGTCCAGTGGGAATCTCCCTCACACCTCCGAGGATCCAAATTTGAACACGTATGATTCAAACCAAGGCCAAAGGTACACGCCGTCCGGCCAGGCGATGGTTCCTCAGCGTCTGAATTCGAGATCACGGTCCTTTGCGGGGGAATCCAATGAGGCTCCCTCATCTTTCGAGCAAACTGTGGGAGAAATGAAACGCCTTCGATCAACTCGCAACGAGAGAACTCTCTCTACTACATTCCGGAAGGCAAGGGCGTCTCGCATCCTTGATGGCCCATCCGGAATGACTCCAGGCGCTGAGGGACAGGATAGCAAAACAAAGGATTTTCAGATTGTGGAAGAACGCGACGTCGATGGAAAACCGCATCCTCAATTAACCTTTAACAGTGATGGTATCACCCTGGACGACATCCCAAGAATGGCTGCAGCGCAACAAGCCAAAGAGCAGAGGCCAAACGCTTATCGCCATGCCGGTCCAAATCTCATTGGTCAAGGAGATCAAGGATACAAACTTGTCAATGGTCACGCACGAGCACCATCCGCTGGCGGCAAGGACCTTCTTGCAGGAGAGCCGTCTCCACTGCGAACTAAAAAGTACTTTTCTGAGCTCACGCCTCTTGAATACTTTGTAGTTCGAAACGTTGCCGTATTGTCCATGGAACCATTGCTTGAAGGTCTTTTCACGATGGATGAGCTGATGGGCTTGATTGAGTCGCGGAAGCCTTCCATCTGGGCGAAGTTCGGCAAAGCTTTCAAGAATGATAAAGCATACAAGAAAAAGGGTGTTTTTGGCGTCCCTCTTGATACTCTTGTGGAAATGAAAGGCACAGAATCTACCCATGGAGTTGGACCAGGAGCTTTACGAATACCGCCCTTACTCGATGATTCTATTTCTGCCATGAGGCAAATGGACATGTCTGTGGAAGGCGTGTTCCGCAAGAATGGGAATATCAAGCGCCTGAAAGATATGGCGGAATCTATTGATTCCAATCAGACGCCTGATCTCAACAAAGAGAGTCCGGTGCAAATTGCGGCATTACTCAAGCGATTTTTACGAGAAATGCCTGATCCACTATTGACCTTCAAACTTCACCGACTTTGGGTTACCATTCAAAGTAAGTCGTGCAAACGTTTCGTTGTAATCTGATACTGATATCATGGCAGAACTAGGCGCTGAAGACAAACGCCAGCGACTGCTCCACTTAACTTGTTGCTTATTGCCGAAAGCTCACCGCGACACCCTGGAGGTTCTCTTTGCCTTTTTGAATTGGACCGCGTCGTTTTCGCACGTCGACGAAGAGTCAGGTAGCAGAATGGACGTCCATAATCTTGCAACTGTGATGGCTCCGAACTTACTTTACACAAATGCGAAGATGCCTGGAGTTGATGACAGCTTTCTGGCCATCGAATCGGTCACGCAACTTATCGCCAACAACGACGTTTTTGCGGAAGTGCCGGACGATCTACAAGGTGTTCTTACAGATTCGTCTCTTTTTGACGGATCTGCGGACATTACTACCAAAGAAATATTGAAGCGGTACGGGAACATTGGGAAAGGCACGATTGCAACCGCGCCTCAAGGCAACCCACAAGCAGACGCTGCGACGTCGGCTCCACTCTCCGCTTCGAACTCTAATCGTGCGAACGCGCCGGTAGTGCACCGTGTTGATACCGACACACACCAAGCCGATGCATGGCAAAAGCAAAGCTCTGTCCGCCACGTCCAAGCCCCAGGTCCGTCTCCTTATGCCGGAGGGCCTGGAGGAATGACACCGCCGCAGCATAATTTTGAGTTTGCGGCGCCAAATTCTCCGTACTCAAGGGACAGGTCTGGCAGTCAAGGGAGTCAGCACAGTTTCGGTCCTGCTGGCGGTCGACAGAGCTACCAGCCTCCTCGCGGTCCCATGGGGCCTAGAGCGGACACAGAGCTGCCTGTACGATAGACTGGGCTCGTTCTACACAGGTCCGACTTTCGAGAGTCGAGCATTTAGCTCTTTTCGCGAACACCTGAACTACCAAAATTTGGACCTTGACGCGATCCTGCCCAGTGTGGAGTTTCTCAACATCCGCACCTCATCTCACCAGCTTCTCCCTCCTTAGGCTCCAGCCACTTCGGTTGTGTGGATTTCTGGTCTGGAGTTCTGACTTCGAATCGGTTCGAGAAAAGCTGCTTGGCTTGCATGCCTCCGACCTGACGACTTCGAAGACGATTTTTCTTTCTCTTACTCAGCTCAAGCCGATGCTAGATTCCATTGCAGGCTGATAAATTGGCATTCGAGAGCTTTTGCCCTTATGTTCAAGCGCAATTGGCTGGCTGAGACCAAATCAGTTGCCGCTGCAGGCAGTCTGACGCGTTGTTGCTCCACGGTGAGCACAGTTATCATGGCATTACCATTTCCATCCGGCGTTGGATACGCGAGGCGGATCTCACTTTGACTTTTTGAAAATGCAAAGACAACACTTTCGTTGCAGCAGAAGCGAGTCTCTTCCTTTGTCCTTGTTCCTAACATATGCGCCTCGCAGACGGCCGCCCCGTTCTGTTTACTAGTGTAATAAGTCAAGTTGGCGGGCGAATTGGAGTCAATGCAAGCGTGTTCATCTTACGGTGCTGCATTCACGTTGTTTTCCATCGCAGAGCGACTGTTGCTAGCAAGTTAGCAAGACACAACCGGCGAAGGGTTGCGCAGCTACTCGAAGTAGTTGATGCGGATGGGTTGGTTCGGACCTGTGAAATGTATGCTGGTCAAGCTGTTTCTAGGCAACACGCCTAGCGGCTATGTTAGTAACACCAAAACCTCCATGTCTTGCAAGATCGAAGTCACAGTGACACCCTTTTGACGTTTATATAAATCGTTGTTTCAGAGTAAAAGACGTAGAAGTATCCCACGGTGCTCATACTCACTCCCAGGCGCCGCTTTGCTTGATGTCTGATGTGGCAAGGCGCGGCAGACTTGCCTCGTCGATGCCGTAAATGTCACGGTGCTTGAGTCGGCCTGTGCCTCGACTCGCAGTTCTCCTCCGAATCTCGCGCATGTCAGAGTATGATCCTTCTCACTACGTTGTTGATGCCACCGATGTGTCGGACAAAGATCTTCCGGACAGCGGACAAAAGGAAGCCTAAGGCTCTGGTGCGACCTTGCCAATCAGACTCAGCGCGGCATGTGATGCTGTCGATCCGCCCGCCGCGCATCATCGTCAGCCCATGCGCTCCGTTTCCCTTTTTGCATCTTGGTGGATTTGTGCCCTTTGGCCTCACCTCATCGACAAGTCACCTCATGTTCGACTTGTCGTCAACTCTCGTGCTGGGTGCGGGCATCGACAACAGATCAATACAGAGATAAGTGAGCCACGAAAAGGCCCAAAACGATGGTCGAGCTCATACCGCCACCTGACCCGCATTCCCTTCTGCCACCATTCCTCGCTTGTCTACCCACTGCTTTCGCCTCTTCGCGCCCACCCCCGGCGTTACTTCCTCTGCTTTCTCCCATTCTTCGACAGAGGGTTCAGCTCCTAAATTCAACCTCCACAGGCTCATCAAACGACACATGGCTGACACTACTGAACTGGAACCACGAAATAGCATGGGCATTACAGGATATCGTGCGATCAAAGCACTTCGAGCCTCATCCTGTCTCCGGCGAGCTCGAACTTGGCGATGTGGAGAACGTGCGATTCAAGAGGTTCGATAGAGAAACGCTACGAGCTCAGGTGCCGATCCCGGAGTGGGATATGACGGCATTGTATGTGTGGTGTGGCGAAGACGAGACAGGTAAGGGTTGGAAGGTGGCGGAACTTCTTCCTTATGATCAGGACATGGAGCATGATCAATCTTGGTCTGCATCAACAACAGAAGCAACAAACGTGTTTCAGGAGAGAGGGATCAAGTCAGGCTATACAGGGTTGCAACCAAATACTTCGATGAACATCTCGAAAAATACAGATGAACAAGATGACTCAGATTACTGGGCTCAGTATGATCGAACTCCAGGCAGAACTCCTGCGAATCAGCGTTCTCCTGCCCCTGGGACGTCGAACAACACTGGGGATCAGTCAGACCAAGACTATTACGCCCGATACGGTTCTGTACAGCCAGCCATGGATGCGGGGGATTGCGACGAACAGACTACACAGCCAGGCGGAAGCTCACTTGACAGCCAACTTCTCGCCAGCATCATGACCCGACAACAGGACGATAGCCCTCCGCCAGACACCAGAACCCGAACTGAATCTGCTGTATTTGGACCGCAACCGTCGCCTCCGCTCTCACGCGATTCAGACCAGGTGGCGAAGCTAGAAGAGACGGCAGAGATACAATCCCTCTCAGAGGTTGGGGTGCGGCAACATATCAGCTCCAGTATAAAGAGCATGTATCGGTTAGCCCGAAGTTGCGGCATGGACAAGGCCGAGTTTGAGAGAATAGTGGAACGGGAGTTGGAGATACTAGGCATGTTAGGAGGAGATTGAAAGGAGCTGCGGGTCACATCTCAGCCCGCCTTCTTTTCATGTTTTTGACACGCATAGCGCTAGCATTCTAGGCGTTCAACATCAATGAAAAATATCGCCACTGCAATCTTCCATAACCAACGATGATCCGTCTACATTGCGGCATTCCGCGTACAATTTATGTTGTACCCTCAGCCACCCGAGTCTTCCATATGTCTTGCCTTTAATACGTATATCGGAATCCTGCTACGCCTTCCAACACCTTCCCGCCTCCCCTTGCCACCCTCCGGTTCGCTCTCCAAAATCCCATGGTCACAAGCCCAACGATTACCACCATGAGGATATGGCTTCCAATGCTCACCCACACCGCAGTCGGATACCTTGGCGCTTCTACGTTTTTCACAATATAGCTACCCGCAATCCCGCCCAGGCCATTGCACGCCGTGACTGCCGCCGCCACCGTCGCCCTCTTCCAATGGCCTGTAATATTGTTTGCCTGGTACGCTGTCAGGGCCGCCCAATTTGACACGTACGCCCCCGTTGCCAGGAAAGTGCCTGTGTACCGAACTGCAACCTGGGACGCGAAGCCGAGCATGCCGAAGCCCGTGATCAGGCAAAGCGCGTTGAAAACGATGATGGGGCCGCGCAGGTAGAACGTGTCGCCGAGGTAGGAGGTCAGGATGACGGGAAATACTGCGTAATAGTAGGGCGGGGCAGAGAGAAGAATGGCGCGGTTAGAGCTAAAGCCCATGCCGGATTGGAGAATGATGGGGAGAAAGTATGCAAGGGCGGTGGAGACGAGATTGAGCAGAAAGAAGAGTGAGCTAAAGGCGTAGAGTTTGGGGTCGAGGAAAGGTGTCAGGATGGCGCGGATATGGAAGGCTTCAGGAGCCGAAGCGTCTTTGCGGTCGGCGTTGATACGTTGGAGGGCGAGGGCGGACTCAGCAGGTGTTAGAAAGTAGAATGATTTTTGAGAATTCTCGGGGAAATCGATCATCCAGAAATAGGTTGTAAGGCCTACGACACAGGTGATAATACCTTGGACAAGGAACATCCAGCGCCAGCCAGCAAGGTTCGCTCGGCCATCAAGATGGTTCAGGCCGTAGTTCAAGATATTGCCGCTCGCTAGGATGGTGATTTCGCCAGATTGAAGAAATGCAAAACGAAGTTGCTGCTCGCGACGAGTGTACCAGGTCGAGATTAAATAGGTTAAGCCAGGATAGATTCCAGACATAGCCATGCCCAACAGGACTCTAAGGGCAATCATCGACTTCCATGAATGGACGAAGGCGGTGCACAACGTGATAAGGCCAAAGCTGAATGTGACGCATGAGAAGAAGATCCGCGGACCTATGATCCTAACCGCTATAGTGGAGGGTAACTGGAACACGACGCTAGCCACAGTAAAGATGAATATTGCGACGCTGTAACGCGAGCCAACATCTAAGCCAAGGTCTGAAAGCATAGATGTGACAGATGCAGAAGATATGACACCACTATCCAAGAGATTCAAGGAGCAAAGCAGCCCGGCTATTGTGCACAGCCGGAGGTCGACTTTAAGACGTAAGCGTCTTTCAAGGATCTGATCTTCCACATCATTATCAACGGGTACTTGAGAATGAACGCTTGGGGCTTTAGTTCCGTTATCATCGCTTTCAGGATGGAGATGCGTGCTCTCAGTGGGAGAGACTAGTGGAGAGCTCATAATGGACTAAATTTCAAGCGCTGCTAGAGAAACAACACGACAAATCCAATAACAAGAAACAGTATTTTTAATAGGAGGCTCCTAAAAGAAACAGAGTTGGCACATGAAGAAAATTCGAAGCAAATTGGACTTATCCTGCATTTAAAAGCTAGTCCAGAAGGCAGTATCTTCAGGGCTTTGCGATTGGACACAGTTTCATTGGCGCATATGCAGGAAGAAGGTCCGACCTCGGTACATCTATATGGATTTTGGCTCACTTGGATGGTAGAATGTGGTTGCCGTATGATTTGTGTCAGTTGACATGGCTCGTTAGAACAGCATTTGCATTGGTACTTCTTGCAGACGTGACACATTCGAAAATATGACACAGGCAGCTTTGGGGCAGCTGCCAAGCCTTGAGTGACAGTATTGCTCATTTAGAGCTTCACTTTGGTCGGCATTGATTTTCGAAATTTGATATGTCTTCTGGTGAAGACAGGAGTATGCGAATCGTGTAGATATGACCCTTCGATTTCTATAGAAGATGGGCTTCCTCTTAAATTGCTGTACATTTGGAGGCCAAAGGCTACGAAAAGCTCTAATACATCTCGCTAGCTGCGCCAAACCGCTTTCTTGTTGGAAATCCTCTTCAAAACCATGGCTCAAGCACATTCCCATCGTGCACTGTCATTTAATCGTGGAGAGTCGTAACGCTGCTCTTATATATTTTGAGTGGCAAGCTTGATCAATTCCAACGCTGCCTGGCACCATCAACCTGGCCACGACCAAAAAGTTGCCTCATCCGTACATCTGTTCGATTTCTGCGACGTGTGCCGAGTCAAGGACATCCTCATAGTATTCCGGTTTGGTAGCGAAGACGCTGTGCAGGGTATCTGATAACTCAAACTCCTCCATAACAGCACCAAAACCATAGCACCGTACTTTCTTATCAAGAGATTCCATCATACCTTTGATATCATCATGAGTCAGGGTATGGTAAAGTTCATGTGACTTCAGAGCTTGCAGAGCCATGATGGGCGTGACTTGACTGCCGGCGACAAGTTGCTTGCTCAGGTTTAACATAGTCATAAGATTAGGCATGG
Organism: Pyrenula aspistea; assembly: GCA_021030945.1. Lineage (NCBI taxonomy): Eukaryota > Fungi > Ascomycota > Eurotiomycetes > Pyrenulales > Pyrenulaceae > Pyrenula > Pyrenula aspistea. The sequence goes on from JAGFML010000036.1 coordinate 29,259, forward strand.
GCACATCAGGACATTTCAGTGGATATGTTGGTATCAAGCCGTGACCCTGGGCAGGCACAGTGCTGATGTGGGTTGGTGGAGGACAGGATGCCATCAATGCATGGCCGGAGAAGGAAGCTTCTTCGGGAGTATCGGGCGAAGCATGCGACCTACGTACGATGTATTCGGCGTGATCTCGGCATACAGTCTCAAGCCTATGGTTCCATGATTCAGCATTTGACATGTTACCCGCTGGTTGAATGGAGCACTCACTTAAGTATAAAATCAATTTGAAGCTGCGGATTTTCTTCAAAAACACCAATGAGGCCAGGTTCGGCGTTCACGGGAGATTGCTCTGAGACGCCAGGATCCGCAGGAGAATATCCATATGAAGACATTGCCGAAGGCGGCGAGACCGAGAAGTTTCCAGCTTTAGCGTTGGGGATACTGCTAGGTGCGGTCGAGGGTGAAAAGCGTGTTGATACTGCGGAAGTCGGAGTAACCATTTGGTAGTTCCCTAGACCTGCACTTGGTGGATCCGGCGAGAGGGTAAGGTTGATCGGCATCGGGGGAGCGCCGTTCCGTCTCCTGTCCAGTTCTCCCTCTGGGGAAATGCCGTGTTCAATGAGGATTTGTTTAAGAAGCTTGTTCTCAGCATGTTGTTGCCTGACGGCCTCTTTAAAGCTGTTTAATGACGTATTGGCTGCATTAATGTCGTTTTGGTAATTTTCGCGGAGCGTTGAAATGGCTGTTTCGAGATCTTTGATATATTGCTCTTTTCGCTCTCGGTGTGTTCTGATCTCAAGTGAGTATCAAAGAAAAAGACATTTAGTTGTTTGAGGACTACCTCTGAGCCTGGCGATTCAACTCTTGCCGCCGTGTTTGAGCAGGCTTGCTGTCCGGTTTCGGTCCCCTTCTTTTGGCGGGTTGGCCATCTTAAAGATCAGAGTCAGGATTTTGATGCGCAAGAATTGTGTCTCCCTACCTCGTGTGACCTTATTTTGCACACCAGCCAAAGGCTTGATAAAGTTCATGCCCGCAATGGGTGCCACAATTGGTGGGCTCCTTTGATCTCCTGGAGAAGCTTGGCCTTGTGGAACAAATCAGCTGCATCATCGACTATGGCTGAGCCTCGCGGGGTCTCGCGATGAGTCATCAAAATATCACGATCAAGGCTTTACTCCAAATTGTAGCACGAATTAAGCATAAATTGGGAGTAACCTTGACATCAGAGACAATAGACATACCATAGCTACTCCCGGAGGGATATTCGGAACTTGTGTAAACGGCAGGATCTCCAGGAGATCCCCGACCAGGTGGAAGCGATGCCATTCTGGAGGTTTAGAAATATTCACATGCCGTAGTCGGCGAAATGCAAGGTAATCGGAAGTACCGAACTCGGTCGCAGAAGAATGGTCTGCCAGTCTCGATCAGATTGATGTGAAGATGTTTCTATACCAACAAAAGATGCGCTTGGAGCTTGCAAATTGCAATTTCACTGCGGGTTTGATTCCTTACCTTATAGCAACAAAACAAACGCCACCAGCAAAAGTCTGAGAAGAAACTCCAAATGCGACAACGCGGACCGCAAGAGGAAACACAAGAGCGACAGCAGGAGAAACCTCTTTCAAGTCAAGCTGTTGATCATGCGTGGCTTTGACGCCGGAGGCGGAAAACGGATATCGGGGAGATAGGATGTATGGATCCGTTGAAGCTTCAAGAGCTTGTGCAGGAACAATCGCGCCGTGGGAAGAAGCGATCTTCAGTAGACTCTGTTGGAATCAGAAAAGTAAAGAAGCGTTCTGGAAAGTGACTTTGGAGAGGGGTTTTGACGCCGAGGAGCAGGGGGCAACAAGGCTGAGTCGTCTCGTCGGTCCTGGTTGCTGATGCATACACGAGTGTCTTGTCAGCCTCGAGAAGCTCGAATTTGTCCAGAAGGAAGGCCCCAGGTGGCGAGGGTCGAGTTCTTCTGTCAACGAAGGAGTTCGCGGGGTGTTTGAATCGTTATTCCCAATGCCAAATCATGAAACCATTGAACCTCGACGCATGACAGCCAGTGTTTAATCACCGGGGGACGAGATCCGATCCGTCGGGTTGGCTGCACCACTGAAACCCTGGCCCTCACGACAATGTCGGCTAGACTGGGGAGGGTTGTTGTTTGCCCATCTAAATGACGGGAAAAGCAAATGATTCGTGTGTGGTGTGTGTCTCGTTTGCCTTCCCCGCGGTCTTCTCCATCCCCAGCCTTGCCGCCGACTCCCCACCGTTAATCTTTCTGGGCGTCTGCACATCATCGCCGCCACTCGTGGTTGCTACCCTTGCATTTGCTGAACGCTTTCCTTCATACACGTCTTCAAGCAACCCTCGGTCGTTATCTCGATCCAAGGTACCTGAAAGATGCAATGACCACGCCTACCCTGCTGAAACCGTTCAGCCTGCGGGCCATCTTTCTCTACCTTCGAGGAACGTTACTGCTCCTCCCATGGACCATCCACCTCTTCGTCAGCGACATCCTCCTGTCCGCGTTGCTCCCCGTAACCTTCTTCTTCCCAAGGGCTTCTTATGACGTTGCCTCCAGCATTGCTGCTCCAGTCTGGCGAGGTGTACAAACAATCTTTGAAAGGTTCAACAGGGCAAAGATAACAGTATCTGGCGACAGACTCCCCAAGAATGAGTCGGCTATCGTGATTGCAAATCATGTATCGTGGGCCGACTTCTACCTCATCCAGCATCTCGCGATCACGAGCGGCATGCTTGGCAGGTGTAGGTATTTTGCGAAACAGCAACTGAAATGGGTGCCATTTCTTGGCTGGGGTCTATGGGCAATGGGCATGCCCTTAATATCGAGGGAGTGGGACAAAGACCAGAGAGAGCTTGACCGCGTCTTCAGCGGGCCCAAGTCCGGGTGGCCCATATGTAAGGGTTCTTGCACGTTTTTAGACGGCAGAGCTAACCGGAGTGTTGCGACAGGGCTCGTCAGTTATAGCGAAGCAACCCGTTTCACTCCCCAAAAATATCTTGAGACCATTCAATGGTGCAAGGCCAAGAACAAGCCAGTACCTAAGTTCACCCTGTACCCGAGAACCAAAGGCTTCGTAGCAACAGTGAAAGAGCTGAGGAAGCGCAGCAGCGTCAAGGCTATCTACGATCTGACGATAGCATATGCTCATGACAAACAATTCTTTGAAGCGCCATCCATGTGGGCCACTTTAGCTGAACCCCGATTGGATCAAGGTTGGAGATTTCATGTCCACGTAGATCGATTTGATATTGAAGAGATGGCTGGATTATCTGATGCAGAGCTTAGCGGCTGGCTTGAGAAGCGCTGGATGGAGAAAGGAAAGATGCTTGACACCCTATCCCAAAGTCTGCAGGCTGGACAGCCCTGGGGAGACCAGCGCAAGGATGAATGATGTCCAATTCGCTGGTCCAAGGTGGTCTTACGCTTGTGTTGAGACGAGTCCCCAGGAACATTCTCACATTTACATTGCATTAGTGATCTTCCAGTTCTGCAGAGGACGGTTGTTAAGCATCTCCTGATATCTACTGACATAATCTGCGTGTCTTCCATCCTCGACACTCTAAACACCCCATCACAGCATATCTTCTTACTAGATTGATTTGGCGGAGTCAGTAGTCAACTACCGGATAGACTTAGAACTGGATACGAGTCAGCGATGGTAGTGTTGATGTTGCTGATTTTTAAGAACACTGGGTCACATTGAGTGTAGATGCTCCGCAAATCTTCTGATCCAAAACTGTCCTCAAATTATCAACGGTCGTCGCTTCAGTACACCCAGCCTCAAAGAGCACTTTCTTAAGCTTCGCGGCTGTTGCCTTTCCAACCCCCTCGCCGACAATATCGTAACGACCTTTTAAAGGTGAAACCCTATGTTGCGAATCACACTTACAAGAGAGACTATATCAATTTTTTCCCACTGCTCTTGTTTGACAATGCCGGTATTTCATGTTTTGATTAAAACTTATTATGGAGAGATGCGAGATCCTCGTCCATTACAACGCACCGTCGAGCGGGCCAGGAGACCGAGCATACCGCTCCCAAGCAGCCGCATTGATGAATTTTCAAAGTGAAAAGACGGCGATAAGCTCAGGAGCTATTGGCACTGCAAACACGGTTCTTGGGAAATCTCCTTTCAGAGGCGTTGGAGACGACACTGCCTCGGAGCAAACCAGGCCACTACAGGATGTTCTTTTCCACCGCCCGGGTCAGGCATCGGAGGGAGCTGGACCATCCAAGAAAGCGATATTACGGCGAAAGATCCTCGATGAAGTTCATCTCTCGGGCGGAACGATAGCCCTGCCTTTCACAAATCCTGAGTATGCTTCCGGAGATAACTTTGTCGTAGATCACTCCAACGGCCCTTTCCAAGCTATCCAAAGCCATTCCATCCAGACTCCCGAAGCTCCAAGGCCGCGAACTGCCTTTCATTCATTTTCCACGCCGACTTGGTTCCATTTGCCAGCGCCTCAAGTTCTTCAGACGCCAGAAAAATCGCGACCCCGGACCGCCCCAGAGCCACTATCTGGCACCATCCCCGACACTTTTCAAACCAAGAAAACCGGTGGCCCTCATTCTACCTTAACACCAAATGAGCTTCTGGCATCAATAACTCCGACGGCTAGAGCTACAAGAAGTTCACAACAGAAATGTCCGAATTCGGCTTTCCATTTTCGAGGGTTAATCGAGACTTCGCGTAGCCTTGTGAAAGACTCTCAAGCGTCTGTTTGTGTGTGCAAAGAATCTGAAGACCCTTCAGCAAGCCATCATTCGAATTTGTCCGTGTTTACGACTCAGAACTGCGGATCGTTACATTGGCTTTCCGGTCCCCTTTACGATCTACATCGCAACAAGCGTCAAAAGGTAGAACAACGGGTGTCTAGCTTGGTCGAAATATCGTCCCAGGAACATCGAATTCCGTGTGCAAAGCCAAATCCGCAGTTGGCATCAATAGTGAATGGACAGGTTGCTGTGTTTCAAGAAGGGGCAAACCCCTCCCGGAAGCATGGTAATCTCCAGCCTTGTCCCAATAAACAAAATCTTTTCTCTTCCACCCCGTATGTCGCCTTCTCTAGATGGAATCTTCGTGACCCGAGTCCCGTTGCTGACGATTCAAGTCGAATGGCTGCGAAACCTGACCCAACGTCGACCTCGAGGAGTTTTTCACTTAGCGTCAAGACGATGACAACTGCAGAGGATTCGAGTACAGCATCGCCTACTCAAAGGGTGCAGGAGACTCGGAGTACCACGGCTGAACCTAGTTCTTGGAGCCTGGAGGAGCCTGGTTGGCGAACAGAAAGGCTTATCTCTCCAATCGACCTAACCTCATCACTGGGATCCACGGCCGAACGATCCCTAGAACGTGTCTTGCCTTGCGCTTCAACACCTCATTCCTCAAAGAAAGAGGAAATGTGGTTGTTTGGAGCCAAAAAAGCCCGTGACCGCTTGCCCACAAAGTCTAATATGATCCAGAGAGATGCCAATATCTATAAGACAATGTCACAACCGGTCAAGGCACGATCCAACATTTCAGATCTCCAAAATCGCCTTTCAAGACTCTCACCCTTTGTCTTTCCACCCCCTGCGACTTTCTTCCAAAACGCATGCGCCTCGGAATCCATCGGCTGTCAGGTCAGCCAAGTTCTAAAGCACCTAGTAGCTAAGCTTCCCATTCACACATATTTCCGTCCACTCTCAGTAGCTCGAAAAGTTGAACGGGCCGAACGAGGATACTGGCTGCTTGACACCGATGTTGCGGACAACGAAGATAGCGCTCACATTGAGCGATCGTACTGGACAGAAGCACAATTGATAGATTTCTGGGAGGCACTTCGAAGACACATTAGGAGTGGCAGGTCGGGCAGGTCGGTGAGGCTATTCTGTGAAATACCCGAATCATCCTCCATTCGGCCGGTTGTCTCCCCTGAATGCCTGTCGGTTCGTTTGAAAATCACAACATCTGGCGAAGTCATCCCGCACATCTGGCTTCTTTGCTGGCTCCTGTCCGACTTTCGAACTGGTACGGCGGCAATGTCATGGCGGAGCGCAGATGATTCTGTTATGGTGCAGATGGCCGGTTCGGCCGAGGGAAAGAAGGCATACAAGAGGCGGGAAGGTAGCGTGGCATGGAACGACATCATCACGGAGAAAGGATCTGGTTGATACATTACTGGAAATCTACCAAGCACTGGACGTGAATCTAATGTCCTCAAAGCATATCTGAATCTAATGACAATAGACATATTATGATACTCTACTTCTAAAAGCGCATTCAGTCAACTCAATTGTCACGCTACCGAGTAACTATCGCCTCAAAAATCATGGATCTAGGAATCGCGCCTTGCAGCTGTCCCATGCTTAACAAGAGCAAACATATCGTTTAACGTGGTCATCTCATGTAGATATAGCTCCGATACCTAATAATTCTCAGGAACAGAGTCAGTTCCCATCTAACAATCGTTCTCCGCGGTAGAAACAGCATCAGCAGACTGTTTTGGACCTGCATTGTTTTCGTTGATGCATTGGATAGAACAACAGACGTTCGTTCAGACATACTTATGTGAAATCCAAGTCTTGAAATAGTCAGATAAACGAGACTTATTTGCTGCAATCAATGGACGCTATGAAAAACGTCACGCTGAAGTTGGACCCTATCCGTCTTCCTCCTTCCCTTCAGTAGGGAGCAGTCGATAGGTCCGCAACATAGCAATATGCATAGAGCTCACTACACCATACTCGCAGCCACAGCGCTGCTGATTCTCACGAACAGTGTATCCGTCATCATTAGTCGTCCACCTTCACCGGTCGGCCATTTGTTAACGCCAACATGAACACTGTTGGTACGCCAGGCACACGTCACCGCGACAAACCCATATCAGAAGATCAACGCGAGATGGGAGGCTGCTACGCGTCCGACAACGTTCTGGCGATCCAACCATTCAACCGGAAGCTGCCAGCCAACTCAGATCTCTCCACTGCCATAGGCCATGGTGACTACCCAACCTACCATTATTATTACTCCACTTGGTACTCCGACACCGGCAATCACCCCTCTTCTAACAGCAACAGCCGCAAGTATTATGACTGCTTCATCAGCCATGCCAGAGGCAGTAATTAGACTGCATTACGCAACTTGCAACGGTCAAGGGGGAGCCGGCGGCGTTGTGATACGTCGAGACCGCACTTGAAGCAATTGCGGTTGTCGTTCTTGATGTTCCTTCAGCCAGTAGGGAGTCGAAGCTGATCTTGCATTCACAGCGCACAGCTAAGAATCTGGATTTTGCATCAATTGGAAACAAAACTCACCAGGGAATCTTCCACAGTCTCTGATTTCCGCAGCGTGACGGTCTGTCCTCAGTACAGGCCATCAAGATGATAAGGAATCCGACTCGGTCGGCCAAAAAGCAATCCGGAGATGATCAAGAAGCGGAAGATGGTGTCGTAGTTGACTATGCGTGCAATGGCACCAATAAAATCATCTCAGGCTCCTTTAGAGGCAGCTTGGTAGACGTGCAACCGTTCGGCAATTTCATCTTTAAGAGTATGTAGGCCGTCGACGCAAGTGTCGGCTGCGCTAATTATCGAGACGGAAACAGCGATAAGAACGGATTGATAGGTCTTGTTCTCGTTGACTGGAACTGGTAAGCTTTTGTTCTCACGCTTCCATCAAAGGTGGATCTTTTTAGCTTATGGGAGAATATTTGAAAGAAGAGAAGGTTAAGTGAGCATCGCGAAACACGAGGACGGAAAATCCACAGTATGACAGCACAAAGAGGGTGAGAGATAGTTAATTGAACGGAAGGGTGCTTTTCTTCTTGCATAAGATTTTACTGGGTAATCGAAGTTGTCCGATGCAACCAACAAACAGTCAAAATTCTCAGTGTACTGTGACAGTCGCAAAATCCATGTGAAATGCAATCATTAAAGTAAACTCATGACCACAATTCTGCTCGGTCTTGAGGCGGAAGAACTTCCGTCATTCGCCGAGGTACTGCCGGCCGCCAACAAAGGCTTACTCAGGTTTATGTAAACCAACAATCTGGAGGCCCGCCGTTCATCAGTTTTCACGGGAAGCATTTGAAGTCAGGATCTAATGATGTCCGGATATTTGCAAGCGTGACAACAAGCTTTGAAAGTTAAGTGTTCGACCAATTTGCACTCTTCCAGTATCTTCGCTCGTCTTCCTGCCAGAGTACAAATACCGATTTGTAGTCCGATGAAAGTGATCCTCTCCTCTTTGATCTGCATACTCGCAGCAGTTGTATATCACTTTATTCAAAGAAACTCACTTGCTCTCATAGATATCACTCACCTTAATACGGCTCTAAGATCTCTACTACCGCGTCTAAGCAAATCCTTCAACACTACAACATCAACCCACCGCTCCAATCCATCCCTCTCATTCTCCGCTCTCCCTCTCATCCCACCTCCCTCTCATCCAACCCACACGATGACTACCATACCACGCACAATCCAGAAAGTCTTTCTCGCCCGTGAACAGTCCGAAGGCGCTGGCGCTCGCGTCCGCCGCTCGATCGGCACCCCTCAACTTCGCAACTTCTCCCCTTTCCTTATGCTCGATCACTTCAGCGTCAGTCCCGGCGCTGGCTTCCCTGATCATCCGCATCGTGGACAGGAAACGATCACTTACCTCCTCTCTGGCGGTGTCGATCATGAAGATTTTGCTGGGAACAAGGGAACCATTGGCCCTGGGGACTTGCAATTCATGACCGCAGGCCGTGGAATCGTTCATAGCGAGATGCCGGTGCAGAACAAGGATGGCAGCGCGAACGTCGGGATGCAGCTGTGGGTTGATCTGCCGCGGCACCTCAAAGCGTGCGAGCCTCGTTATCGGGATCTACGCGCCGAGGAGATCCCTAAGGTGGACGTTGACGATGGCAAAGTGTCGGTGAAGGTCATCAGCGGGCGCAGCCACGGCGTTGACAGTGTCAGGGATCTTGCGTACACGCCGGTGTGGATCCTCGATGTGACAGTTAGACGGGGCGGGACAATCACGCAAGGGCTGCCCACTGGGTGGAACGCATTTGCATATACTCTCAACGGCACAACGACGTTTTCTTCAGGTGCAAAGTCTTCTCAAGGCGTCGCGCCATGGCATAATGTCGTATTCGACCCATTTGGTGACAGCGTGACCGCATCGGTTGAGGAGAGTGCCAGCGAAGAGAGCAGATTTATTCTCGTGGCTGGGCAACCGCTCGACCAAAAAGTCGTGCAGTATGGGCCATTTGTGATGAACACGCAAGAGGAGGTGTATCAAGCTATGGTTGACTATCAGAGTAACAGTAATGGGTTCGAGCGGGCAAAAGGCTGGCAGTCAGAAATTGGGAAGTCAATGGTACACTAATAAGTGATACGGTCCTTAGAAGAAATGTTTGTATACTTGTACATAGATGAAAATACGAATATTTCAGTTATTCATGATACATCTCATAGTACCAGCTTGAATTTTGCCTCTCCTTTTGCTTCTCCATTGCTCACTGAACCGAACCCCCTAATCTCCCAATTGGAAAAGACAGGGACTTCTTCAGAACCGACGTATTCCCCTTGCAAATCAAAGCAGGGTTTAGGTTGCGCTCAAGATTGCCTTGTAATCAGCATGATAACTTGAGGCGCAAATTCTAGTCCTTCCTCAGCACCGTGAACTTTGAAGGCGGATCTGTCCGGTATTCATAGATGAAACCCCATGAGACAAGAGTGACTCCTAGGATAAATGACGAGATTACAAAGTGAGGACAGAGCGACTTTGACAAGTCGAGAGATAGGACACATCTGCGGAAGTTGAAACCAATCACCCAGGCGCCCGCTAAGAGTCACCAATGCTGTTTACCATAACCGTCCTAGCTCCTCCGATTCTGTCCCATTAGCTCGTTTCTAATAACCTGGCAGATATGTCCATCTGCCAGTTTATTTCGCAAAGTGAAGATCGTAGCCGAGCCATTTTCGAGCATTTACCTGTCCATGTCAGTTTTTTCCTGCGCCTAGAAGGTGTTGGTGATTCCAACCTCTGCGACGGACAAGCCAGGCTTCCCGTAGGTGAGAGGCAAGAAAAAATACCATCCCCACAATGCTGCTGCTAGGATCACGCCAGTCGCTCCCCAAGTGGCAAGCAGACTCTGTCCCTCAAACCTCTCTTTCGCCGTCTGAAACGCTCGTCGAGCCTTTTCTGGTACCTTTTGCTTAAGGTCATCCTTCTTGGCCGCAACGGTCGGATCGTCGTCAAGAGTTGGCTCAACATTGAAAATGAATTCAATTAGTGCCCCCGTAACCATAGCTGATGCAAGGTGGGCGGGGAGGTAATGGTGAAGGAAGAGCTGTCGGCCCATGAGGTAGAATGGAAGATAGTGAGCAGCCCAACAGAGGAAGAAGAAGCCTGTGCTATTATACAGGCGAGAGCGAGTCCCTAGAGGTTCATCAGCTTGTGTGCCACCTTGGAATCGGCGCCTAGCTTACTTTTGTCAAGAGCATCCACGCCTCGTCTCAAAGACAGCTGATCGGCTCCAATGATTCCCGCAAAGACGGCCAAAAGAGAAGAAGCTATCCAGTAGCCCACCGGATTTCCAAGGAAATAGATCTGTTGGCGGGTATCATTTTCGGTCCAGAAGCTGACACCACGGAGCAAGAAAGGCCACTGATAGGGCTGGGATGCGTATGGATGGCTTGAGGTGAGTGCGTTGTTATGGTAGAACATAGCACGTTGTAATTCAAGGTACTTTTTCAAAAACGGCTGGGACTTTGGCTTTTTCTCTTCCCGCACGAGCCTTGGGGAGTCGGCCGGTATGCTCGCAATCTCCTCAACAAACCATACGTTGCTGCTCTGCTGCACATTCTTATTGCCATTGATCTCTGCCTGCTTATACGCCCAGTCTGGCAAGGGAGTAGTGTGCGTCCACATGGCGACTCTTGTCGGAAAGTGAATCAACTTGAAATGCGAACTAACAGACTTGAAAGCTGTCCCAGCCTTTCCTTGCTCAATCTTGATCTCAAACAGAGTGTCATTGTGTCTTTCCCCTGCTGCCAAATCTAAGTCAACGGTTGTGAATTCCTGGTTCGTGGGATAGTACGGAGAGGCTACATCATGGGTCAACAGCATTGTATTTGTCACTAAATGGCGCAATTGGACCACATCACCATTCTTGACGACTTTGCCTTCAGCACCTTGAGCATTTTTCCCGACTGGAAGAATCTGCCAGTGGTTGTTAGTGTCGTTGTAAGGATATCCAGTGACTTGTTGGCCTTGACTAGAAATACGCCCATCATCGTAACGTAGCGGATATCGATCTGGATGGCTGTGAAGGAAGGTTTTGGTCTCTTTATGGCGGATCGCGATTGAATCATAGTATTGGATGTCGAGTGCTTTTGCGGCCATGAGATTGTCGCTCAAGGTTTCCTGGAACTCTGGCGTCATGAAGTCATCGCCAGGGCCTGATCTTGAGAGGATTGCAAAGTGAACCTGGAACCAAAACAGATAGAAGAAGAATGGCACAAGAATTAACCCAATCACACGAGCTGCGAAGTGCTTCCCAAAGTCTGGCAACGCAAGTGGGCCACTCTTGCGATTCACGTCCAGTAGGTCCCAGAGATCGATCAGCACGGCACAGCCGATTGTGAAGAAAGTAAACGCTCCGACGTATTTTGTAGAGATGACGCAGCTCATTGAGACACCCGTGAGCAAGAGCCATTTCCACCATTTGCGCCCAAATGGCTCATGCCGGAATTTGTAGAACCGTACGTACGATAGCACGCTAACGGACATGAAAAATACCAGGGTTGCGTCTAGCAGGATCAATCTTGTTTGGCCAATGTGGGCGTTGTCGAACAGTACAAGACTAGCGGCTGTGATACATGCTGGAAGTGAATATCCTGACTCCCACATGATCAAAAACACCGTCGGAACGGTAAGAGCGCCCATGAGCGCGGGCATAGCACGGAAAGCCACATATGGAACCTTGTTGTCAATGTAGGAGTCGCCGATGTTGTCAAAGAGGAAATGCCCATCGTAGCCCACGAACCAGCCCATTAGGGCGAACAGCAACTTGATAATCTTTAGCTCACGCGCATTGGAATTGTAGACTGCAGTCATACCTTTCCAAAGGGGGGGTGGACATCGAAGAAGTAGGTTCGCTGGAGGTAGTAGGACGCGAACTGCGTGATGTTTAGCATCATTGCGGCATACAAAGGATTTCGGTCAGCCATGCCTTGCCAAAGTGCACTTCGTCAAACACAACCTGGTTCGGGTGTGAGATTCCCCAGAATCGAGTAATAAAAGACAGGACGACGATAACTGCAAGGGCAAGCTTGTAGTCCCATTCCGACTTGACGGCATGTTTGCTACTCTCAGCAATCTCATCAAGAACATCGTAGGCTTTGTCGACTTTTCCATTAGCCGGCTTCCTGTCCTTCTGGCCGCCGCGATGCCTGACTTGTGAGCCCGGTGAAGACATCATGCTCGAAGAAGATTAAGGAGAGACGGTGGCAGGATTAGGAGGGGACTAGAAGACTGTGTCAGGATAGACAATCTCAAAAATTGTGTTGCAGGGGCTTACCATCTATACAGCACATGCAACACAGGAATTGGCGGGAAGATGTTTTTGTAGGAGCTGGTGAGGAGCACGGTTCGTGCCAAGCTGTCCCTTGCTCTCTGGCTCCGCTCCAAAGCGCCCCCACGCCTCAAAATATCTCTGTCGCCAACCAACAGAGCCAAGTCCGAGTCTGACACGAGTTGTACACTTTAGCAGTACGTGTAGCAGTGCAGAGCCCTTGAACATCTTTTCTCGATAGGACAAGTGTGCTGGTAACGGTGTTGTTCCACCGGGGCGGCTACTGTACAGGTTGCAAGGCACAGAAACGTACATATGGCAAACTTTATGAATTATGATCGAGCTTGCTATATATCCATATCAATCCACACCCGCGGTTCCAACCGATTTGCCTGCCAAAGTCAACCACCAGGCTCCAGGCTTTGGTCACAATTTTGACATAGCTCCCAACCGAAAAGAGGAGAAAAAGATCAAGCGAAACGTAAAATCTTGAAAGGAGAGAATGAGGGCAAGATGCACCCAGTCACTGTTTCCTGCAACGGCTAAATACCCGGTTTCTCAAAGCCCTTCGAACCTGATTTGCAGACCCTAGGTAGTCCCGAACGCCTTGCTCTCACGCAAGCACAAAACTATTGATGTGTTTCCAACAAGACACACATTCCACATCTCCACCAACGCCATGCTCAACTGGAGCGCATTAAATTTTCGCACAACAAATGAGATAGGCGCTTGCAGGCCACCTTATAAATTGGTCAATCGAGTTCGCAAAACAAATAAGACATAGACTGTGAATGGTTGTAATCGAGTGTCGTAGAATCAAGGTCGGGGATCAAAGGGTACGGATTGTGCTGTAGTCGAAGGCGAAGCAGGGGGCTTTGGCGTAGGATCTTCCTCGACATCTGCGAGGTTTGTAGACGCAGTAGGCTCATCCATGTTGACCTCTTTGACTTCAGCTCCAGGTCTCAGTGGAAAGATGACGGGAGGCGTAATATGCCCACCACCTGCCACCTTATCGGCAGCCTCGTCTGGTTCAGGGTGAGAATGCTGAGATGCTGTTCGAGTCAAAGGATCTTTTCTTGGTTGAGCTGCTGCGAGTGAGGGCGCATCAGGTTCTTCCGGAATCTTCAGCTCTTCCATCCGCCTCTCTAAATTGTCCACTGAGCACCGGCCCTCGCTCGGTTCATCTTGTTTGTGAACTGTCTCATCACTGGTAGAAATGACACTGCCCCTACTATTGGTCCTCATCATCTCATGGCCCAGCCGCGACGCTGTTCTTTTGGTCCTAGTCAGAGGCGATCGAGCTCGCACTTGTCTTTCACCAAGTTCCTCGTCCTCGTCATCCCCAGACTCAGCGCCACCATCGACATGCTTCTTCTCTAAAGCTTGTTTTCTTGCTTTGATAGTTTCGGTGGAATGCTTTTTGTGAGTAGTTTGGTGTACATCACTAGTCGGAGGAGCTGATTCAGTGTGCACAAGGTGAGGGAATCCAGTAAGGACATAGGGCTTTTTCTCTGTAACAATGTCTTCCGAGATACCCAAGCCACCATTTCCAGGCCAATCCTCTGTCATTTGGCGAGATATAATGACAGGAACATCATCGTGCTTAACGCTCTCCATGTCACCGAAGAAGCTGCTCCCGATTGAATCTTCTCGACTAGAGCCGCGATAGGAAAGATCTGGTACAGTGGGAGCTAAGCTCGAAGATGTCGAGCTAGGACTATCCTCTGCCTTTATCGTATCCTGGCGCATGACGCCTGGTGGAATCGAGAGTGGCTGAGAAGCTTTGTAGTCCTTTGGAGGAGGCTTCCAGCCGCAATATTTGCACAAGGTTTCCGTCAGCTTGTTCAGAGTAGGCGGTTTTTGTATGAGAGTGTCAAAATGATGTGTCTCCGGAAGCTGGCTCAGGTACCCAGTTACAGCGATTAAAGGGGTGTTTGTATTGGCATTCTTCGTATCGCGAATCATTCGTGCAACATCGGCTCCATTCAATGAAGGAAGCTTGAATTCCATGAGAATAATGTCAAACTGAATCTGACTGACCGCAAGTCTTAAAGCTTCTGGGCCACTTGAGGCTGTAATGGTTCGACATTTCAATTTCTCAAACAATCGTTCCAGGACCATTTTGGAGACAGGGTGGTCTTCGCATATCAGTACGTCAAGAGGACGATACATTGGGCTGTCCATCATAGCGATCTGAGACAATCTCCGGGAGCTCTGTCGCCGCCGTTGGACTTTCAAAAAGGCCTTGTTTTGAGCATTCTCCGTATCCGAGGACGATGGCGATATGTCATACAGCTGACTTCTTCGTTTGTGGTGGCCAGGGACGAATCCTTCTTTTTGGGCATCACCTTCTTGGGATCCTACCGTTTGTGATCTTGCTCGAGAAGTAGAGCTACTTTGTCGGCCGGTGGTCCTTATCGGCGATGCCGCTGGAAGTTTCATGTTCTTGATGGGCGAAGAGGCTGCGGACGAATTCTTTGTTCCATTGTCTCTAGGTATCTCAAAGAAACTCCCTGGCTGTAATGAACTATTTGAACTCGATCCCGCAGAAGTCTTCCGGCGCTCATGATTTTGACCAGTAGAAAATTGAACCAGGAGCGGCGAAGACGGATTTGATGGCCGGCTAGGTGATGCGTTCGCGGCGTTCAAGCCAGAAGGCGATGCAGGCCGGTTTCCTTTGTTTGCAGACATTGCACGCTTCAGCGGCATAGGAACAAGCGGGCTGCCTTCCAAAGACGGTGCAGGGGAGCTTACGCTTGGTGAAGTTATGTTAGAGGCTGACTTTGCCTGCGCCTGCATTGCTTCCGCTCTCATTTTGTTAACGATGTCTTTATTGGCCTTCTCCAGAACGGGGAGATTTCTAAAGGTGAAGTTGCCAAAGTCGTCCGCGACAACAGGCTCGCTAAGGCGGCGACTCCGAGAGTCTCGTGCCACATGAGGTGGAATGTGTAAAGGCATTAAGCCGCGCTTCATAGAGTTGACCTGGGACTTGACACGTAGCAAGGCGTCGTGAGGTCGGTCTACAATCTCGCTACCTCCGGGAGTAGTTCCAGGCGGCGAAAGCTGTTCTTCAAGCTCCTCGGGGAATGATTGCAGTGTTGCTCCGCGCGCATCGAAGTATTCTGTATCCTCCGGGTTCTCCAGATTCGGAACAAATTGCGCTTCGTCCTCCAGCAAAGTATCCCAATTGATATCTGCGAACCATGGATGATTGCGGATTTCGTCTCCGCCGCTTGGAAATTTGCCTTCTAGGTTAGCTCCTAAACGCTGCTTAGGATCGAGTTTGATCAAGCTCTCCACAAGGTCTTGAGCCTGTGGCGAGATGTTGAGATCTGGATCCATTAGCCAGGTGATTTTACGGGCTAAAATGTTTTCGAAGACTTGTTCGGGGGTATCAGCGTTGAAGGGCGGGCCTCCATACAAAAACTCGAACAAGATGCAACCTAAGGACCACCAATCACTCATTTCGTCTTGGCCAGTTCCATTTATCGTTTCTGGCGCAAGGTAGTCCGGTGTCCCAACAAAACGGCGATTGCTATCCTCAGGATCGAATAGAGCCATTGGTGGAGGTAGCATGGAAGGCTGATGCGGCGAATTACTCTGAGGAGCCATGGAGGTACGGCTGGTTGATTGTGTCAGCGGTAGCAGATCTGGCGATGGCGTCTCTTGACAACTCTCCTCATCTAGATTCCCAATACTTCGCGGTGGGTCCAGTGGATCGTTCAAGGACAAAGTCCGGAGGGCAGAGTGGAAATTCTCAGTAGATACACTGCTACTTTCTGATCGGTAACCGGAAATCCTCCGATGTGAGTCTTTCCCAGCAGTAGAGTCCCGAGACAAGCTAAAGTAGGACGGCTGGTCCAGAGCTCCAGTGAGCGCAGGCGTAAGTATTGGAGTCGAATTTGGCGAAGCATGTCCATGAAAATCAAACGAAGCGGACCTTGATGAGGCTGTTGAGGCCGAGCGCGTGAAAGGGCCCTGCTTTAGAAGGTCCGGTACAGAGTCATTTGGGCCCTTCTGGATTCTATTTTGCCTCCCGACTAGCCCCATTCTTGACAGGCCGAAGTCGGTCAATTTGAGATGTCCCTTCTGATCGATGAGGAGATTGTCTGGCTTCAAGTCTCGGTGAACAATTCCTCGACCATGTAAATGCTGCACTCCGAGGACCACCTCGGCAATGTATTTCTTCGCCCAGTCTTCAGGAAGGCCACCGAGAATTTTGACCAAAGATGCACAATCACCGCCATTGAGATACTCCATTACAAGGTAAAGATACTCCTTGCTTGAAAAGGTCCAATACAATTTCGCCACAAAATCGCTTTCCCCCTGCCACATCATGATTGCTCTTTCGGCCTTAACATTTGTCACTTGATTTTTCGCAACCATGTCTGCCTTCTTTAAGACCTTGATAGCAAAGTATTCTCCAGTAGCCTTCTTTTTGGACAAATAGACACTGCCGAAAGCACCCTTGCTGATGGGTTTGATGATTTCAAAATCTTTAATGGAGGGCGGGATTGCTTTCGGCTGAGGGTGGCTTATGGACGCGCCAAGCTTCGGAGACGATGGGGGCTTCGTGTCTGAGGAATGTACCGACGATTGACGGCGATGGTGAGGCTGACCATGAAGAGATGAGAACACAAATTCGCCCGTTGTGAGCAGTGGAGATGTTACAGGGGAGGGTGCTGATTCTCCGCTTGGGAAGCGAGGCTTCGACATACGGAGCGGAGAGGGTGGAGCTTGGGGATATCTAGCAGGCGACTGTTGTCGACGAGGCGAGCCACTTCCCATACCTGACAATGCCAGGCTTCGACGCTTCCGATCTCTTGTACTTGCAGCCCTACTCAGGCCTTGATCAGATAAGGGAGACTCCGTCCGCCAGGCTCCTGAGATGGTTGAAGGGAGACTGCCGCTACCATCACTATCATTCGCATCGCTTTCGGCGAGTATTGAATGACGCTTTGATGGCACGTGGTTCAAGAGCGTGCTCTTGTGCGAGCGGGGGGTAGGGCATTCCAATGGACTGTTAGAACCTGTCGAGACTGCACTTGAAGAGATCCTCCGCTCTCCCATCAAGGAGCCCGAAGCATCTGAGGCTGCTCCTAGAGCCGTTGCCATGGCAGGAAATCCAATATATGAAGGATGGCTGACTGTCGAATTGAGCGCAAGCGGCGTTGGCTCCTCGGTCGTATCTTCTCCATCGCCCGCCTCGTCATTGTCTGATTGCTCGTCTTCACTGGATGAGATTGATTCTCCAGCGGCAATCTTCTCAGCCTTTCTCATAGCTTCGCCAATGCACTCATCAACTGCAATAGAGAATTCTTGACGGATGCGTTCTGAGTATTCGATGATCCTACGGTGCCGTAACGCCGCTTCGACCTTGGCACGAGCAACCCTCTCCGTATCGGCGCTCAGAGCGGCCAGCCCTTGCTCGTGCTCTAACGTGCTGCTACTCGGTGTCTGCCACTGCAAAACTTGGGATATCCTCGATTCTGATTGAGGAGACTGTGTTCGAAGATCATCACCTGAGTTATCTTTCGTCTCCTTGATAGCTGGCGTGTTAATCTCCAGCGCAGTGTCGCAAAGGTCAAGGATCAGTTCGACGATCCGAGCATGAGGCCGTCGGACCGCAAATGATCGTCCACGGGAATGGCCGGGGCCAAGATTGGAAGGGCTGCGAGAACGGACAGGAGTCCCTGAACCCGAAGCAGAGTTCGAGGAGGGATTTGATGAGGCAGGGGATGCGTTGCCAATCTGAAACCCTTTATACTCGACCAGAGGGACATTGGCAGGTTTATCACTCAGCAGGAGTTGGCTCTGTCGCGACTCCAGACCGTCAAGGACCCTTACGATCACATGGCGATGCTCCGCAAGATGCTCTTGGGCGTTAGACACGTCCATCTCAGCTCGATGCTCCTGGACGCAGAGGTCAGAATGCTTTTCGAACCACCATGGCGTTATTTGACGCTCGCATATCCGACACAGGACAGGCATTGGCGGAGGATGGTTGGCCGGATCGCTAGCACCAACTTCGGTCAAGGTGTTGAGATAGTTAGCAAGCATCTCAGCGCCGACTCCCAGAGAATCGACCAACAATTGCGGAAGGGCAATTGTGACTGGCGTTGTCTCTACCGGTGGTTGCAGCATCCACATAGTATGGGACTCTCCTCCAGAAGACCGATCGTAGACCATAATGCCTTGACCTTCAAGCTGTAGTAGATGTTCGCTGGGACTATCTTCCTCTCCGTGTTCCTTCTCCCTCTGCTCCGCTCCCAGCATAGGC
The DNA here is from genome assembly GCA_021030945.1 of Pyrenula aspistea. Lineage (NCBI taxonomy): Eukaryota > Fungi > Ascomycota > Eurotiomycetes > Pyrenulales > Pyrenulaceae > Pyrenula > Pyrenula aspistea. The sequence continues at coordinate 48,094 of JAGFML010000036.1, forward strand.
TCGAGAACCGAAGGATGAGGGATCTTGACAGCGAATTTGACGAATTGACTTTTCGAATCATCGTTTTTGAGCGAGTCGACGGCCTTTGTGAAGGCATTCGGATCGTCGGCGATGAATTCGGCAATCGGCTTGTCCTTGACGGTCTCCAATTTGGTTCCAACCACGTCTGTCCATGACGGGCTGACCCATCGAATCTTGCCATCTAGGCTCAAGTCAAGAATAATGTTTCTGGTTTGCTCGGCGGCTTCTTTCAGTTCACGAGTCCCCTCCTGTATGTCTTGGCTGAAAGAGCGTTCCATGGACACCCTCGCAGGGCCATCGCTTTTTGACGTTGCGCTTTTGACCGACGTTACCGGAGAGGTGACCACGCGTGTTGTGTCGTATTCATCTCGTTCCATTGCATGTACGGGAGGGGGAACTCGGGCTTCGGCAGGGTTGCCAGTCGCAGAAAGTCACCCAAGGGGCGCAAGGACGCCGTTTGTGGTGTCGTTCAGGATTTCTGTCTCAGCATCGCGTCTTCAGGGCTCTAGAATGGACCAAGTGGCTCATGCAAGGGCAACGAGTTGAGGGCGGTCGCGGGGAGTGGGCAAGGCCACAAAGCAGACAATGCGTTGGAAGCGAAGGTCGCCTCCGAGCATCAGCCGAGCGTCATCGACAGAGCATCCGGTGGAGGTGAAGAAGGACAACAATCGTGAGGTCAGAGTGGTTGTAGGGCAGCGTGCAAGGGCCGATAGGGATATAATCTGGTGTGGGTGTGGATGGGCAGCGAGGAAGCGGTTTGGGGGACCTGGATGTGCACGCGGACTAGTTCGCTTTTTTCGCTCGCAGGCTGCCCCGCACTGGGAGAGAGGTTCCGGTGCATGCACTACACGCTGCTCCATGACACCAACTCGCCTCTTACAAAGCCACGGCACTCTCGGGACAAGGCTATGATTACCCAGGCTTTGCAATTGGCCTACACACGAGGGGCACTTTGGCGGTGCTCGCCTTGTACGACTACTTTTGGGCCCCAGGGTCTGTGTCTAAACCCCACAGAGCCCCGAACGCCCAGCATTGCCGGAGTTTGCCAGGAGGAGCGTATTGAACAGCAAGAAATGGCAGACTTGTTGAATATAGCGAATCTTCGGTTCTTTTGATGAGAAAGAGGGTGCAGACCATGATCCGGGCAGCCTGAAGGCCAGGGTCTGCAGGCAGTATTCTTCAACGGGTGGGGCCAGAGGATGGACGACGTTGGACCGCCCTCGCTGTCATGCCTGACATCCCACTCCGAACCGCCATAAGCACCCTGAAACAATCCGAAGAAACATTCGACCGGGGGCGTTTGTCAAGAGCCTGCGAACCGGCCGCCCAAGAGGCCCACTGTTGGGCTCACGTTGAAGATGCTCTACCCGGCTTTAAGATACACGTCTTAAGCATTGATTTGTTTATTTGTTGACAGGCAGCACGGAGCGCTTGGTCGACAGAGCAGCCTAGGCCGGCGTCGGATTGGTCACCAACTCTCCGGCTGTTGCCAGCCAATAAACAACAGGCCAACGAGCCACAAGCGTTGGACAAGTCCGTGGCGAGGTCAATCAACACCAAGCCCGCTTGGTATGCTTCTCACTGGACGTGTTGCACATGAATGAGTCTGAATATCCGAGTCTGCAAGTACTAGCGGACAAATAGATCATCGTCTGACGTTCCGAGAGTTTCTTAGATGATCTCTCGACGCAATAGAGTTGAACCGAATGTCGTGCAACCTTGGCTCTCAAGGCCTCTAGAGGTCTTGCCCTGTTGGTTGCGCGAATGGGATGTCACCGCGATGACCCTCCCTCTGAACCTTCGGCAGCAGAAAGATCGAGCCTGGGATTTCACTGGTCCGACAGTACAGCGGAAGACCCTTCGCTTTCCCGAACGGCAGACCGGATTGTGGGGTACAGAGAGTTAGGAATTGGAGAGCTGCAGATAGAAATAGGCCATGCTGCCGCTTTCTGACCACTCAGCTGATCTCATCCTCCAGCTTCGGCGTGGACCAACAGAACCCCAGACCCGGCCCCTTTTCACCCCTCGCCTCAGCACAAACTTCCCCTCAGACTTCCGTGACAAAGGCTACAGAGAAGTGTCCAAATTACCCTCAATTGTGCGTTGCTATCATTATTTCACAAATTCTGCCGGCGTTTGCGCCTATTGTGGGATAGTCTTTCATTCTGTATTTACGACTTCGACGAACGCCCTTTTCTAGTGAGAAAAGATTGTGTAGATGGTCGTTAGCTTGCGCCTTACTACATGAGCCTCTTCCTTATTCGTGTACTTCTATCTTTACGAGATCTGGATGATGATGGTCTTATGAATCAGTCAGTGGAAGCAGTGGCCACGCACGCAAATCCCGGAAAATTCTGATAGACTCTGACCAGGACCTTTCAGCTACCTACGATGTAGTAGACGACTGTCGACGATTGGAGTGACCTCAGCTATATGAGACCATGCAACAGTAAGTTGCTATCAGGGTGCCCCAGTAAAAGTTAACCCTACCTATCCTTTGGATCTGCCTCCAAGAATATCTCCACAAGAGATATACCTGGTCGTCGCCCGGCATTTTGATTGTCATATCTCCGTTCACACCGAGACCTTACTTGATATAAGTTGCTGTGGATTAGAGAAACAAAGGAGTATGCTAAGTTCCTAGCCCTCACCGAACCGAAGGCCATCTTCGGCCCAGATGACTACTTACCAGTAATAAGCTGGCCAGAACAATCAATTCCCTGAGAAGATAGACCAGGCATAGCTTGGAACCGATAATTCCCACAGATCAACTAGAACCAAGCGTGTATGCTTCATATCGCCTATCCAACATTTATTCTAGCTTCTGCCGGCAACAGCTGCAACTAGAGGAGTTGAGGAGGCTTCAGACCTGCGAATGTTATTGCTCGAACATTGGCACCGAAGACCATCAAGAAGCGTGTAGCTTCAGCGGCGTTGAGCCGACGTAGCATTGCGTAGTGATATTCGTCAGTGTCTGTCCGCCGCCTGCATGCTAGCTCCACGATTGATCCATTTCGGCATCAGGTCAATACGGTTCCCTCCAGCTGCAATGCGCCGGTCATGGCCTACCAGGTCAGAGTTATGCATGGTTTTGAAGGGCGTTGACTCTCTTCGGTAAGAGTGAGAACGTTGTGTGAAAAGCTGAGCAGGATATACCTGTCGTGTATTGATGAAGGGCAAGAACAAGAAGGGGTTAAAGGATGATAAGTCGGCAACGAAAAGTGAGTCAAGGAACATACCGAATAGTTTATCGATGCTCGGGAAAACGAGTGTAACGCATAGCGTGAGTGAAGCTCTGAAATCTCCGCAAGCGTCGACCTTGACTAGGTCATTCTCATGGAAGACCATTAGGTCCACAGACTGCGAAGCGCTAATCTCGCCTCTCGGTAGGCGCAGCTCTGGGAACTTAGTATAGGATGTTGCTATGATAAAAGAAGATACCTTAATGTTGTAAGGAACAAACTAAAAGTTCAAAAGAAGCGTAGCTTTCTGGAATAAAGACTTGCATGAGCACTTCCGTGACAAAATGATCCGATAGAATTCTGATGCATAAACAATGAGCCTCAATACAAGCAACCAGCTTCGAGATATCCTTTCCTTCGTTAGCGAGTACAGTCAGTCCAAAATGCTTTAAAGACACTCCAAAGGGCATTTTGCAGATTCATTTTCATTATCAGACGCATTCGCAAAATTCTAAGCTCTTTTTGCACGAACGGCCAATCAGCTCAGATTACTTATGTCGAGATTTTACCGTATCTTATACTAATCACTGCGTCAGAGCTGTAATAGACAAGCTCGTACATGGTCGACAAGTCGCTTGAAAGAGCAAAAGACTCGAACAAGACCTCATACAATGCCACTTGTTCAAGATATGCAACCTAGAGAGCTTATCACCGTGGACCTTGTGAGTGAAAGGACAGGCCGTCACCGTCGAGCACGGTGATGAAAAATGGCAAGGACTATCGTTATAATAGCACAGATGAGGGGTAGAGAGTTGGCCGCGTTGAAGCTGAGCTGCGATGATTTTCAAAGCCTGGCTTTTCTGACTGTCATATGTCAGACCCACAGGTGCAGGTTGACAAGGTCTACAAGAGCCCCTCCCAACCGTCGAGCGAGAGGTGTTCAAGCCTTTGCATCTTCGTCCACGTATTTTGTCTCACCTAACTTGGAGCTTTTGTTTCTCTCCTTGTCCTCAAAGCTCCAGTTGTTGAGGTACCCTGCTCCAGCAGAAAGGTACGTAGCGAATCCAAGCCAGCCCAGATATGGAACTAGGCAGTATGCGGCGACCTCATCAACTTTGCCCCAAATGTATGTCAAATAACCCACAGTGCCGGTCAACGCGACAATGTTCGCAGTGGCCTCTATTGGTCTCTTCAAGCCGAAGAATAGAGGCATCCAGATCAAGTTCAAACCAAGCTGAATGGTGTACAATGTCGCTCCATGACGAGTATTCTCAACCTTAATTGGGTCCAGTGATGCCATCCCATTTGTCCAAGCCCGGTACGCGGAGTATCCCATCAGTCCGTAAAGTGTAGTCCACATTGGCGCAAAGACTTGAGGTGGAGGACGGTAGGGTGGCTGCTTGAGAGCTAGATACGTCTCCTGTGTTTCTCTCGGTTGAATAGAGGCGCCAACTCCTAGTCCAGCAACAACCGGCAAGAGGATTGAGGCCGCTGGATTGCTGAAAATCTGCGATGGGAGGGTGATAGAGGGAATGTAGCTCGTCATGGTGAAAGATTCGCTTGCAACTGGCCGCGGGTCTCCTGTTGAGGCGCAGATTAGCGATGGTCGGGGGCTCACAAGGCGACTAGTCGGGTATGCAACGACCATGTCTAGAGCTTTGTCAAGGGAGCGTGTTCAACGTACCGATCAATGTGTCTCAAATCTTCCTCTACTTTAAGGTAATCTGCTCTCTCCGTAAGGCCTTTGGTCCGCGTAAAGGTATGGGATCACTCCATTCTCTAGGACGTTGCTCCGCACCAACGCTAATCTCAAGGAGGCAAAGCGTCTCGACCAGCCGGCCGCTTCTCAGGGTAACCTTGAGGAGGTTCCTGCACCCTGACACATCTACACCACAGTGCCAATCCATCCTTACTCAAGGACTTCCATTATTCACCCAAATCTTTGTAGGTTGCACGCCTCGTTCTCTCTTCCAGCGGCACTTGCTGCAAGATACTGTGTCATTGCGCTCTTCTTGATCCCTGCTCTTCGTCGCACCCCATCGGCGCAGCAGATTGGCCTTGTACATTCTCTCTGAAGGGACTTCTACCTCTACCTGCAACGATCTTCCTACGTATTGACTGTCTTCAATCGCTTCATATTGCTCTTCTCTCATCATGCCCTATTACACCATTTGGATTCTTGATCTAACCTTCATCATTTATACACATAGCCCCTCCTTAATTTCAACTACAAACTTCGAGACTGCGATTACCTAGCCTGTACACCAAATGGTACAATCATGAAGCATAACTAGTGGAATTGAAAGAGAATTCGATCAATCCTCCTCCGCAATGAATCCGTACGAGACTTTCGGGTCTCCCGATGCCGACAGGCCCAATTCGAGATACGGCAGAGACGATGATCCACCTTCTCGAAATGAATCTTATCGTCGCAGATCTCCAGGTGAGTTCACGAGTTTCAGTTGGCTCCTTTAGCGGTCGTGGCCATCCAATTGTTCCCAAAGCGCTACCTTAGCCAAGTGTGTCGAAACGAGCACCCGACAGAACTGGCAATCAATAGCCTCATCGTGTCTCTGGGAACAGAGCTTTGGGTAAACAGTTCCGCACAAATCGTCGAAGGAACTACACTACCATACAACAAAGAATTGCAAATACATTAGCGTTGATACTGAAAAGAACTACCCAAACATAGACGCGCCCTGTACACGCTCGAGTGGGGAGCATTTTGAGTTCTTCATGTAACGTTTATTTTACGCCAATATCTAACTTAATCCTTGTCTTAGTCGGCGGAGGTCGTCGAGGCGGCAGAAATCGTTCGAGATCGCCCGTGGCCATAGATCGGTATCAGCCATCCGACCGCGATCGAGATCGACGAGATGATTACTACGATGGAGCAAGACAGCACCCCCAACGGGATCGTGAAGAGCGTCGACGGGCACCGTCCCCCACGGCTGCCAATATCGATCGATATGTTCCAGGTCAAGATTCTGGTAAACCGGTGATTACAAAGAATCCGCTGCCGAACCCGAATACTCTTGAAATGCAAGTCGGCTTTACATGGTTTGCAGAGTGGTGGAGAATGGAGCAACAGATAAAGGAGGAGAAAGAGCGCAGCAAGCATGGGGGAAGGCGGCCGATGGATCGGGTCAAAGGTGAGAAAGAGGCACGCGAAGACCGGGAGAAAGAGCGCGCGCAAATCCAAACCGCTTACGATCAATACAAGCTCGACTTGCAGGCGAAAATGGCTAGAAGTTTTGTGCAACAGCACAAAGACGAGGAATGGTTCAAGGAGAAATACGTTCCAGAAGTCCGAGATCCAATCCGACAGCGCCTAATGGACTTCCGACGTGAGGGTTTCGAGCAATGGATGGCAGACCTTGAGAACGGGGTATTCGATGAATTCACACTCGAAGGCATCTACAAGCAGGATCACGACGGGGCTGGTGGCACTGTCGAAAAGGAAGAGGGCGAAGCGACTGGTGGCGGAGAGATGATGGGAGTGCTTGACCTTGTTCCCGCCAAAGGTGGTCAGCTTCGTGACAATTCTCTTGACCAGCCTGCTCTTCTCATCAAAACACTGGCTCCAAATGTTAGTCGAGACAAAGTTGAAGCCTTCTGCAAAGAACATCTGGGGGAAGATGAAGGTGGCTTCAAATGGCTGTCGCTAAGTGATCCTAATCCTGCTAAAAAGTGCCATCGCATTGGTTGGATTATACTGAAACCTGGTGGAGACACTGATCCCATGGAGGACGTACAGCGCGGCGACGGCCGCGAGGAGGAGGGAGAAGAGGAAAGCAGAGATCTCGAAAACGGGGAGACAAAGACCAAGACAACTTCAGAGCGGGCCCTCGATCTGATCAACGAGAAGGTTATTTCTGATCCAGTGAAAGGGGATTTCACGTGTCATGTGGGGCTCCATAACCCTACAAATACTATGAGGAAGAAGGCCCTATGGGATCTATTCTCTTCTCCAGAACGTGTTGAACGAGACCTTGAACTCGCAAAGCGTCTTGTTCAGAAGCTGGAGAATGAGGATGGATTTGCCTTCAAGACTAGCGGCCTGAGCCTAGTCGAAGGACGTGTGGATGATATGCGCACAAAGGGTCTTCTACAGCCTGTTAACCCTAGCCCCGTTAAAGTGAAGAAAAACGCGTTCGCGGACAATGATGACATGATCAAGTTTGAAGACGAAATGGAAGAAGGGGAAGACGACGAGGATGAAAATGACGACGAAGATCTAATCTACAAGAAAAAGCTGCTCGACATGTTGGTGGAATATCTTCGTCGCGTCTTCAATTTCTGTTTCTTCTGTGTCTTCGAGTCCGATTCTGTCCACGAGCTGGTTCGGAAATGCCCTGGTGGTCATCTACGGCGCCCACGTGCAGCACTAAACAGTCACGCAAAAGCTGCCGCCCGTGCGAGTGCTTTGAACGAACCGTTTCCCATCAAGAAGAGGAACGAGCCGGTTGAGGAAGGGGAAGCTATTTCGTCACCCATCGAGGAGCGAAACCCAAGAGGTAAGAGCAAAGCTGATCAGCAGCTTTTACGAGCCTTCAATTGGGTTAAGACGTTTGAAGACAAGATCCTCCAGATTCTCGAGCCGGAGTACGCAGATCTGAAGAAGTTAGGGGGAAGATCCGTTGATGAAGCGCTTGAAGACGAATTGAAGAAGTTTGTCAAGCAGGAAGATGAGGCTAAGTATCGCTGCAAAGTTCCTGAGTGTACCAAACTTTTCAAAGCCGAACACTTCTGGCGTAAACATGTTGAGAAGAGGCACGAAGAATGGTTCAATGCTCTTCGAAGTGATGTGAGTGACCAAACCTTTGAGGCTGCGCAAGGAAACTGACGGATTGGAGCAGCTCAACCTAGTTAACTCCTACGTGCTCGATCCAGCCCACATCGCACCCTCCAGATCAGACGCAAATAGTAATGGGCACTTTCCTATCCCTCAAAATCAGCAAATGCAGACAGGAACTCCGCGACATTTCAATCTTAACGCCATGATGTCGAGCAATAACATGATACAAGGGCCAACACTCATGGGCATGCCAGGCTTCCAGGCACCATTCATGGCAGCAAATGCAAATCAGGCATCCTTTATGACCAACGCGATGCAGGCGGGAATGAATGGTGGCATGGGCATGCACAATCCAGGTGCTGTTCGGCGTGGGGGCAATCGCTTCAACAATCGCTCTGGACCTTATGACCGGCGAGGAAATAATCCACGAGGTTTCAGTACCCGCAATCCCAGCTCTGGTGGCTTCAGCGGCGGAGAGATGCGAGCCGGAGGGATGATGGGGATGGGCTATCTGGCACAAGGTGGTGGAGGTGGTGGAGGGAAATGGGGTGATGGAGCGGGAGGAGGAATGTCGGTTCCCAGAGAAGCTGTCCAGGGAAGAAGCATCAAAAGCTATGAGGATCTGGATGCTCAGCCTACAAGCGCAGCTATGGCTACCTCCGCTGATCCCGCTGGAGCTGGTGGTGCAGAGCTAGACTACTGAGGTCGCTGTCTGACAGTGACAGTATTTACAGCTGGCGCAGAGCCTTTGCTGACGGCATTAGCGCTATTCCTCTATTTCGTTGATTGGGGCTGGCATTTGTTTTGCGTTGCGTAAAAGCGGCGATGGCACGATTAAACAATCGAAGTAATTCCACCCACGTGTCTCCGATTCAAAAGCTTCTGAGAACTATGTATAAGTGATGAACCAAAAGTGCGAACGCACTCTCGCCTAGTAGCTGAGCTACTATATGGACCTTGGTCCAACAATAAGTGATAGATAGCTATGACAGTGTTACCCAGTTAATTAGAGAACCTCTGCCTCACCAGAACTTTTCCCCTCTTGTGCAACTGCCGCCGGTACCCATCGCCCTAGCTTCCATCTCTCGTCCAAATTCAGCTCCGACTGCGCCACACAAGACCTCACTCTCTCCCAGTCCAGGTAGCCAGAACCATCACTCCACTCTGCAGCCACGCACAAGATTCCCTCCTTCATCCCATGAAGCTCCTTCGTTGCCTCCCTGAAATCCCGGATCATCCGAAGAGTCTCGATAGAGAGCTTGGGGCCCTGCATATGTCCGCTACGGAATCGTAAAACGATGACACAGTACTTCAACTCCGACATGCGTTTCAGGACCTCGCACGCGCGCTTCCACTCGCCGAAGTACTCGTGGTCGTAGGCTCGACTATGCAAACCGCAGCACAAGCGCCAAGTCCACCCGTCATAATAGACGTGTAGGTGGAGGTTCTGGATCTGAAACAAGCGTTCAGGAAGGACACAGTCGGCGAAATGGATGAGGGAGAGCTGTGTGGGGAGAGCGAAGGTCGGGAGAGTGTACAGGAGGGAGATAGTTTCGGTGTAGGCCTGTTTGCAGACGAGGTGAAGGGACGGTGTGGAGCAATGCTTTAAAGGTGTAAGCTGGGTTTCGCGTCTATGGCGGATGGCATCTTGCGAAGGGCGAGTAATGCGATCCAGGTCCCTTCCGACACCAAGGCATGCGCACTGGACGATGTTGGACACGGGGACGAGTAGGGTTGAATCGGGAATGTCAACACAAATGTCGTCGGCAGATTCTTGGAGAAGACTGGGCCCTGGGCAGAGAGCGCTGTAAAGATGCTTCTTCTTGCGCGAGATGTGGATTGTTTCATTGGCGTAGACGTACTCCCAGATCATTTGGCGCAGCTCGAGTGGGAGAGAGAGGAGCGGAGACTGGCCTTGGTTGTAATATGGCTTGGGATTATAACGAGAGAAAACAGAGCCAATCACCGAACAAGGTGAGCGACGCTGCTTCTTCGATAACGGAGTCGGAGTGTTGGCTTTGATACGGTTTCTGCGTTTCTGTTTTCTGACCTGCTTTATGGTTTGTGTCCCCATAAAGATGGCGGAATGCCAAGCGAAGTACAGCGGACAGAATACCAGGCAACAGAGGACTTGCACCGTAGGAGGTACAGGAAGCTTCGAAGTCATGGAGAAGATTACGTGCTCTAATTATGTCGCAGTCTGACAGAGTCTTGAGAGAGCAACCTAGCATCGACAGGTCGTGACTCGGATTTCCTGGGAGCGGCAGATTCTTTCGACAACTACTTACAACTTGATTCCGTCGGGGAGAGAACCGAAACAAATAGCGGTTGTCCCAACAAAGCACAAGAGACAACACATACACGAGCCTCAATAGAACTCCGGTAAGAACGTGATACTAAAGCCCAGAGCTGTTGTCTAGCTTTTGTCGGAGGGAGCAAAACAGTGAAATTGCCATATTATCAAAAATGTCGAGGCAACGGCATGTTCTGAACCATTTGACAATGACTACTTACTTGGAGACATTTTTAAATCAGATGATAAAAGGGAGCCTTGCGGCACGGCTGGATAGGAAGAAATATGGAATTCGGGCAGTCTGCAAGGCGGAATAACAGACACAACGTCCTACGCCGTACGCTTGCATAGGGCCAAGATGCGGAGGTTTGGCCGCGGGGAATGATCTTCGATGCGATTGCAGGGAACGGACGGAGTTGATAGGACGATGCTGGCAATGCTGCCAGACCTTTTGCTGAAAAGGTTTACGTGATTTCGAGATCCAGTCCAAGGACAAAGAAGGTACATTGACTTGTTTCAGGCATCCTGGCTTCCTCTCGCCGGTTGGGGCTGCGTGCATAACTGCGAGGCATGTGCTTCCAAACCGCGTCATACGCCATGGCCATCCCTCAATACCTCGTGCCAAGGTGATCCAGCGTTCGGTAGAATTCATATTCTTATCTTTCTCTTCCGCTAGAGTACCGGTGTAGAATAATGTCGAGCTCGACCGAAGACTCAGCCGCGCCCACGGCCAACGGCTCTGTCATTGCAGGTGCAAACCCTACCATCAAGCTCGAGCGAGCCGCTTCCTCCAAAGCCTCCATCCCGCCGCCAGGTTCGATCTTGACTGGGAAACAAGAACACTGTAAGCTTTTCGAGCGAAGCGGAACTTCCGCACGGAGTGCTAACATGCCTAGACCTTAAGAGGGAACTCGTGTCGCGAGAAGTCCATTCCGAAATCGCAGAGCTCAACTCTCCAACAGCCCTACGGCGATTCGGTGCGCCATTCAAGTCAGACTTTGGCGAAGTTGCTCCAGTAGACTCAGAACTTCCTATTCTACGCTACATCTTTGTGAATCATGTCCGCAACTTCCCCTTCCTTGACCAGGCGCGGGAGAAGGAGTTCTGGCAGAACAAATTACAAGTAGTGCGTTCGCCTCTGATCTCGGAACAAGGTCAGTCTGCTAACCGGACTCTTAGTTCCTCGAATCTTTTGCGAACAAGCACATATCATCGTCCGAAGACAGGCTTGAAGAGACCAAGCGAAGGAAGTTAGCACAGAAATGCGAGAAGCTGGTGGAGCTGATGATGGTTTCGGGCATACCCACTGCCTCTGGGTACGAGGAGCGAATACGATTCTCAGAAATGGAAGTCGTCGACCGTGGGGCAAATGAACAGGGGCTTTTAGTGAACATTCCAGAAGGCAATGCGATAAACGGATGGGATGTGAATGTTGCAGGCGTTCGAACTACGTCTGTGAAGAGAACCGTCCGATACCATCAGCATGCTGTGCGTTGCATCAAGAGTTTTGGAAGGCGATAATTAACACAGTCCCAGGAATTTCTCATCCGCGTTCGCCGAAGGGACCAGTCAGATATCTATATCGGTAGGAGGTATGGGGATTTTGTGCGCCTACATAAACGACTACGGACGGAATTGCCGGGCAAAGTCCTACCTCCTCTCCCACGCAAAAATAAGAGCTCGACGATGGCGACGCTTCTGAGCCCCAATGGAGATGATGATGCTTCCTCGATATCGTCCGTCGACACACAAGATACTACTGCGACCGAAGAGATAGGGCTTCGACGTTCTATGATTGGAATGGGCCACAAACGAGCTGGTTCAAGGAGTTCTCTGGCTAGCAGATCCCCAAGAGCATCCGGCGAGATCCCAAGAGGGGAGACTTTTAATCTTTATAGGGAAGACCAACGTGTCTCGCTTCGAGCTTTCCTTCGGACTTTTCTCCAGAACGAACAGATTGCCGGTTCCAAAGCCATGGAAGACTTCCTCACCTTAAACCCAATCAAGTTGAATGAAGAAGAGCTCATCGACATCGATCGACGGAAAGACATGGACGAAAAGCGGATAGAAGAGCAAAAGCAGTTCTACGAAATTGCAAGAAAAAGAGCGGCAGAGCTCGACGTGTACATGGAGAAGTTTCGTCGAGAGATCGTCGAGAGCAATGGTCTGACCAGGCTTTTCCAAGAAATTCGAACGAAGGAGAAAATTGAGGATCTGGATCCTGAATACAAGAAGTTCGCTGAATGGCTTCGTATCGAGGTTGCCGCAACCGTATATCATCTCTTCCTTGCCGAGGACAACTCCCCGGAGCTTTTTGCGCAGGCCAAACGGATACACTCTCTAATACCATACGGTCTCATGAAGAATGTCATCCGTATTGCTAATCCAGCTGCAGTCATGTCTGGCGTCCTCGACTTATTCCTCGCACAGCCTTTCGGTTCGCGGTCGCTTCTCCAAAGAATCTTCTCCATGACCCTTAATGACGGCATAAGAGCATTCCAAAAGTCAATTGATTCTCTGGTAGCGAAGATTGGCGACGACGCTCTGACCAGCAAGATAAAGAAGTTTGTCGACGCGGATGAAGCGGTTAAGAACGACCTGCGTGGGGAAGCAGCTGCACAGGAAGTTGATCTTGTCGTCGTTATTCTAAGGACCGAACAATTCGCCCCCAAGCTTACACCAGAACAGGTCGGCAAGGTTTTCAATGCCTACGTTGCGTGGAACAATGCCGTTGAGAATGTTGACGAAGAGATGAAACAAGGAGCGCAATTGTTTGCTTACCTGAAGCAGCTCCTGAAGATGCTGACCCGACAACGTGATAAGGCCATGATGTTGAACATGATCGAGGAATCGAACACGCTGCATCTCTTCCGAGACCTCTTTACGATTTTTTACGAGCCGCTCATCCGCGTCTACAAATCGGCGAATGTCTACAACAGCATCACCGACTTTGCTTCGTTTGCTGAAGATGCCATTAATGTTGTTGAGAAAGCACAGCGACAAGACGTGGCAGCAGACCCCAACCAAACTGTGCAGAATTTCATCGACCTCTGTCAACGGCATGAGCACAACTTCTACAAGTTCGTGCATGAAGTTCACATCCACGACAACGGCCTGTTCGGATCCCTGATGGCCTGGCTTGAAGACATTCTCGAGTTTCTCCGACAAGGGCCGAAAGGCGGGAAACTTGACATGAATGCCTTGTTCCAGGGAGCGGTGGACATGAAACAGATCGACAAAGACAAGGCTATTGAGGAGATTGATTCGCTAGTCCAGTGGCAGGAAGCACGAAAGCGATGGCACCAGGATAAGACGCGGCAAAAGATGGCTGCCGAAGGATCGTCCGCATCGCCTTCAACGCCCGGCATGAGCACCTTCCGCAGTAGCGATTTCGGGCTGCATGAAGTAAGTCTTGTAACAGTCGCCGAAGGTTCGGTATTTAACTGACACGAAAAGCAGATGGATCTCGAGGAGCTGAAGATGGAAGACGAAGACTCGAGCGACGAGTCATCGGCGGACGAGGAGCTCGATCCAATCGCGGCCGAGCGGAAACGGCGGGCCAAGAAACAGGACCACCTGCGGCGGACGGCGGGAGAGCCGCAGAAACCGCTGGTCACGGAGGTGGTCAAGCTGCAGCCGTCGTTTTTGGCGATGCTGAGGATGGTGCTGGCGGAGTAGTGAACGACCTTTTGGCTCCATGGATAGGGGATTCCGCATTACCTGTGCATAGGCTTTGATAGACGTAGAATTCACACCTACCTAATCTGCGCTACAAGCATCGCCAACCAAACAGTCCGGCGCACGGGCTCCAGTGAGTCTGATTCTCAAGGCGCATAAAGATTGAAGCTACCTCAGGTATACAAACATGCTTCACATGATGGATCACATGAGACGCAGGTACCAGCGCAAGCCTTGGATCACACGGACAGCTCCCCTACTTTTCTTCTTCCAGCCCAAGTCTGCCAATTCGCCTCCACATTACTCCGCGGTAGCAGTCTGTCGGATATGTTCTGACAGCTGCCAAGATGTGTCGACAGAATCCTACCCGCACTACTCTAGTCCATTCCACACCTCCGTTCCCACGAAGACGGAAGGCAATTACCACCATCGACTCGGCCGACTGTTCTCCCATGGCGGGACCTAGCAGACCCGTCACCGCGCGCAATTTCCGTAACCGCTGAAGAGAACAATCACATCTCCCTTAACGCCGATGTTTATCGACTCGCGATAGGAACGCCACGGAGGCTTTCTAACCTGGCTCGGAAAGAGAGGAGAGCAGCAGTGGAAGGGTGACATCACCTGGTGATTGTCAAGGTGACGGTTTCAGGTCCACGGCGCTGCTGTCTTGTCGCACGGTGCAGCGCGAACAACGTGGAGTCGCAGCGGCAAGCGTTGGTGACATGTTCATGCCAGGTCATGTGAGCTGGGGCGAGACTTGATCGCCCTGGCAGCAGGGGAATTGTCGGAATGGCGAATCCATGTGGCTGGGAGATGACAAATGCATGCGGTTAGGGCGTGTTTCGTCGGAGAGATCATCGTGGCAGGCTGGACGGGGCAACTACCGAAAGCAGACCGGCAAAAGAGTGACTTGCAGCACATGTCGCCAGGGCCCCGGCCCACGGAGACGAGCTTCTCGGCCCACCGCGAATCAGAAAATTGAAGGACCGCGACGCACTCTTATTGGCAGGGAAGCGGCGCATAAACGCTCTGCTCACGTATCAGGGATCTCCTGGGGCTTTTCTCTGAGGATCTGCTTTGATAGGGGTTTGCGAGAGCAGATTGGCGAGGTGCTCATCTCCCACGGACCTCGTGCGAGAGCTGGAGGCACGCCATGCACGGCGCATTTTAGATCGTCTCGCGTAGCATGGCAGGCCTGGGAGGGGCACTGCAGCGCGGAAGGCCCTCTACCCATCGCATTGTGTCTGTCGGACGAGAGCAGCAACAAACAACGCCGCGATGCGAGCCGGAGGTGGTGATATTAATAACGACGACGAGGCGAGACAATAATAAATAGAGTTTCCTCAGCAGCCTCCCCGTCTGCAAGCGAGGAGCAGAGGACGGCGTGAAGAGGTCGAATCGGCAGAGCGAGGGGGGTGCGCCATGATGCGTTTGCCGACCCTCCTTCCGCCTGTTCCCCCCGGCCAATCCCCAGGGTCGCCGCTGCAGTCCCGGGATATTGGGTGCCTCCCATCATGCAACGCACGCAGCTTTGGAGGATGATCCGTACGTATTCTTATTGCTCATCGCCGCCCGCTCGCCTCGGCTGCATGCACCTGGCTTCTGGAGCACGAGGAGGGACCGTCGACCGCTGCTATTAACAGCCTCAGCGAGGGGGCGGCCGGTCGGAGGACCCAAAACAGCATCCGCCCTCGTTCGCAGAAATGAAGGCCATGATCGGGGGCACTTAGTCGTAGTCTTAACAAGCAGCGTTTGGCAGCAACGCCCGTACTGCCAATTAGTTAGTGCCTTTGGGCGGGCTGCTCACCGACTCTTTCACCGATGAGGAAGCTGCCGGGCGGCTGAGGTGGCACCTTCTGTCGACTCTTAGCCGAACTCTCCGGCCTCCCGATCGCTGCCGTACGGGGGGTGTAAGCGGCCGATGGATTGAGAGCGAGGGAAAGGCATGCAGAGAAAAGTCAAGAGACCACGCAGGAAAAAGGGGGAGCAATCAGCACGCGACCTGAACTGTTTGGCAGTCGACATGTGCAGAGCGACCATGAGTTTTGATAGACAGCCTCGCCCCGTGGGCAGTGGACGAATTGCTGCGATCGGGGGCCGTCGCAGGTGGAGTCGGTCGTCGCCCGCGTCCTGACGTTGCCCTGCCACCAGCTCGAGCCAAAGCCTAAAACGCTCAGCCCTCCAACCACCGCCTTTTGACCCTTCGTTCTCCCACTCACAACTCTGGCCTCTCCTTCACGCAAACCCACCCCGAAAGCCCCGGCCAATCGACCTCTGCGATTTCCTCCTCCAATCACCAGCATCTGATCGCCTGCAGCGTCACCACCACACCACTCGTGCCGAACCCTGGCCTGCGTGTCTCGGGGTGAAAAGCTGCCCTACCGATCTGCCCACACGCTGCCTCCGAGGGAGCCGGCCGGCACGGTCTGATTTGTGCCCACCTTTTTGACCACCAGCGCAGCCTCGACTGCCCCCCCATCCTCTGCTCTCAATCGTCAGCCCTCCCCTCTCCCACCCCCCGGAACGCTCCAAAATTTGGCCGCTTGCCAGTCGCTCTCCAAATTTATTTTTTTGGAGTCCAACCGTAGCTTCATCCCGTGACTGGTTTCCAACGCTGGGGACAGGCCCGTCGTCGCTTGCCTTTCTGCTGGTATTTGCATTGACCAGTCACAGCGCTGCAGCCCTCGCCGAACCGTGCAACCGGGGAAAAATCCTCTCCAGGTATGTCATTACAATTCGTCGGCGACAAATGCGCGCCTACCAGACGCGCCCAACCTCTATCACGACTCACTCCCACGTTACTGACGTCGCATGCCAGCAGTGCGAACCACGAGTCTGTCCGCGCTACATCCCGACTGTTTGCATCGTCGCTCGAGAAGCCGCCCACCGCCCACCGCGCCGGCAAAATCGCTTACCTGAGGTCCCGGCGAGAAAACTGCCCGCGAACACTCCCGCAACGGGCCAGCCTCGACACCGCCCTTTACACGCCCTCGCTCTCCGTTCCGTGTCGAAGAAATCTTGACACCGGTCCGACGCGACGAAGTCTTCCAAGAACACGCTCTCGAGCTTCCAAAAGTGGGCCACTACCCTCGCTGACCTCAGAGGACAAGGTACGTTTAGGCTTGCATGAGCTCCCGCATTGCCAACGCATCACATCCCCAATCACCGCCTAATTCAGGCATGTCCACTTTGCACCCCTCCAATTGCTACAATTTCTCGTCTAGAAAATCGACTATGCTAATATTCTTCTGCTGTCCAGGTCAGTCAGTTCTCGAATCATCGCTGCCAACGCCTGGCCCGTTGCCAATTCAAGCGCTATACCAATTGCCAAAGGGCCGGACCGCAGGAGATTGCCTCAAAACTTCCTCTCGGAGCCTCAACGCCTCAGCCTCCTCGTGTACGAGGCGCTGCTGCAGGATAGAAGAGGCACACTGTTAAAGCGAAACTGGGGCAAGCCGTCGATCCATCCCTAGTCGCCACCGAGCTCTGAAAATCCGCCGCGCCAGTCTCTTCCGGGACCTGACAACGCATCGCTCCTCACGTAGCATTTACCCCAGCTACTGCATCGAAGCCCAAATCGTGCTGCGCCGACATTTGTGCGTCACCGATCACTCATAATCCGCAAGCTCCGCCATTTCGCAGAAGACAGTCGTCTCTAGGGGGTTGTTGCACTGGAAGTGACAATTTCACGAGCGAGCGGCGTCTTCAGGTGAGCATTGGTCTCCTTCCTTGATCCAGTGACCGCTGGTCGATGCGCGGAATGCTGACACGACGTATCAGGTTGCAAGCTCCTCCTTTAGTCTGTCGAATCAGCGCCGCGGACCGGCTTCGCCCCATCAACACGGGCACGAACATAGTTTCGAAACAGAGCCGCCACTTCTCGCACTTGATATTGATCGCTGCCTATCTCGCACGTGGATTGGGCAGCCGTGTTGGCTTCCAGTCACAAACAATACTCCTCCGCGCGGACTCTGCTGAACTTGAAGATTAGGTCGGTGGCGTAGACTCTCCTCTTGCCACTCTCGATAATTGACAATTAGCGTTCAGAGGCATCCATGATGGAATATCAGGCACAGTATCAACCTCCACCTCACGGTCAACATCCTCATACAAACCCGCACCTTCAAGGCGGTTATCAACAGTCACCTCAGAGCGCCGGACCTGGTTCTATCACCTCCCCAACCGGTCCTCAACCTCATATGCAACCGTCCCATCAGACTCAAGCCTCCCCTGTCCTGCCCACCCAGACGCAGAATCATTATCAGGCTCCAGGTGGTCCGAACCAGGTACATCAACCGATGGCGTATCCACCATACAATGTCAACCCAGCAATGAACCAGCAGTATCCTGGCATATCCGCGACGCAGGCTGCAGCTATGGCAACCGCTGCAGCCGCGGGTAATTTCAATCATATGGGTTACGACCCAATGGCGGGGCCGATGGGATCAAGAACATCACCCCGTACTATACCGGGAAATATTCAGGTGAAGAACGAAAGGAATCCCCGATCACCAACTCAAGGCGCTGGTCAAATGCCTCCGATTCCGGCGCAAGTACAGGTCCCACCTGGGCCGCAGATGAACCCGCAACGAAGGATGAGTGCACATGTTGGCAGTCCTCACGGTCCAGTTGCGCAGCCTGTGATGAACCATGCGATGCCTCGCACGTCTGTCCCTCCGTCAGCAATGCCTCCACCTGCGGCTCCTGTCCCGCAAAATCAGGAAGTTGTAGCTGGTGGTGCCGAGGAGTCTCCCCTCTATGTGAATGCGAAACAATTCCACCGAATATTGAAGAGGAGGGTTGCACGCCAAAGACTCGAAGAGCAGCTTCGATTAACATCGAAGGGTCGGAAACCTTATCTCCACGAGTCACGCCACAATCACGCAATGCGAAGACCTCGTGGCCCTGGCGGTCGATTCCTGACTGCGGAAGAAGTTGCTGCTTTGGATAAGAATGCGGCCGAGGGTGGCGAAGAGAACAGCCTCGATGCTACTGGCAAGCTCGGCGATAGCACTCCCACAGGCCAAAAGAGGAAATCTGGCGTCCTAGACGATGATAATACTCCTGCCAAGAAGGCGAAGACTAATGGCCCAAGTGAGAGTGCCGAAGAAAGCGAAGAAGCCGAGGACGATGAGGATGATGACAGTTGAGTCCCGCGTGATGTCGGCGACTGCTCGATCACGGCTCCTCTACTACTCTTTTGTCTCCTTCAAGCTTCCCGAGTTTCTTTTAGCGAGCGATGAATCATTCAACAGCAAATAGACCCTCCACCGAGTCTGTCGAGCCATGACTATGTCGGCGGCGATTCCCTGCTCGATCCAGGACAGTCCATTTTCTCATGATACCTGTCAGAGTCAACGAACGAACACTTTCCTTGGAATACATGATACCCAGCCTCCATTTCTTACCTAGGTGGCACTTTGCTATCTGTGGTGGCGAAGTTTTTGATTTCTTTCGAGACTGCCAGAACAATCGCGCTCGACCGCAAAGAATGTGATATGACTATGTCGACGCTACGTTTTGAGTGTCCGACCTCTTCTTCTTTTACACTTCAAAGCTAGAATTTGGGAAACTTCCGTCGCCGGAACAAAAGGGCTTTGCTTTCTGCTTTGCTGGAATACCTTGCGACATTGACATTCGTTACGTGGCCATGGGACGATTTTCCTTGAGTTCTATATTTTTGAGATTAGCGGACGGACACATGCGATGTTGTATTGAGGGATTGGGACGGGATCAGAATTTGCATGGCAGGCAACAGGGCAGACTGGATCGGACTGGTCCCATGGGAGCGTGATCATTTTTGACAATTTTGCCCCTCTCTTCTGGAATCAAGCGGGGGTTGTCATTTACACTGGAACTGGACCGGACTGAACTGCCATAGCGTGGGAAATGCGATTCCAACTTGAGTCTTGTTATTACATTTCTTCCCTCTCAAGATATATACAGGCGGATTACATGTAGCAGAGTATGAGGCAGCGTGTTTTTGTGTTGAGGCAATGGCATGATGAGTCAACTTCTCAGATGCCTTTTCAATAGCCGGACGGGTCGCCTTCGGTGATCGTCGGTCCTCGTTTGATAACGGTCCCGTTCCCGTTAGACAAACATACTCCCTCCTGACTGAATACTTTTTCGTTCCTTCTCATCACTGACAAGCTAGCCGGAAACGATACCGACGCGATCTGAGGTAGCCTACAGCCTGTCTCGGTCCCCTCCTGATCCTTGCATATGACCAACGATCCGCCGAACTGCTGGATTGCCAGAACACCCTCTACAAGCACGAAAAGGTTGCCCCCCAACCATCCTCTCCGCACACCGGTCGTGTATCCATCGCCTCTCCTGCCCTCGCTTGTCTTGTCATCAGCTTCGCCAAATTCTCTCGGACGCTCGACACGGCCTGAGCTACGCTTCTCCGACTTTGCTGCCCCCCTCCCTCCAATGCTTTCAGCCCGCTTCT
The DNA here is from genome assembly GCA_021030945.1 of Pyrenula aspistea. Taxonomy (NCBI): domain Eukaryota; kingdom Fungi; phylum Ascomycota; class Eurotiomycetes; order Pyrenulales; family Pyrenulaceae; genus Pyrenula; species Pyrenula aspistea. The sequence goes on from JAGFML010000036.1 coordinate 68,520, forward strand.
CCGTTCCGTCCGATCTCTCCAGCTCTGTCTCCCAGACAATGGGCTGAACAAGCGCGCCGCGGGGACTCTTTCAGGAGAAGCGCTGTGGAAAGAGAAGGGGAGGGGCGTATGAGGCGGGGTGAAATTCAAGACCAGAGCGAATCCCCCGCCTAGGGAGCTGCGCTAGTTCGCCGCGCGGTGAAGACCTACGCCGCTCAACGATGGTTGTCGAGATGAAATGGCATGCAGGTCGGTACAGGATAAAAGTGCAACACGAGATCTCGAATGTGAAGCGCCTTCGGAGAAGGAATGAGGATACCATTCCACTGAAACCCAGACGTGAAAAAGGTTCTGGAAACGCCGTAAGGGACATGGTCGTTTTGAAAGGTGTTCGGAGACGCCTGGGTATTTCAGAACTATACCAGCCGATTCTAGTAAAAACAACGCCTGAACAACCCAGCGTCACCGCATTTTGCTCCATATATGACCTGTAGGTCGGGCTTACCGCATTTTTCTCCCTCGCAAAGATTTATCAACACTTCCCGCACCCAACTTTCACTCTCAGTTCCTCTTCCGCAGCACCCTCCTCCCTCCAGCCCCCTCTGCCGGCCCTGCCTTCTCCTTCTCTGTCCCTTTCCTTGCGACACCACCCGCCTTTGCCCCTCTTGTGCCAGTTCCCGTCCCCGCCTTGCCCTTGGCTGCGGCCGTCGCAGTTGTCTTCGTTGCCGGCCCCCTTTTCGCTTTAGTTACCACCGTTGTCACGTTCGAGCTCGTCGCGCTCGCACTGCTCATGCCCGAAGCCGCGCGATCACCCATACCAGGACGCGTCTGACTTGCGGGTGGCGGTGGCGGTGGCATCGCTTTCGCCGCTGCAGTGGATTTGTTGATCTTGTCTCTAGACGCGGTGCGGACGATGCCATGAAATATAGCACTGGTTGCGTGTTTGAGCGGGGATTGGGGCCTCTTGGTTGGGGAGGAGGGCGGCTTTTCGCAGGCCGCGGTGGAGTTGGAGGCGCCTTTGGCGGGGGAGCGAGGGAGGTTACGGGAGTTGTGTGATTTTGGGGAGAGGACTGTGGCTGCTTTTGTGCTGCGGGACTGGGGGAGAGTACCGGATACTGACGTTGTGGTTGCAGTTGCGGCGCCTTTGGTACGTTTGGTATTCTTCGGAATGGGAATTGGTTCTGTCCCTGAAGGACCATTCTCCTTGTCCGAGTCTTCACTTGCAGGCCTGCGGCTGGGTTGATGAACTAGACTGCCTGCCTGGCTTGAGGAATTTTGCGGTAGAGGCGGAAGGGGGTGCTTGGTCTTGACTGGACTGTGTCGAGGTGACTTTGGTGGTGGAGGGGGTTTCTTCGCCGACCCAGGTGCAGAGTGTTTGGCGAGAAGGTCTGACATGCCGGATTTGCGAAGATTGACGGGAATTCGATTTATTCTTCGTTCGATTCGGGAGCGGAGATCAGAAGCTTGGAGAGAGTAGTGAGCTCGTAGATGACGGGCGCGCTCAGTGACTATGAAGGTAGACCTGTCAGCTTGACGATTCAAGTAAATTGCAGAGACTAGGACGCACTTTCTAGCTGTAGATTGTCTATTAAAGCTTGTTTCTGAGCTTGTGTAATCTTCACTTTTTTTCTCGAAGGGCTACCGGTGGGAGTAGTGACCAAGGCAATGTTTTGGTCCGCGGTATCGTTAGGCTCTTCCGTCTCTGAAGACTTGCGTTTCCCCAGGATGGAGGCCATGCTGATGCAGAATAACTTTTATTCTTCGTGATTTGAGCCTTCGCGTTCCCTGTATCGAAGCTTTCCGTCCGTATTGGATCGAATGAACGGTAATTGGGCAAAAGGGAAACTTGAGATGGTTGTTGGAGAAGATGTAAACAATGCCAAGACCTCCTCCGCAGACCCCGGCCTTCCCCACATCCAGCGCTGTTCGTAGCTTTTTGACGGCAGAAAATTGTTACGTCTTGAAGCCGTGCAAAGAAGCTATGCTACTGATTCACTCGTGTGTATGCTAGACATAGAGTCTGCACGTTGAATGCTTCGACCTGCTCCGTACTTATTGCGACGGCGGTTTGGTGGCGCCATGTCCGTTATCCCTGTTCCGACCCTTCTCCTTTTGTGAAATTTAAAGGCCTTCCACCCGCTACCATAATCTCCCGCTCAATACCCTCCAAACCGGTCATAGATTCCAAACCACCGCGCATCTGCCTTCCAGTTGCAAGGGATCATGTCAAACCCGCCTTCGAAGTCCCTGGGTACTGTTCTCATTGTTGGCGGCTGCGGGTTCTTAGGCTCTCACATCGTCGAGCAGCTACTCAACTTCCCAAATGAGGCCCCCAATAAGAGCCCCTTGAAAACCTTTCGCGGCAGGAGTGACACTATACCGCATTCTTCAGCCTTCTCCTATCCTAGCTTACGGGGCCGATATCCGTACTACATAGACACCAGAGTCCATGTCCTCGACCTGAGATGTACTTACAATCGAAGAGAAGGGGCATCATACCATGATGCGGACATCACATCGACATCGGCTTTGTTAGGTGTCTTCAAGAAAGTTAAACCCGATGTCATCATCAACACCGTGTCTCCAGACCCCCTCGAGTCGTCGAAAGCTTTGCTATACAAAGTGAATGTGACTGGCGCGCAAAATTTGCTGGAGGTGGCTGGTGGAGAACATGGTGACTGGGGCGGGAAATGCAAAGCTTTCGTTCATACCAGCAGTTCAAGTATCATACATGACACTGTGAGCAACCTGATTCGGGCAGATGAGCGCTGGCCGCTTGTCCGGCCGAATCCGCGGGAGTATTACTCGGAGACCAAGGCAAGCTCTCTCTCGGGGAATACAGCACTGAAATGCTAACGTAAGTCAATATTCTAGGCCGATGCTGAAGTACTGGTTCTTGAGCAGAACAGGAAGTATGGCGGGCTTCTCACATGTGCCGTTCGTCCAGCCGGGATTATGGGGGAAAGGGATTCGATCGTTGCCCTTCAGCAGATGAGACATGCGCATTATTCCTCAAGATGGAAGCTGAGGATGCAACTGGGAGCTGGAGAGAACCTTTTCGACTACACATATGCTGGGAACGTGGCACACGGCATCCTGCTTGCCGCCGAAAGACTGCTACACTCATACCAGCGAGCAGCAGAGGGGAAATCAGCCCCTCTTGACTTTGAGAAGGTTGACGGAGAAGCATTCATCGTTACCAATGACCAACCAACGTATTTTTGGGATGTCGCACGACACTTCATGGCCCTCTTTGGAAGACCTATCGAACCATCTGAAATCATTGTGATACCTGAAGGGCTTGGGTTTTTCTTTGGCGCGGGCTCAGAGCTTGCGGGATGGATGAGCGGAAGGCGGCCGGGTCTAACGAGAACCAGAGTCAAGTACAGCTCAATTACTCGATATTATTCCTGCGACAAAGCCAAGTTGCGGCTCGGATACCAACCCGTCGTTGGGTTAGAGGAGGCGCTTGCAAGATGCGCCAAGTGGTATCTCGAGAATAATGAGAATCATGCGCCAAGCGAAGAGAAGAAGAAACAATAGGGCGACTTAACCCGCGGTTTGCTAGAAGAATATTAACATATCAAACCCCGAGGCCGGGGACCTCGGACGAAGCGAAAGATCTCCATGACGGCGTCCACTATCGCTGCCATTACCCCTTTCCGGCATATGGTCCCTTAGAAGGCCATCGGTACTAATCAACCTCCGGTGCATCAGCTGTCCCCTCGTACTCCACGTGCCTCAGCTTAATATAACCTGCCTTGTGCTCCGCCAGTGTATACTTCATACTTCCTTGTCTTTGACAGGGAGGACGTTGAAAAGGGCGCACCACTTCACCTCCCAAAGACATGTGCTTGCTCATGCGTAGGGTATGTTAGGAGCCTTTACCTGTTCCTTTGAATGCTGATACTCATCACCTAATTTCAAATACTCAGTCTTGATGCGCTCGAGGTCCCGCTTCAGGACCATCTTCCTCTGCGTGTCGTCGATCTTCTCCACCAAATCAGCAAAGCTAACGGCGGTGAAGAATTTGTTCTTGCGATTGTACTCTGGGCGTTGCTCCCTTTGATCAGGCGACTCCCCATGCGCCGGGACACGGAAGACCTCATGCAGGATGTCAAGGTCATAGGGAATCCCGAAGGCGTCCTTAGTGTCTTCATAGGTGAAGAGATAATAAAAGTTATCGAATCCCGCCCACGTAATAGCGCTTAGGCACAGGGAGCACGGCTCATGTGTTGTTACGAAGATACAATCCTTTGCTGGCGGCCGCGTCCCGCTTGCAGGAGCTTGCTCGTAGAACAATGTGATCGCATGGACCTCCGCATGAAGCAATGGATTCTTGCTCTCCAGATTGGAAGTGGCAAGCACCGTGTTGAGCGAGCTCTTCTCAAGAACGGCCGCTCCGAAGAACTTGCTCCCCGTTGACAGGTTATCGCGGACTGCTGGGACAATAGACCTGCCGACAACGTCCAACATGGTCGACAGAAGTTGCTCGGCAGACCATGCCGGCGCCTCATTCTGCGTTGACATCTCGCCAGTGGGTCTTTGTGCCAGCGGATCGCGGCTTTTTCCCGATCGATATCTTGTAAGCTGTATGCTAGACGAGTCGCCCGTCCACGTCGGACTTTTGAAGGTTGATAGTTTTCTGGCCAAGCCGTATGACAACGATCACTTTCTCGTCTGGCGTACCTTTGGAGACCAACGCTAGGCCCTACCCGGCTTACTGCTTCAACAACACCTACCAGTCTAGGTAAATGTGGACGTCCTGCTTGTCGTAAAGCACAGACGAAGCGGACTCCGTCCAAAGGTTATGTCGGGCTCTGATTGAATCCACCTTCTCAACATTCCTTTGGCTTTCAATGTCTTCCTGTCCGCGTGCGACACGGCAGGATGATCGCCCGGGGACTAGTTAGAGCGGAAGTCGGGGACTCGGGGTCCAAAAGTCCACTCTGCGACTTAACAACAGTCCAAGTTGTCCTGATATAGGTTTGGCCGCTTTCCAGGTCGCTTCTATGGCGTCTAGGTCCAACATACTAGCAACTTCGACTGGGACCAAATGCCTTTACGGCACGATTGTTAGTTGGGCTCCTTGAATTCGATTTATATCGACGGTGCCGGCCACTTGCCATCAACCCTCCAGCTCATCGAGCCTGTCCCTCTCTCATGGTCCAAATCCTCCCGTCTCGCCTCGGCGTGATGAAGGCGCTCCCTTTCCTCACAAAAGCAGTCTATGGCACATCCTCAGAAGAACCTCCAGAATCTACAGAATCTACAGAATCCTCCTCCAGCTGTCCAGTCGCGCTATGCGGAAAGGTCCCCGAAATTGCCAAGGGTGTTGCGGCCAAGCTACTTCCTGAGTACGAGGGTAGGGAGTGTCCCCGAAGGCCTCTGCGCCCATACCCAATGAAACCCTCCACTGAACCCCGAGATACAGTGATCCACGTGGTGCTGTCACCCGCCGGCGGCGCCTCCGACCTCCCTCTCCTCTTCGAAGGCAAAACCCCGCCATCGCGCGATTCCCCCAACCCGGGCACGCAGAACTACGAGCATCCGCCAGAAGTCGTCATCATGGGCGCGGGTTACGACGACAAGGCCTTCGCCGAGATACGGGAGGCGTGCACAGGCCTGGCCGACGTCCCGTGGTTGCGGGTCGACATGTCGGTGGAGATGCCGCCATATGGACCGGCGTTTGGGATGAAATTGATTTCGAGGATGAGGGAGCGGCTGTCGTGGCTGAGGGAGGAGGAAAAGATGCACAAGGACGGCGTCTACTGGTACTAAGTCTGGCCACGGCGTTATGGGATCTAGCGCGGGGGTTATCATATTGGAGCAAATGATGCTGGCTTTTCCGACTGGCTCCCAGGATAGCGACTGGGGAGTGCCAAGGAGATGAATGGTATGATCACGAATCGCATTGAAGCTTTACAAATTATTGCCTCAATTGGAGGCTGTCAGGAAAGGCTGTTGGTATCAGACACCCTTTTCCTGCTCACATTACCAGTTTCTGCTCTCCTGCGCGGTGTCAATTCAGGATAGCAAATACTTCTTCTTAATTAGCATGGCTAAAACAATTTCAGTCTGCGCTGACGCTGCAACCGCGCCATATTTTCAAGCACTATATTTCTTCCCGAAGCAATACCAAGAAGGTTTCTCAGCTAGTAAACGTCCCTGTACAAACATGGCATATCTATGTCAATTACTTTTCCGTCGCGAATCAGGGGATGTTGTTCTTGATGACCCTTGCAGATGTCCAGATGCGTCCAGAAGGCGCCGCAATCTAGAAGGCCGCAATGCACTGACCGACGTCCATTTTCGCTGCATTCATTGATTCAAACGAGGTCCGAGGCGACTATTTGCAACTTCGCGCTGCGACAACAGCCAGTGGCCTTTGCGCCACAAACGCTGAACCAGTCTTTATCCCTAAGGTCCTTGCGCCGCTGATAATCACGATTTAGGGGCCTCAAATACTTCACTTCAGTCCATGTTTTGTCGGTTTTTTGAGCTTTTCTCTTCGTCACCTCATTTGTCTCAAGCTCGTATCGATGGCATCCTGTAGCGTGTGACCACCCCTCTAAGATTCCCGCTCGGAGAAAATCAACTCTCGTCTGCAAAAGCAATCTCTGCAGGTAATCTGAAGCTGACGCAGTACATCAGCTTGTGCGGAGCCACGAGCCGGACTTCATGCACCTCGACGTCAGGAGCAGAGGGATCAATGGTTGCTCCGAGATGCCTTGAAACAAGCTCGCAGACGTCGTTGACCCGAGCGGCTTCAAGTCCGCGACTCGAAGAGAAGCAATATACATGTACCATGGGGAGTTTTTTCTCGGACTCAAACTGGCCTTCCTTGCCAGCGTAGAGCCCATGGAACGCGTCTAGGAATTCAACGGCAATAGCCGGAAGGTTGAGGATGTAGTGTGAGAACGTTATGGGCTCGACAAGTTCCTGTCCTGCCTTTGGCTCAGTGTCTCTCACATCTTTCCCGTTTGCCTCCCTCCACCTGCCTCGCTTCTTCGGTCCTGTGGCCTGGGGGTCGTGCCCCTCTATTCGAACGCGCTTTCGTAACCTTGGCAAGTCAGAAGCTGTGAGTCGTATAAATTGGCGTCCATCCATGTTAAAAGCTCGCACGAAGCTTGTAACATTGTTGCGGGTTATGGCATCGGACAGCGATTCGTAGCTGAGTGGGTTCAGATCGTTCGCCCAAGCGAAAACATTTCGTTTCCCGGCTGGAACAGCGAAGGGACCTACCCCAGCCATCACATCGCACACCGCCTCGCCCTCCTTGAATTTATCGATAATTCGCGCGTGCTCTCCCTGGAGCCGCGTGTTCCAATAGACTTTGCCATAGTTGAATTTGAACGTACAATTGTTTTCAGATACCATAACGTTCAAATCATCTGGACCCGCAAGGACCTCGAAAGGAAAGGTCCGATAGGGATTATCGGACCCAACATCATCGATCTTGTTGATCACAGTACGTGTATTGTGATTCTTGTCGAGCACCACTTGACCGATAAGATATTTGTAGGGGAGCCACTGAGAGCGCAGGTTAAAATGCACTGGAACTTGTCAGAATGACCCGGACCGCGGACCTTCGTCATACCAACATGTCCAACTTCTGAGAAATTGGCCGGAAGATCGTCTAGCTCCTCGACTGGCAATATAGCTGAAAGAATGTCATCTGTGATAGACGATGAGTCACGAAACTTCAAGGTAATGTTACACGTGTACGTACGCATAGACCATGTATCATAGTTCAACTCCATTAATTGAGGTCTTAAGGTAACAAGCTTCTTCTCGACCAAATCGACCAGGGGGGATGGCCATGTCTCAGGATCTGTGCGTTGCTCAATGACTACCATTCCTACTTTCAAAAGGATGCCTTACGTGTCAACTTCACATCCGGGTGCAAAAGAAAGCATTTCCGCCCAGGGACCGTACAATCTTTGACAATTGATTTACCAATCGGCCAAAGTGTGTCACCTCTGCATAAGTCATGCCTCACTTTGTTGATCTCTCTGTCGTCAAAAATTGTTGCCGCTGTGGTCGGGATCAACTTCTTGAAGAAATCACGGTCAAGCTCTCTCATGGAGCGATTGACCGGTGGTGCGAAGACACCTTTCATCATAGACAATGCTGTCGGGGCTCGACCATACGCAGTAAGGATTCCTGGCCATTTTGCCATTCGTCTGTAGTGAAAGAAAACGAACTTTTCCTGGGAAATTCTCACTTAAGGGTCAGTCACGTGCTGACGCGTCTCTCACGCGACAAACGACGCGGTACTCGTCGCCAGACCCGGCGGAGATTTGATGATATCATCTTTTTCCTCTTTATTTTTTTCGTCCAAGAAGATTGAGGAGTACTCTTCGAATCGCTAAAGGAATTCTTTACATGTCGAAGCGAAAACTTGACAGCTTCTTTGCGCCGGTCTTGAAGAAGTCAAAATTCGAAGAGAACGATGATACCCACGAAAGTGGAGGTCAGAAAGACGCGCGTGCAGAATTGTCCCAGCATGCAACCTACCCATGGTCGGTGCCGGAGCTCGCGGTCAATGTCAAAGAACAGCTCGAATTTCTGGTCACCGCTCAGGGCAAGCTAATCAACGATCAAGCCAACCTAGATTTACTATATTTCCAACCGTTCATACCCAAGGCTATTGAGAAAGAGCTCTTTAATTTCCTTCGCGAGCATTTGTTCTTCTACCGTGTCAAGTACACAATCGCCAAATTCGGCAAGGAAACCCAGATCAATACACCGCGTTTCACTACGGTCTTTGGTGTAGATGAAACTAGCCGCTTCGTTGATGGGCAATTGAAGATGACTTCCGACGTCTCGAAACCCATAGGGAGAGATAAATACAAGTGCAAGCCTCGACCAATACCTGAATGCCTGGACTTTCTTCGACGGGTAACAGAAGCTGCTACTGACACCCGATACAACTTCTGTCTCGTCAATTATTACGCTACGGGGAATGATAGCATTAGCTTTCATAGTGATGACGAGCGCTTCCTGGGTCCGGAGCCGGCTATTGCATCTTTCTCCCTAGGTGCTAGACGTGACTTTCTAATGAAGCACAAGCCACAGAAAGAGGGCACTGAGATGGTCATAGAACAACCCAAACCGCTGAAGCTGCCGCTCGCGAGCGGTGACATGGTATTAATGCGTGGTCCCACCCAATCTAATTGGCTCCATAGCATACCCAAAAGGAAGGGAGGTGACGCGGATAACGGAAGAATCAATATCACGCTACGTCGTGCGATGGTACCAGGAGGAACCGAGAACTACTACAGATATAATGTAGGAGATGGAGAGGTGTATAGATGGAGCAAAGCAAAGAAAGAGATGCTGCCGTGGAAGTCGTCGTAATGAGCTATTTGGTCGTCTTCCTCTCCATATCGATTGCATCGGCAACGGCACACTCCATTGCGAAGCCAAGACTCTCCACATACCAGGCCTGTCCTAAATGACTCAATTCGATGCAATGCGGAGCATTCTTCATCACGGCGGCTTCCACCCGCACAGAATTCTCAAAACCCTTCGCATAATTCTCCACCGCGTCCTGGCTGCTCGCCCAAAAGTTGTCGAATTCGGCCATTCGGTACAAGTGAGGCACCTTCACAAATCTCGCGTATTTCTCGCTCCAATAGTTTACCCAACGCCCACCCGCGTCGTATGACTCTAGAACGGAGTTTGGTTGATTTAGCCTTTCGGATTGCTTCAAGACTTCTGCGCCACATAGACCCCAATCCCAACGCAGCATCAACTTGTCCTTAACATCTAGCGGCCAAGTTAGCATGGGCACCTCATCACCCTCTTCCAGCGCCTCGGCCTGCTTGATGATCGCTTCCCGGCGTGGATTTGGGCCACTGTCAAGATCCTGTGCACCGATGCCTGAGACGATGAGTCCCGAGAGTGGATAGCGGGCAGCCGAGGGCTCCATGCCATGAAGACCAGCTGCGACTATTGCTATGCCGCCGCCGATAGAGTGCGCAAATAGGACCATGCTTGACGCGCTGTTTGGCGGACCAAACTTCTCCCAAATCGCGGGTAGGATGGTCTTGTGCAAATATGCGCCTTGCTGTTGGAGAAACGTCGAGTCTGTGGGGAGAGGCGGGAGTTGAGAACTTTTCCCGTAGCCTGGGCGGGTGATCGCGATGACAGGCAGTCCCAGGGCCAGACTAATGGGACGGATGGAGTGGTTGGCGTCCGCGTCATAGTAGTCGGCAGTGTAACTTGCGCCGTGGACGGCGACGATCAGGGGCTTGCCTTTTGGTGTTGAATTAGGCTTAGGAAAAGATATCAAGCCCGTGGTCAAGCGACCGTCAGACAGTGTAAGCTCATAAGGCTCCATGGCGAATCTGGATCTGTGAAAACGTAACTCTGTGATTTTGTCGTGGATCTGCACTTGTTCAGGGCATTGCCTCGGGCTAGAATGAAGGAGCATGCATTTCAATAAATTAATGAAGCTCCTTGTATCCGGGTCGCCGTTGAAGCTGGTTCTTCTGTTCACATCCTTTACGGCATTTCGCGCCTTCACTGGCGGCGCGGATCGCACGCAACTGGCCGAGGTCGGCTCTGAAGAAGGCTTAAGTCCAGAAACGAGCCCTAGTGGACAAATCACGGTTTAATCAATGATCGCGCAGCTAGAGTTATCCGAAACACAGCGGCATTCAAAGACCTAGGGCGAGATAGACGCTAGCCATCCTTGGGACACTGTTGCAAGTCAATCAGCGCCAACGTGGTCCTGACACATCCAGATCGGGCAAGGAAAGAAACAGGGTGGGATAAGGTCATCGCTTAGCGTCATACATCTTGCCGGATCCTCGCGTCGCTTTGGATGCTGCAGGGTGAAGTCGGCTACCTCGCCTTTCTGTTCGGCCTAAGTCCAGGTATTCAGTCAAGGGAAGACGGGGATGCCCTTAATTTCCGCCTGGTCAAAGCCGAGCGTAGTTGAAGGAGCTGCATTCCAGAGAAAGGGTAATGTCTAGAGTGATTCTCTCGCACAGCGGTTCAGACCGAAAAGGGCGAGGTCGCCATGCCGTCGGCCGATCGGAAAACAAGTGGCCGACGCCGGGTGTTATTCGTGTTGACGGTCGTGACGGTTAGATGCAACATATTTCATTAGAGGCAACTTGTTTGGTCTTGACAGGCTCATGGATAGACGATAATGGACGATTGTTGAGATAGTCTGGAATATCCCGATTTGGCAAGAACTGTAGCAGCTGTATTGTATTGTCTTGTATTGCAAGATGCCATTGACGATCGGAATTCTCAAAACGCTAACGTCTACTAACGAGACTTACTTTCAGTCACGGCCCTTTCGGGTAGCCCACTGAAATGCCATGCGCGCTGCTATAAATCCCAGCCCAGCAACAGTAGCTACCGCAGCTACTGCGCCGGCACTACTCGGCTGTGCCTGAACAGCTCCGGTGCTTTGTTGAAATTGCAGGGTCTGTCCAGGATTCATTCCTGGGTTGGCTACCGGAGCCGGTTCGACCTCGACATTGTGGCTCATCCGCTGAAAACTGTAAGATGGAGACAGATCGCTGTCTTCACCATCTGATAAGTCTTCAAGTTCCAGGAGCCGCGATTGCTGCTGCTGCATGGGCATTGTAAACGCCGTATTTATGGTCTTTAACTCATCTCGTGAGCATTCAACGCCAAGCTCTTGGAGGACCTGCTGACGCACTGGGCGAGCCATTTCGATCAGCTGAGGTTGACTCGCTCGATTCTCGCGCTCCAGAGCAAGTTCGTGTTGCAGGATTTGCATGCCCTGAATGAAGTCGTTGCGGATGCTTTGCATGCCCTGCTGAAACCGGGCACGTTGTATTTCCCTATAGAGTTTGATGAGTCGATGGTGTCAATACATTGCACTTCCTGTTGTTGAACTCACTCGCCAAGTATACTATAGATAATACCCAACAGCATTATGTGTACTGTGAGCTGGGCTTTGGATTCACGTGCCGTGCTAGATGCCCACCGCGCTCTCCGGCCGAGACCCCAGGAAAGCCGGGAGCCTTTCTTCAGGTATTTGTCTAGCTTCTTTCCAAGGTCTTGGAGTGTCTCTTCGCAACCGCTGAATACCCCATCGAAGACAGCTCGGGTGTCTCTGGGAAGGTCAAATAAGGCCGCACGTCCATTGACCAGCTGGAGCAGATGTTCAAGTGCTCGTACTTCATATGCTAATTGACTGAACTCTTTGGGGCCATCTCTTAGACGCAAGAATAGAGTGCGAGCATCTTTTGCAATACTGGTTGGATCAAATCCAAAAGACATTTTGATCTTCGTTGTAGACGAGCCGGAACTGTTAGAATCTAGTCGAAAATTATTGAGGAGCAGAGAAGAAAAGAGCGTATTCAAGCACAAGGATCAATGAAGTCTGGACCCGAACAGTTTGAGTGTGACAGGATGGAAAAGCGAGGCTTCAGGCTGGCAGTGATTGGTCAAGTCAGCGCTTTGCCCAGAGATTCGGCCGCATGGCTTTTATTTAATAGTATCGACCGAACCGGCTCATACGAGGCTACTCGGCGTCTGCACACGAACCAGGAGGCCTGTACGGATGAAGACGTGGCCAAGCACAGTCGTGTGCATCTAACCACCAGCCATTCAGCCTCAATGTTAGCATTCCCCTTATTTGGTGCCGCTAGGCAGACTAAATAAAGAGGTGGCTCTGTTAAAACCGGCAGAGTTGAGCCACTGCTATCGTCATCAGTCTCTCCTTTCCCTCCTATGGTCAATAGCAATTATGCTAGAAAAGCCTATCAATCACACTCATTGACGCATGACCTTTGCTTGAACTCTCCAACCTGCATCATCCATTGAGAGCATGGTCAGATCATCACCACTAGTAAGGCGTATAAGCCTGGCTCGAATACGGAGCAAGGTTAACTTGTAAAGAAGGTGTATTGGAGCGAGGCTTATTCTGGACCTTTGGGCTGAAGTGCCAGGCGGGTACCTTTTGGGCATATTGCTTCTTGGCGAGTAAATAGTCTTCGAAGGCGTCCATTCAGATCATCTTTGGCGCCGCCGAGTGTCGCTGTGGCTTTTTGAAAGACACGGAAGTGGTGTGCTGGTAGACTGACACACAACTTTTATAGGTCAAACGGCGTGCTGAGGTTATTGTGGATCGCTGGAAGGCCACTGATAGTAATTCTCCTAGGAAAGTCAGGCCTGCTACTAGGATTAGCATGCTTGCTGCTGGGATCAACGTTGTCTGATTCTCGGCCCGCGTACGGGCGAGGACTGCGGCCGTGCTCTTTGGGACAGGAGAGCTTGCCCCCGGCGGCTTTTTAACCCCTTGAATATGTTTGCCTCTGCCACAGTATGGGCAAATAACTGGGAAATATGTACTCTGCACGGTTCACAGATGGGCATCATAGAGTGGTTCTGGGAATAGACCAAGAAAGCACATCTAGAATTTCCATTTGATCAAGCTATTGGATGCTCCATTCTGACACTATGGACAAGTCATGATGCCACCCGTACGCGGTTCCCAGCACCCTCCGCTCCTCTGCACGACGATTATGAATATTTCGATACCATCCACATATTCCATTACAATCCACTTCGAGACCATTCACCCCTAGCACACATGTCGAGCAAGCATCAGAAATACTATCAGCCCCGTTAGTAAATGCAATGCCCTTCCACGTGAAGAGGAACCTGCCTGGTTCCACGCCGGTCTGGTAGTTATGGTTTCGGCTTTTCTCACGGTGTTCGACGATGTTGTCAACCTATCCGGGTCCGATAGCCTGGAAACTTTAGCTGGGGTAGGAGCAGGGTCGGCGACGCGAGCATCGGCTCCTTTCTGATCTGGAGTAGGACTTGTTGGTAAAGATGGATAATAGATTGCGTTGAAAGCATGGCGGGGCTCGATCTCAGGCGTCGGTGTGATAGCAAAGGGTGGCTGGATGGGTTCTTCCGGGTGTCACTCTGTAGGACAAACTTCGCGACTCGTTGAGTCTTCTCAGACTGTTTCGGTGCCTCCTCATCCAGCCATTTGAGTTCGTCCTCCTCCTCCGCGAGTTTTCGCTCTACCAATTTTCGTCGTGTTTGTTCCTCCACAAGCCTTCGTTGAGCTTCAATTCTTCGTGATTGGCGCTCCTCAAGTACCCGCTGTGCTTCCATCATTCGCGTCTAGTTCTCCTCGAGCAACAGTCGCGCCTCCAATCTTCGCGTCTCTGCCTCTATGAGCCTTTGTCGCAACTCTATAATTTTGGTTTGGTGGTCCTCTGCAAGGTTCTTTCGTGTTTCAACATCCTCTTGCTGCCTCCCGTATACCATTTCTTCCTCTCGGAGTCTGAAGGGTGCAGCTTCCTTCTCTTGAAATATGCTAGGTGTCGCTTGCTCTTCCTTAGGTCTTTCCAATGCAGATCTTCCCTCTTGGACCTTCCCTCCCGTGTTCGCCTTCCCAATCCTGCTAAGGGTTTCCTCTCCTTCGATTCTTTGGAGATTGCATCTTTCAAGTTTATCCTTGAATTTCTTCGTCAGGATCGAATAGATGGCTTTGCCATTGCTATTTATCTCGCCCACGAAGCACTCCAACCCAACATTCTTGAAAAACAAATCCATGTCATCCACATCATTAGGGCTCCAACGTGCGTATTTGGGTTTCGGATGCTCCAGAACAAATGTATCAATAAGCTCACAGATCCTGGGATCAGTGAAGCGGATCGGCGTTGAGGAGGTCAAGGCACGATAACTGTGGTTAGGGCTATTGAAGAGCGTGCTGAATAATTCTTGACATTTCCGTTCGTTTTCGCCGCTCCGTATGATTCCGTCAGTGGCTTGGTGGGTCATTTCGTTGGCAAGGTGCTTAAGCGCTCGATCTGTTGATGTCGCTGGTGACGAGAACTTATTTGTCTTGATAGGTTCTCAATCAGAGATGTGAAGAGATGGAATGAAAAATGAGGTTGGAAATCCATGGGCCACATCCAGAAGTGGTAGCTTAAATGCCTCATTGCTGCTTGCTCGATCCATTGAACTTCCACGTAGCAGGGCCTGACGAATAAAGAACGCAGAAACCTGGCGACAGAACGTTGAAAGCAAGTGAAAACATCGCGGGGTTTACAACGCTATCTTGAGCCTGAAGATTGGGGATTGGACAGCTTTACGGCATTGTGCAGACGTTTCAAACATGTATGACTGTCTTTGGAAACGAAGCGATAGTGCTTCAGGCTTTGCGCATACCCAAGACATGGTCTTGACGACGAATCAATGAACATACCAACTGCGTAAGAGAGCAAGTTGTTGTGGGGATTCTTAGTGCAAGGTAAGATGTTGCAAAAGCGCACAGAGCTTCGCAACGAAGTCTGGACGGAAGGACGCGGTACGGGCCGAGACATTTCGGACAAAGAAGCGAAGTTGCTCACCATCTTCACGACAATGTCAGAGGTAACCATAAGATCTGTGATGTTGCCGGCCTTTGTTCCAGTGGCGGTACATGGTGGTTCGTTTCGTCGGAAAATATCAGCTGAAGGAGAATCTCAGTTTGAGTTGACATTGTCCCGTTCACTCCCTCTGGAATTCTCGTCTGAGGAGCTTCACTCTTATCTTGCAATATTGCTTGAGCTCTGTCAGCTAGGGAACTGGGTCCTCGCTGAAGCCACAAGGCCTGAACCGGTTGTTAAAAGACGGTAGCCGACCGCAATAATTGCTGGCTTGTTCATGCAATCCAAACCTAACCTCAGCTATCAACTTACTGCACACCAGAGGTAGCTTATCTCAAACCCAATCTCACGCACCTCCCTTCTGCTCTCACGCCTTTGCCTAGTTTAATCTTCCAATGCATGTCTTTATCAGAACCCGATCAAGTATCAAACTTCAGCGAGCATATCTCCAATTGCTATTGGCTCTTTACTCTCGTCCGTCCTCGTCCATGGTATTTCATCGGCGGCCTGTCCTCCCACGAAAAGCTCAATTGGGACCATCCAAAAATCCGTGCGGTATTCGACGCCCACATCCTCAACAACATCGATCCTGTCTGTGACAAGTGGATCGACCCTAGCCACCGCAACCTCATCAAGGCCTTGCATCTGGGTTCGTTTTGGGGTTGTAGGACACAGGAAGGTGAGGACATGCATATGGTCCTCAGAAGGAAGGTGGAGAGACAGCTTTATGAGCGGTGGTGCATGCTTAAGGAGGATAGGAGGTTTCTAGAGGAGTTAGAAAGGAGGAAGAGGGGGCCGTTAGGGCAGGAAGTAGAGATGGCGGATGCTCCCAAGATCGCTTCAAGCGATTCAATCGCGCACAACAGCCTTATCCAACAAGAGATGACAGCAAATGAAGCTCCAAGACAAGCTCAGCAGGAACATGATGTATCTCAGGGGAAGAGCAACAATGGAGGTTCCGCGGGTTTGACTCCTGTGGGTACATTGGTTAGGAAACGCGTACGGAGAGAAGAACTGGTCCAAGAGAACAGCAAAAAGGCCCGCACTGATATCTGAGCGAACTAGGAGAGCAGTTCATGATGAGATTGCCACGTGTGCTTTGGGAGACCGTCTGTTGTGAACTTAGTAGCCGAAGCAGGAGGTCGAAGCCAGTTATAGACGCCTCCGTCCCCTTCTGTTGCCACTGCTTGGTAGTTATGTCTACTGTACAGTTGCAAGTGTCTCCTTCGAAATTATTTTGGTGCCTAAGTAGAAAATACTTGGAACTATCAATACTTTTGGTTGACTTTCGAACTGATCGAGGGAAATGGCTCTGTTTTTGACAAGCTGACTATCACACTCTTGAGTCTGGCTTCATACAGAATAACAGTTGATAGGAGGAAGTGGACCATGGCATCATTGTTCTTAGCAATCGCGAATCATGTTGCCGTCGCTCCGACGCGTACAAGAATCAAAGAGTGGTAGTAAAAGTCACTGATATTGTCAGGATTGTCTTGTGCACCCGGAAGAATGTCGGA
The DNA here is from genome assembly GCA_021030945.1 of Pyrenula aspistea. NCBI lineage: Eukaryota > Fungi > Ascomycota > Eurotiomycetes > Pyrenulales > Pyrenulaceae > Pyrenula > Pyrenula aspistea. The sequence goes on from JAGFML010000036.1 coordinate 85,402, forward strand.
CCCGGCGGAACTAATGTCGACTTTCTCAGGGACCTTCAGGAAGGTATAAGGTAAGTAGGTCGACTCCATCCTCTTCCTTCACCTGAGACAGCGTATCTTGCTATCTCATCAATTAAAGAGCTGCCAACTAAATCGAAGCTCGAGATTCTCTTCTACTGGTCATTGTGCTCATTCGATGGCCCTGGTCCAGAATCCGTTTTCGGGGTCTTGATTATGATCACCATCTCCCCGGACCGAAATTAATCAATCTATCCTTTACAGAGCTCACGCTAAGCGCTGCTCTTACAGATGAAGAGCGTAGATTCGCATTTCTCACCACACCGTTTCCCTTTGTTTCTATTTTTTCGTGCGTACCATACATATTCGTTTCAACGTTCAATTTTGTTGCTCTTCGCTGATATCGCGCACAATGCGCGCGTCGTTCCTTTACCAATGGTTTTTGCTGACAGTGACAGCGCTGGGCGACGTCACTTTCAAAGGTCATGACCTTTCTTCTTTGAAATTGATGGAGGATACGCAAGGCGCGACTTTTCACACTGCTTCAGGTCAGGCATCCACGGCGGAGGCTATTCTTGGGGCTGGCGGTATGAATGCTGTTAGGCTTCGGTAGGGATATAATGCCTGTCTTAGTGACAGACTCTGATGAGTACACACAGGACTTGGGTCAACCCACCTGATGGCTTGTACAACCTTGCATACACGGTGGAGCTCGCGTCACGCTTCTCTCAACAGAACTACTCAATTTTCCTTGATTTTCATTTCTCCGACACGTGGACAGATCCAAGCCATCAAGCCACCCCGTCGGGTTGGCCATCGAATATCAACGACTTGAGCAGCACTCTGCGGAACTATGTTTCTTCCACTTTGCAGTCTTTCCATAGCTCTGGCGTCGAGCTCGCCATGGTGAGTTTGGGAAACGAGATTTCTGCCGGTATGTTGTGGCCGTTGGGTAAAATCCAAAACAATGATTTCTCTGGTTTCACCATGCTATATGCTGCCGCTAGGGCTGGAGTCTCCGATGCAGTCGCCATTGGTGTATCACAGCCAAAAGTCATGATCCATCTAAACAATGGTTGGGATCAAGAAATGCAGACTTGGTGGTACAAGTCTCTGATAGCTACCGGTACTGTAACTATGGATGATTTTGATGTTATGGGAGTCTCTTTCCACCCATTCTACGACACAGATGCCACACTCGACAACCTTCAGTCTTCGTTGAATGCTTTGGTGGGCATCTACAGCAAGCCAGTTGTCGTAGCAGAGACGGATTGGCCGATCTCTTGTCCTGGGGTGACGCTTAGTGACACGAGTATTCCCGTCAATGCGGAAGGACAAACGCAATGGGTGAATGGTATACACCAGGTACTGGCTGGTGTTACTGGTGGACACGGCCTGGGGATCTTTTACTTTGAGCCAGCGTATATCAACAACGCGGCTCTGGGTAGCAGCTGCTTGAATGGGGGTCTACTATTCAGCGTTCAATGGCAAGGATCGAAATCAACTGCCACAGCGCTCTCCTCCGTTCTGATGTATAGCTAGCTTGATAGAAGAGATGTCTGACTTGCATGAATCGATTTGTAGACAATTGCGTTGTGTTGTGAATGCTTGTGCACTAGATCTGCGACGAAAAGCTTGGAGGAGCTGATGCAGCGGTCCGTCGAAATGTATCAGCTAATTCGAAAAGATGATCACGTTGGATAATATTCAAGAGCTCGAATGCACCTTCTAATGCCAGAAATGCTTCATCGAGCACCTACGGGTATTCGTATCTTCTCGCCTTCAGCGCCACGCTATGTAATCAATATGCAATTCCCAACCCGTCTTCCAAACCTGGGTGACATCAGTCCCCTCTATTTTGCAGGCCAGAGTCCATCACGAATCTCTCCCAGCCAACGCCAAAAATCAAGGCAACATTGCATGATCCTCACATCTCTTCGTTCTCCCTCAGCAGTCTCAGCTCGTCGAGCAATGACTGTAAGTCCTGGTCTGAAATCTTGTTTTGCAAGCTTGGGATCAACACCTTTGCTTCCTCTGCGGAGTACGGACACAGGCTCCCTAGAAAAGCAGGTCAGCATCAACCCTTCAGTGCCCACGATGGACGTTAGGTCGACTTACCAATCTGACTTCTCTCAAAGAACGCCAAGTTTGCGCCATAATTCAAAATCAGTCTCTCAGCCGCCAGCACATTATCGCTCTGCTTAAACTTTGCGTACGCCTCTAAATAGTCCCTCGTCTTAGCCAGTGTTTCGGTTTCCTGGAAGCGGAGACCATTGGCCTGAGCCTGCCCGGTGCGCGTCTCGACTACACGGTCAATGATCATGCGCGCTTCGCTAAGGGAGAGCGTGGCCGTGTCCTGAAAGTCTCCTAGTTTGAGGGTCGCAGAGGCTTCAGTGTCTTGGGCACGGGGGTTGCGGGGAACAGGCATGGTGGTGTGAGAGCGGATCTACGCGGCAGAAAGGAAAAGGGTAGGATACAAAGCGGTGTGAAGATAATTTAAGCGGACGAAAGGAGAGAATGGGCCTTTGTGTTCTCTTTGGGTTTGTTAGTTAAGAAGGAATGTAGAAATTGTCGCGGAGGAACAGCTGCCAGAAAAGTGCGGAGCGAATGCCAAGTCCGCCGGAGGTCTTCCACGCTCACGGCTGCCTTTTGTATACACATGGACTAGCAAGCATTCATAATCCAGATTGACAGGCCGATAAGCTCAGTAGATGGAGCGGTTGAGATTACATCTGCTGAGCCGGCCACCGGGCTGATATCAGAAATACAGGAGAGATCATCTAGCTCACCATTCGAATCCGGAACCACAATGTATGCCATCGCTCCCTCTTTTCAGGGATGTCTCTAGACTGACAATCTTTGCAGGGTGGTCTATTCCCTGATCGTCATTAACAAAGCCGGCGGTCTTGTCTATCAACGAGAGTTCAACGAAGGCCTCCAAAAGATCTCAACAAACGACTACCTTGTCCTCGCCGGTACCTTTCACGGGTACCTACCCCCCTGCTCCCGTCCTATATGCCTAACCTTACAACTGTCTGCAGAGTACACGCCATCACCCGCTCTCTGACTCCCCGTGTGCCGGGCCAAAACGGCGGTACTGCTCTACCCAACCCGTCTCTCCCGATCTCTGGTATCGAAAACCTTGAGACTGCGACCTTTCGCCTAACATGCTTCCAAACGCTGACGGGCACGAAATTTCTACTTTTTACGGACACGCTGACGCCAAACACTGATGTCATAATGAAGGGGGTATACGAGCGGTATGCGGACTATGTAATGAAGAATCCCTTCTATCAGCTTGAGATGCCGATTCGGGTAGAGGCATGGGAAAGGGCGCTTACAAGTTGGTTGAAGAGTAGATGATAGACCAAGGCAAGGAAATAAATGAGGATCCCAGCTCCAGTTGCCCACTGTCTCAGGCACATTTATAATTCAGACATATTCACCGAATGCGCTTGTACGTACATGATGTTGGGAATCGATACAGGTGGCTCGGTAGGATTGGCTGCAAGTCAGGGAAAGCTCCGACGCATATTACACTTTCACTGTGTGCAATGATAGAGGATCTGCCGATACGGGCCCAGGACCCCGAGGTATGTCGTTCTACCCATATGCCCATTCTATGATTGCTGTAACGCCTCAAATGCAGTAAGCACTTGCCGTCCAAATATAAAGCCAATATTGAGATCGGAGCCAGCATCACGATGTATCCATCTTATCTCCATCACCGTCTTTCTTGCTGTCGGGACCCTCTCCCTCGCCGCTTTTCTGTTCCGTACTCCCACTTGGCTCTCCGTCCTTGTCTAGTAGAGGTTGTCCCTCTTCCGGAACGCTCTCTAGCTTGTCTTTGTTCTCTTTCTCCTCTTCTTCCCTCTGCTTCGCAACTCTGTTCTGTTCCTCCTCTAAGCTCATCCTTAGCGCCATAGCTAGTTCTGGGTCGAGAGACGGATCAATGCCAAATTCGAAGCTACTTTGACCTTCGCCGCCACCTCGGTCCCCCGATGGACCTGCAGGAGCACTTTCGGGGTCACCCCCAAGGATAGGTGTTGCAACGAGATTGTCGCTTAGTAAATTTGGACCTGGAGGTATGATCGCAAGATGTGAGCCGTCTCCGCCCTTCACAATCTCATTGAAGGCTTCCAATTTTTGCGTCGTAGAGGATTCAAGGTCACCAAATGCAATGAAATCGATAGACACGTTAGACTTTTTCATCTTCTTCGCGAGCTTAACTAGTGATTTCTCATCTTCTTCGATGGGGGAGCATGTGAAAACGATCACCCGCTGCCGTTGCGATTTGTTCTGTCTGTGCTTCAAAGCAAGCTTAGAGCTTATTAGCTTCTTTCCCACAGGGCTGAGAGGTGCGCATACTGCGGCGACTTGTATAGCAGTTGACAAATGCGAGTTGCCAATAATTCTTGTCCGGTGCAGGCCCTCGAGAATTTTTCCAATATCCGTAGTAAGGGTGACGAGGACTTCGGGACCCTTTCCTCCCATGCTCATAAGGCCGACCGACGATTCTGGATTTGCTTGGGTTTTGGCGCCAAAAATGAGGTTGACGGCCTCAGACTGGGCTCCGAATCGAGACGGCCTGCCAAATTGTCAGTGAGCAGTACCTTCAGATTGCGCCGACACATCATACAAGTAATCCCCATTCCGACTACTCTCACTGTTGTCAACCACGATCATAGTAGCTTCTAGCACCATCTTGGCGGTATTTTGGTGTTGCAAGTCTGTCGATGATTTGGCCGTAGGGTAGATGTAATGGAGCTTTGATGCTGGACAAGGAACCTTGCTCCGAACTTGCCAAGGCCTCACCCGGTGACGTCTCGGGGCTCACCCTTTCTTACCAGATATTGCACGGCTTGACCTCAAGTAGCTGTCTTACCACCAGTACGAAGGGAATATTTTCCCTTGGCAAAAGTGTTTCTTATTCCTCTTACAGGATGTGCATTTAAAAATTTCTACATTTTTGTGAACGTGACTTTGTATTCTACAAAACGCGTAGCGACAGCCATATTTTAAGTGATGAGAGTTGTGAAAGTACATACAGATCCTTCAGATAAGGTCAAGTAGAACTGATGAGTTTGATGGGTATACACTGCCTTGATGGGTATTTCAATGCGTCAGAGCTGGCTCTCTTGGAAATCCTAACGCCATAATAGACGGACCCATAAGTATTGGGGTGCTGGCATTTTAGCTTTTCGTTAGAAAATTTCTTGACCACACCAGATCTCTGGCTGTTGCATGTCCCACGAGGTTTTTCCATCTGCAGCTGTTTAACTCTGTCTGTACAAATTAATGGACGTTCTGCAAAGCGGTCCTGCAACACAAAGCAAAGATTATTTTATAGGCAATCGTGGCTTTTCTTACCGCTCAATCTTTACCCTATTGGACAACTCCAAGCGCCGAGTTGACTGCCTGGGGCTTGTGAGCCTGTTGCTAGGCCGGGCGGCGACATGTCTGCAGGTTTGGTAGAGGTGAGGCTACTTAAATCCTTCGTGCCCGGTTGAAAACCATTATGAATGGAAGCAACTTAGCAATTTAGCAACTAGGCCTGGAAATGGCCGAGCATCCAGCCCTTTCGGAAGTTTACAGAGGCGACGATCCCATAGTCGAGTGATACATGAACCGTTTCACTTTCTACATCCTTAGCTAACAACAACTAGTATCATTGCGGTTCACGGTCTCAATGGGGACGCTTTCAAGACCTGGACAACATCTAAAACAAGGAAGTTCTGGCTAGGGGATTTAGACCTCTTACCTGCCAACTTGAAGAGCTCGCGAATCCTCACGTTTAGCTACAACTCCGCCGTGACTGCACTTTTTGGAAGGACATCCGCTGATCGAATACTTCAACACGCACAAACTCTTGTGGCAGAGCTTGTCGCTGATCGTGAGGCAAGAATGGCCAATCAATTGTGACGAAGCGGGACTCACAATACTAATTCCTTTAGCTGGAAAATGCTAGGGAGCGCCCTATCATATTCATCTGCCACTCTTTAGGAGGCATTGTGGTCAAGCGAGTAAGGAAGGAAGTTTCGAAATCAATACATGTTGACGGCTTCCAGGCTCTTGCGTACTCTGCGAGCAGAACCAGCAAACTAGTCCAGCACCTACATTCGATCTTCGTTTCAACTTACGCGATTCTATTCCTTGGAACACCCCATAATGGGAGCAGCAAGGCCGCATTAGCATCCACCGGACGTCGAATGGTGGATGCTCTTGTCCCTTCTAAGGTCTTGGATACTGATGGACGGCTTCTTGATGCGCTCCGGGAAGGGTCAGAAACGCTGCAAAACATCACGGACGTGTTTGTGCCGCTGATGAAGAACTTCCGCATATATTTTTTCTGGGAGCAGGAGAAGACTGACTTCAAAGTCAAGAAGGATTATGCATGAATTCCCTGACCACCCGGAGACCGCAAGAATCTAACAGCATGCAGGTCGTGGAAGAGAATTCTGCCGCTCCAATTCTGGATGACACCGAGCGCGCAGGGCTCGCTTGTGATCATGTTCATATGTGCAAGTTTGAGAGCAAGAGTTCCCCGGGATATAGATTAATTGTTGCTGCCCTAATCCGGTACTCACAAGAAGCGCCGAATACGATACAGAAACGCTGGGTCGATGCAGCGACAATGCTGAAGACGAAACGGGAAATCGAGGCTGCAGAATTATTGCAGTGACTATCGCATTTCGACTTTGCAGCCCTCTGTGCTAGAAACAACCAATGTTATCCTTTGCTTTTCCACTCCTGTTAATTCCGACTTTACTCCCTCTGGGAGCTTGATGGTTGGGAACTTTTGGAGTAGCCGAACGGTCGTGTAGGCAGCCTCTGTCAGCGCAAAATCCATTCCGAGACAGATACGTGGCCCCCCATTGAATGGCAGGTATCCCCATTTAGCCGCGGTTGGATCTCGATTTAGCGGCATCTCTTCATCCCATCGCTCCGGCCGAAATATTTCGGCATCCATGCCATATAGGTCTGGTCTCCGGTGCAATGAATATACACTGTATGCAACTGGTGTCCCTCTCGGGATTAGGACAGGTGATCTCCTATCTAGACCGCCGCCAGTCGGAAGTACAGTCGTTTTGTTCGCTGTACGGGTATTCACTGGAACGGATGGGTATAACCGGAGCGTCTCTTTCAGTGCGTTCTGTAGATAGGTCATGTTACGAAGATCTTCACGGGTCACTGTGTTGCTATCAATATTATGCATTGCAATCTCGCTCCTTAGTTTCTCAAGAACCCGTGGGTAGCGAACAAGTGAGAAGAATAGCCACGTTAATAGACAGGCTGTTGTATCCCTTCCTGCAGCCAGTATGTTGATGACCTGTCCTCTCAGAGCCGTACGGTCTGGGGTCATTTCTGCTAGAGCGTCTAAAAAGACGTATGGAGACTTTTTACCGTCCTCGGTTATATCACCTGACAGGTTTCTCTCAATGATCTGGTCCGCAAAATGGTGGACGCTGTCGCATGCTTTTTGAAAGTCTCCTCCACCGATGAGCCAATAGAGATCCAGAAGCCGGAATCTCTTCGCTACATACTCTTGTGCATGATTGAAAGAGCTAGCGAAGCTCTGCTCGTCTGACGAATCACGATCCTTCAAACATCGAGTAGATTCTCCAAGGAGGAAATTAGTGGTGACATCGAGCGTCAGGCGGAAGAATAAAGGCTGTAGATCAGTCGTGTCGCCGGTTTCAGAGGAGATTACATCAATCAAATCGTCAACGGATTGCTTGAATACCTCAAGATCACTGTATTGCTTGTGCAGAAATTGAGGTCGTAGAAGCTCCCTCGAGTGCTTCCACGCGGCACCTTCTTGGGTAAAAATGCCATCTCCTAAGAGAGGGAACGTAATACTTCGGCGTGGCCCAAATCCCCAGTCTTTGAAATCCGTTGAGAGAATTGCTTCTAAGTTCGCAGGGTCTATCGTCCCGAAGGCCTGAGTCCCGAGGAAGACTTGTTCGAGCGTATTGCCTGTTTGCCGGAAATGGAATAGGAAAAGCTCCATCAATCTTGACTCCGTATTAGCCCTGAATATCTGCTCCAACCTGTCTATGCCCAGCGGGCGTTGATTTAGAAGACGAGGAGGGGGTAAGCATCCTCGGCTGCTGCCGAACGCGTTGTCGAGCTAAGATGAAGTTTAGTATCCACCCTCCCGAGCGCAGCACTGACGAACACTAACCTCACGTTGTCTTCGTTTCTTGAAACTGCTCCTGACGTAGTAAAATATAAAGAAAAACAGAAAGCTCAGGCCAAGCAAATTCATCGTCACATATCTGATATCCCATTAAGCTTTTTGTAGACTCGAAAACATTCCACTCGGATGCAGAGATCCGCGTGACCCAAAATGAGCGTTGTGGACAATGACTATCGTACAATTTGGTGGATTGGAAGAAAGGTATTCAGCGTCTCTAGTAAGAGCTCACAGCTGTCTTTGGAGCGTGTCTGCTGCCTTTCTTGACCCGACGAACTGGCTGAAACACTGGTAGTACAACTTCAAGGAGTTCGAGACTTGGAGGCAAATTACCCTCACTGCATGCAATGGCCAGACATACGCCGTTAATGTGGACTATTTGTCGGCTTGTCTGTTTGGCGAGACGGTGGTCAGTCGGCGCCTGCAAGTGCGGAATGCGCAGCATGAAGGAAAATTCTGTCTCAGGGTAGCTGGCAAAGTAGGTGGAGAGTTATCTCCCGGTTTCCAGCGGCATGAGAACCGATAAAATAGGAATTCTGTGTCTGGGGAGGCACGCCGACTCGGAACGGCCCTTCTACCGTTCACGATGATAGGGTTGGATGCGTCCTGATCTAGGACCGCGAGGCTGAGTATGCAGGGGTTGAAGCATCGTACAATCACATTGGTGCTTCTTGCGCCAGCCGAGGAGTGTGTTTTACAATATGCATGGATGTGAGACGGGGAAACGGGCCAGAGTTTGCTCGGGAAATTTGGGCAGCGCGATATAACTGGTCGATGTCTCGATGGTGACTCGAGCGTGTCCGCTAGTGTCTTCAGATGATCAGGTATTCGACGATCATAGCCGCCACGATCAAGGTCACACCGCAGTCCACGGACACTGGAAGTCGCTTACAACTTTTGATGCCTTTCCTGTGTCGCGTGGTGTTGTTCGCTCGGCACTCAACCCGGTGGTCAAATCCAATCATTGTATTCTTGGCAAGAAGAGCCGCTCGATGTCCTAGAGGGGAGACAAGATGCTCCGCTGTAACACAGTCCAGTAACGTGGTGATCCTCTATTAGCATTCTACGGAGCTTGCACAGCATCCAAGAAGCATGCTTTTCCCTCCTAAGCTCTTCTTTAGCCATTTACTCGATGGTAATCTGCCCACTCAACGCAGTTTGATTCCAAGGAAAGAAAAAATTGAGAGGCCGCTTTTCAGTCTCCTTTAAGGGGACCTTTCATGAGAAGACGGACGACGCGCACAGTCTACCTAAGACAAATGGTGTCATCTCGGCCATGATGCCCTACTATGACAATCACCGAGCTCGCTGCTCCTACCTCGCTGTCAGAGTGTTCAGATCCTGTGGTCATTGAGTAAGTATCAGGCTTCAATACTAGGCAGTCAAGAGCCATGAATGACTTTACAATTGCAGTTTAGTTGCCATTCACGGCGTGTACGAAGATGCTATTCAATCGTGGACGGAGCCGGAATCGGGAGTGCTGTGGTTACGGGATCTCTTTCCGTATCAACAGCAGAGAGCAAGAATCTTGGCTTACAGCTATCATGCAGCAGCTCTAGCTTCTCCAGGAGCAGGACCAGCAGATCACATATTGCCCTATGCCATCAATCTCATTGCAGAGCTTTGTGCGGATAGGCAACTAGCAAATGGGTTTCAGCGTCCTATCATCTTCATCTGCCATGGCCTTGGCGGTTTGCTGCTCAAACGCGCTCTCGCCTACTCCGGTTCAAGACGCTCGAAATCGGTTGAGCATCTTCGCTCCATCTTCATCTCAACCTTCGGAATACTATTCATGGGGACTCCCCACAACGGGATCAGTAAAGAAACTCTGCTTCTTCCGCAGGGGAGTAAGGAACCGGGCCCAAGCCAGTTCATGATCAGTATCCTCAAAGGATCTGACGTGCTCCAAGAGATCAATGACCAGTTCGCGCCTCTAATGAAACAATTCTCCGTGTTCAATTTCTGGGAAGAGTTGGAAACAACTATTGGAAGCACCAAGGTCTATATGGTGGACAAAGATTCTGCTGCGCCAATATGGGACAATGTCGAACGATGTGGAATTGCAGAGGACCATACTAACATGGTGAAATATCGCAGCCTCTCCGATCATGGATACCCTGTCGTTCTTGAAGCGCTTCTTCGATATATCAAGCTTGCCCCTGCCCTGATCAGGTCGAGGTGGGATAACGACCAGAAGATGATCGCAGCTGAACGACAGAGAGAAGTAGAAGCCTTATTGCAGGCATCAATCCCCCATTCGCTTTCTGAAGAACCTCTGAACAACGACATTAACGAATGGTTCGAGGTGCCCCGGTGCTCTACAAACTATTTCACTGGGCGGCAATTGCAGGCGCGACTAGTCAAAGAGAAATTGGGATCAACCCATCAGGCTAAGAGTAGAACAAGACATACCATATTTGTGATTTACGGATTAGGTGGGTCCGGAAAGACTCAATTTTGTTTACGATATGCAGAGGACCATCGAACTAGGTATCACTCACCACTCTATCCTCGGTCATCTGCACAAGTTGCTAACCTTTTTAATTAGTTACTGGGGTGTATTCTGGATTGATGCTAGCAACCGGGACAACGCCGAGTCCTGTTTTGCATCTTTGGGACAGCAGGCTGGCAAAGGAGCAAACTTCGCAGCTGGTATTCACTGGCTCTCGAAAACTTCGCAGCCTTGGCTTCTTGTCCTAGACAATGCAGACGATCCAGATCTGGATGTTACCAGGTTCTTCCCTTCGGGGGGGAATGGCCATATATTAATCACAACTCGCAACCCAAACGTCTCTACTCATGCTACTGCGGGCCACAGCCGGTTCACTGGAATGGATCCGGAGGAAGGCGTCGCTCTTCTTCTTAGGGCTGCCTTTCCGTACCCTGAACCTGGTGATCATAGTCCGCAAAGACGGGGCTTGGCGTCGAGCATAGCCCATGAGTTAGGCTATCTTGCTCTTGCACTTGCCCAAGCTGGCGCCACTATTCGAAGGAATATTTACACCCTTGAGAAGTATCTCCATTACTATCTCGGCTATCGGAAAAGAATGATGAGGTACTCGAGTATCAAAAGCGCGGATGAGACAAACATCATCACCACCTGGGAAATTCCATTTCAACGAATTATTACCAGGGAATCTATGGAACACAAAGATGCGGTGCAACTAATGCACATTTTTGCCTTTCTACACTTCGAATCTATTCCAGAGAGTATGTTTCGGAGATCATGGAGTTGCGTTCAAGACGGCCGCTTTCCCCCAAAAGATCTTCCAGACATCATCCGCATAGGTTCTGTTTGGAATGAGGAAGCTGAGGTTCGGTTTCGAAGAGCCATACGTGTCCTGTGCGATTACTCAATCATCGATTATGATTCTGACAAAGCCTCTTGCTCTTTCCATCCAGTAGTCCATGAGTGGGCTCGAGACAGGTTGACCGAGCAGGAACAAGGACATTGGTTAAGATTTACAACGGCGATACTTGCAAATTGCATTTCCCCTTATATGGAATCCTCAGGACAGAGCTTTCGAAGACTTCTCCTGCCACACTTGGACTCATGTCTGCGAACATTGAAGGTGCAGTGTCCGTCGTTACCAGAGTCGGTTGACCAAGCGACAGACATTGAGAGGTTCTCCGAGGTTTACGCTGAAAATGGCCTCTGGAAGCAGGCTCGGGCCCTCCAAGTCCTGGTCGTCGACTTCAGGAAGAAAGTGCTTGGCAGGCGGCATGAAGATACTACTCAAGCTCAACGGCACCTTGCACATACATTATGGAACTTATCTGAGATTCGTCTGGCTGCCGAAACACAAAGAGAAGTATTGCTAGCGAAGTTTTGGGCCCGTCCTTCACTACGCGATTGGTCGATTTGGCCGCCATGGAGACCTGACCATATTTCTTATTGCATAGCCCTTGACGATCTCACCCGTGTCTTATGGCTTGCAGGACGGAGAGAATTGTCAAGACACTGTGGAGAGCGGGCAGTTCGAGGCTTTTCCAAACATCTTGGTGTCGAGGACCCCCTGACATTGACTGCAATGTTTAATTTAGGAAGAACGTGTCTCCATCTAGGAGACCAACAGAGAAGCCATGAGCTGCTCGTACGAGTACTAAGATCACAGAAACGGCTTTTCGGAATGGAGCATCCTGACACATTGATGACACGCAACGAGATTGGCATAAGCTTGTGCTTAACCAAAAAGCACTTGGCGGCAGCCGAAAGGCTTGTTGACAACGTCTTAAAAGCACGCCGGAAGATCTTGGGAGAAGAGCATGCTTACACACTCTGGTCGATGAATGATCTCTCAAAGATCTACTGTGAACGCGGCCGCGTAAGAGAAGCAGTTGAAATGCTGAGAGATTTCGTGTTGCCTGTAGCTATTCGCACGCTTGGCGAAGAGCATGTCGGCGTCATCATGACCCAAGCAAATCTTGCGCGAGCTTGTGTCCTCTCTCAGCAGTGGAAGGAAGCGGAAGTTGCTATTCTAACAATGCTCCCCTTGATGTCGCCCGATCATCCTGACTGGATTCACACCATGTCTGGATATGTTCAGGTGCGTATCCATCTATGTCAACTCAATGAGGCGGAAGAAGATAGCCTGAAACTGCTTGACATGATCGAAAAGTCTAAGATCTTCCCAATGGATAACGCGCGAACGGTCAAAATTGCGGAGCAACTGTTTACGATCTATCGGATTCAAGGGCGCTTGGACAAAATTACGGAACTAAAAGCAAGAGTGCCTGCGGCGAAAGAAGAGCAAAGTATGGTGCCTTTCGAGTTTTTACCTCTGGATAGAAAACGTGGAGATGGCTCACGGGCAGTAAGTCCCGCGAAACCATAGGCAGCGACGAGCGTGGACGGACACTTCTCTGTACTTCCGTAGATATGACGATAGGATCTCTGTTCGAAACTATTAAGCGTAGCATCCCATGTTAAATGCCCTGACCAGAGTCCGTCGTCCCAAATGATGATCGTTCAGGTGGGATTCTTCGGAACTTGAAGCCTCGTATCCCATCAAAAGAATTAACTGTTGATTGGGAAAAGTGGCGTCGTAAAATAATGTTGGTACGTCAACGAGCTGTAACGGTTTACCATGTGCCCGTTCGAGCGGCGACATGTTCAACTTAAGGTAGATACTTGAACATGCCAGTAGAGTTGGGAAGAGTTGATAATTTTCCTCAGCAATCACAATTTTACTAGCGAACGCGTTGGCGAGCTCTCCGGGCAAATTTTCTTGCATCCCTTGGACACAGAAAAAGTTAGCTCCTCATAAGGAGCTTAGAGTCTCGTATGCGCTGAGACATAACATTGCTCATATCGAGGGTTTGCTGTGCACCACTGTCGAACAAGCATATCAGAAGGTCACAAGCGGGACCTCTCATTTGATGTTACGTAACAGAACGTTGTTGCATACAGCAAAGTACTGCACATTTGCTCCTTCTGCGCCTTCTATTGTTATTCGAGTCTTCAGCATATATTGTACACCAACGTTCAAAACCCGGAGTCCATGGTATCCTCCATCACACAGCAAGACCTCTATGCGGGTATATTCATTCATAGTAGAAAGCCGCCCAGAATAACCCCTTGGCATACCTATTTCGCCTTGAGGAATAACAGCCATTTCCAATTCAAATTTCTCTATTGTGCCATACTTTCCCCGCCGTTTTTCCCTTGAGCTCTCGCCGCAGCATTGGCGGCTCCACTATTCGCTTCAGGCCCGCCATTGCCACTTATCTTGCCGTCTTTCTTTAACCCATCCAGGATGCCAGTCACCCACGCTTTCGCTGCGTCGAGCTTATCATGTAACATGTCCCACCAGCCTTTCTGTTTCTCTGGATCATCTCCGCCTTCTTTTTGAGCCGTGCCAGTCTCAGTAGCTCCATTAGTAGAGGGTTTATCGAAAGGTGAGCCGCCTCCGGTAGCTTCAACTCCGTCAGTCGGGGGTGCTGCTACCGGCTCAGTCCCTTCCGGCGGAAAATCGCTGACCTTACCACCCCCTGGTATGTCGTCATGGACGCCTTCAGGCTTCAGTGGGAGCCTTAGCGTGCCATTATTTGGGTGCGGTCGCAAGCCCAGGCTGTCACAGACAATATTGTACACCTCTGTGTTTTGAAAGACCGCCATCCTCGAGCCCTCCTTGTGAGGGAAGGCTGGGCCTCGGGCCACAAAGATCGCTCTCATGAGGGGATGCTCATGGTCGTAACCATGGAGGCCTCTCGGATGGTAGACCTCACCTTTCTCTTTGGCGACAGCAACGTCGAAGTCCTCTCGTTCGACGATAGCCCAGCCGGCCTTGGGTATTACCCAGAGGGGTGCGATTCGAGGATTAGCTGTGAAATGATAGCGCTCTGGCATGGTATCGTGCGTATAGACTTCAAATGCTCCGTTGGATCTGCGCGCTGCTTCGTGAAGTGTCTGATACATTTGTTCAAGATCATCTTGATTTTTAAGCCGAAGGCCACGGAGGGGCCATCCATCGATGTGGGAAACAAGGGAGAGGTCAATTAAGTCATCCAGTTGAACGAGGCGATCCGTCGATGTTGTGGCCATGCCGTGATCAGAAACGACAACGACATTCACGAGATTTGTTAAGTTGCGGGTATGGAGGCCGGCGAGAAGGTCGGCAAGCATGATATCTACCTGATAGATCGCGGAGGTAATTTTAGTGCTGTTAGGGCCGTGGAGATGGCCATCGGCGTCGACATTTGGGACGTAAGCCGCAATGAGCTGGGGTCGGAGGTCATGTCTTTTTGGAATGAACGACGTGGGATCGGTATTGAAGGCCCAGTCCTCATCGCCAGGTAGGTCAAGAAGAGAGAGGATGCGGTCAACCTTTTTCGGGAGTGCTTCGTCCCCGTTAAACTTGTCGACATAAGTCGGGTCCAAGGGAGGAATATGGGCTTCGCTTCCAGGCCACATATGGATGGCTGTGCGGACCTTCTGCTCTTCTGCAGTGACCCATACAGGCTCGGCTGTCCACCACTTTGAGCTGACGCAGCCTCTTAACGGGAAGCTGCAGGAAAATTCCTCATTGATCGACGGGTCCCAGAAAGTGTTACCAACAATTCCATGTGATTCCGGGTACAGTCCGGTAGCGAGTGTGAAATGGTTTGGGAAGGTCACGGAAGGAAATGACGGTAGCATATACGGTGGCGATATGCCTGTCTTTACCAGTGAGAGGAGGGTCGGTGTCAGACCGCGGGTCAGGAAATCTGCACGGAACCCGTCAAGCGAAATGAGGATAGTAGTAGGGCGGAAAGTATGAGTGCCGTTGGTTTTGAGATCATGTTGGGATATTCTGAGAGGTATCTGGCTGTTCCCATACACAATAGTAGCTTTGTATGCTCCAAAAGCGAGGATGAAGAACAGCGCAAATAAGAGGACATGGAGGATTGCAAGGCAGCGGAAGCGAGGTGTTCGGGACTAAGAATGTAAGTTTGTAAAAGCACAAGAAAGTTGAATCTGTAGCATACCGGTTTCTCCATAGCCTCCCATTTCTGCTTGTCGAATTCCATCGAGCTGGTGGCAGAGGAAAGAGAGCTCGTGTCTTTGAAACCCTCCTCCATCTCAAACATCAACTCGCCTTCTTCGCCATTCTTGGGACCCTTTCTCCTTCGATTCAGTCTCAAGCTCTTTCTCTGCTGCCTCCTTTCCTCTCTTCTGTTAATTCGTGCGTCCACGCCATGGCCAGTGTTGTGTCTCCCAAGCATACGCTTGATGCCATCCAGCGGTCCTTTCCTCCGTAGGAGCTCATCCCGTTCATCTTCTTCTTGCAGGAGAGCCTGATCATGCTCTCTCAGATCATGGGACATTCTGAGACTGTGTCGGGCTAGATCGACCTCACTGTCAGCCTCGGACTCCAGCGAGTGGTGCGAAGAGGCGTCGTCATCATAGTTCTCTTCGGCAAGCAGTTCGTTCTCCCGGCGCTGCGCCATATCTCTAAAGCGAAGAAGGATATGTTCATGAGAGAATTCTCTACCAAATCGGGCATCTTACGCTTGAAAAGGGGTTTGAGTCAAATCGCATGGGCCTCGAAGGCCCAGAACGAGATTGAAGCAATCGACGCTCTTCTGCCAACGCGCCCCCAACATTCCGAAACAAAGACCGATGGAGATAAGCCTTGGCATTCTCGGCATTCTCGGCCACATCACCTCGTTCTTCATCCTCCTCTGAGAATATTTCCCTATGGGCTGGCACAAAAGCCTCCTTTGTCGCTGCTCTGATCCCCAGGCTAAAAATCATTTTCCGCCCGTCGCAAGTACAACGAGCAAATCTGGCAACCTCACCTCTCTGGACCCCTTGGGTTTCTCGGGGGATCCAGAGCCATGGAACCGCCACCAAAATGTCCGCCTTACCGCCCATTGAATCCTAGGATCGACCGAACTTAGCCCAGTTACCCAATGGATAGGACTACTAGCATGAGTAGTACTTGAGACTATTCATCACGTGGTGCGATGTCACGTTCGCGAAGCATGGGTATAAATTCGAATTCATGTCCCTCATCAAGACTCTTCACCCCTTACTGAAGTCAGCGCTTAATCAGTGCTGTGACCGATGTTTGTCTTTGTTTCTTAGCGTGCCACATCTAGTCACGTTATAATGCGAACATATTGTTCACTTACTGTGCATTTTCATGTGTGAATCCGACAGTCATTTCTGCTCACATTATTGTGTTGTCCGATAGTATAGACCATGGATAGAGCTTTGCGGCCTATCTTCTCGTGGGCCAGAGCCTCATGGAAAGCCCCTGAGCTACGGAAACTCTATTCCTTCAAAAGACTGGTTCAAGACAATGACCGTGACTCAGCCTCCACAAAAACTCCTACCTTTCGTGAGCTTTCAAAATTCTGCTTCTTCTTTCCCACTTACCATCTCCCATAATCACACACGCCTTTGCTGTCAGTGTTACCGCTATATCACACTCGCAGTCCTTGTACATTCTTTGGCAGTCACGTTGCTACTAAAAGCACGATCATAATTCACTACCATCACAATTTGAAGGACATGATCTTTTTGATACCCTCACCATTCCACGCGGACCATCCCTTCGGCCGCTTCAGACCATCATTTACAGATCGGACTGTATCCTTCAAACATAATCACAAGACCAAAGATGCATTACCAGCCGGGAGAACGTCTGAACCTCGCTTTTGGCGTCGAAATCGAAAATGTCTTCGTCTACAGAGAAGACCTCGACCCTCTAAGCCGACCTCCTCGCTCTGCTGAAGACATTGTTGCTCTATCTCTTACACCTAGCCGAATGATGACCAGTATCGTATCCCTAGCCGAGCATAGCTTGGTCGACGGGACTGGCGAATCCCACATTCATGATGCTCACAACTCCTACACAGACTGGTCTCTTACTACAGACGGCAGCATCAAGCCAGATGGGAAAGCCCTCTTTAATGAACTCCCAGACCGAGTCAACCTTTCCAACTTCCCAGCCTGGGCCTCTCATCCTAACGAGATTGTTTCTCGAACACTACCAGCCCCCTCTTCGATCTCCGAGATGAACCATACCTCGTACCAAGAGATCAAAGACATTACTTCAGCCCTCCGGGGCACAGAATCATCACCATTTGGAATTTACGCTGCTCCTACCTGCGGCCTACATGTCCACGTTGGAATTGATCCAGCCACTGTCTCCAACTCTACTTCTTCACCTACCTTCACTCTACCTGTCCTTCAACACGTGGCATACCTTCAAATCCAATATGAAAACCTCCTCTCACTACTCCATCCGCGTGGACGCCGCGGCTTTCCAGATAGCCACTCAGACAAATACTGCAGCACCAACCTTCAAGAATTCCAGATGAATGACCATACCTGCCCAAAGCGGCGCCAAATACAACCACTCAAAGAGATCCGAGAACAAATCTTCTCACAAACAATGACAATCGAGCAACTCGCACTCATGATGAGTGCCGAAAAAAGACCACCAGAGAGCAAAGACGATGTTCCAAAGCTTATCGGCTGGGAGGGTATCGGCAAGCCCGAAGAGCGCTACCGCATCGTCAATTGGACGTCACTAGCACAAATTCCCTCAGGAACCAAGCCTCGCACGCTTGAGTTCAGACAGCATGACGGCACTATCGACGGAGACGAAATCTGTCAATGGGTCAACTTCTGCATAGCCTTCGTCAGGCTTGGTGAGCGCCTCGCGAGGCCCGAAATCTCACACACGTTCAACTCATGGAACGACTTTGACCTATCTACACCTGAAAAGACCCAAGAAATTGCAAAGACCTTCTTCGAGCTTCTACAACTATCCTCAGAAGCAACACAATTCTGGCGTGCTCGACTTACCCACTACGTCGATGAAGACACTTACTCTCCGCTCCCGGCTAACACTAACACATGCCGCGGATGCATGAAAGCCCACAACCAACGAGCAATAACGCGGCAGAATCGCACACTGTACAAGAACGCCGGCATGCAGGGGAAGAAGCAAGCCAAGACGAAGAAGGCGAAGAAGGCCCAAGAGGCGAGAGCGAGAATCCGGGGACGAAAGCGGATGCAAGACGTTGACGAAGGCTACGCAAGCTCTTGAGAGCTAGATCATAGAGATGACGAGACTGTTCAGATTACCGCGATGACAAGACTGTTCAGATTGCCGAGATGACGAGAATGTTTTGAATGCTCCGCAGGAGACGATAATGGAGCACCACCTTTACAGCAGCAAGATGCGCTTTTACAGAATGAAGGATGACAACGCACTGCCGCCATCAGTTGCCGGACAGCTACCCTCGTTTCTGAGAACTGGTTCATTGAATCACTGGCAACTATGATCATCTATCATTGTTTAATCACAGTGACGAATACTACCTAGGAAGGGCAGATCGACAAGCTTGAATGTCGACAAACGATTGCCTTCACGTTTCACATAACACGCCTACTTTTGCGGAGATATTAAGCACTTGGGATACTTTGAGATGAATTTTGGGGATTTTGGACAGCGAAAAATACGATTTCGAAACGCATTACAACAGGATACACTGCTCGAGTTCGGGAGCAAGGAGCTCTGGACGATACCGATGTTGATAATTTGGGAACGGATAACGACGAGGAATTTGGCAGCGGACTGTATGATTCGGTTCATGACTACGAAGCTACGACATAGTGTTTCAGTACGCATTTGGGAATCAATTATGATGGAAAGTGTTTTTGGACTGGATACGGTTATGGGGATACTTGAAAATCTAGTAGCTCTGGAGCACTCTTTCCCAGGTTTTTGCCACGAAGCCTTTTCCCTGGGTTTTAACGAGGCTCGCCTTTGCCACGCACATCTCAATTGGCATTGGTTACGACAGCAACTAATACATATAACTTACACACCGCTTCGTACACCAATCGTATAAATCGTAAGAGTGATTATCATAAATGCTTGTGCTTTTCAGAGCTTTTCGTGATGAGATAGCTCCGGTATCGGCCGAGAGGGACCTCCTGAAAGGACGGTTTGAAGGACGGAATTACCGCGTCGAATAAACATAAGATCGGTGGCTTCTTCCACTGTCTGTTCCAAGTAATTCCATTTATGCCCAGCCCAGAACAGCCTTTCTGTGGATCATCGCATAGGGTCCGGAGTTGGCAAGGCTAAGCTTCCCAAGTACGGAAGATTATCATGTACCAGAGCACAAGTTTGTGGAGTCCCAATACGCAAACTATATGAGACACGAGCTTAAAGCGTTTCTGCCGGAGTCAGCTATTGTCTGTACCCAAGTCCATTCTTTCATACGCGTTATTCAAGTCGCTGAGCGAGGCCGCAAGCCCGTCTCTTTGATCGATCTCTCCTAGCGCTACGAGAAAATTCGGGTAGTCGCCGCTGAGCGTTTGCGGGTTTTCCAGGGGCCAGACCTCGTTGTCGAATTTCTTGAAGTAGTATTCAGATTCAGGTGGAATGTCGCTTTTCATTTCAGCTGCTGTCTGCTGCACCATTCGAAGCATACCAGCGCCTATTGGCCACAGGCGTGCGTTTGTCTCTGCGGAAGCACATAATATGGAGAAGGCTTGACGACTAGCCGCCGACTCTAGGTCTGAGAGAAGAGTGAACAATGCGACGGTCGTAGGCTGCATCATGAAGATTTGCGCATACGAGAAGCCGTACAACTGACAATACTGCTGGTTGATTGAAGCAATTTGTCGAGCGGCCGTAATACTGATATCCCTCGGAAGCGATTGTGCTTCATGAGGTCTAGGAGATTGCTTACGGTCAATGTGGCCGATGGAGGCCTTGGTCTTTTGAAGAAATTCGAACAGCACTATTTGTGCCCAGTAATAGGTGGCATGAAGGCAGAACTGCTGTGGCGAAGGACTACCTTGGAGAGAGAGACATGCTGGGAGACCATTATACCATGCCTGTAATCTCTTGTTAATGGCCTGGAGAGAGGTCGAGATCTGTGCGGGATTCAGATTATCATTACCATAGTAGATGTCAGCCAGGCTTTTCAAGATGATTCCTATTTGACATTTCGCGCGAAACCCACAGACTCTGTGGACCTCACGTGTTCCCAAATGGAGCGGATATGGAGTCCAATGGTCGGTGGTTTCACAAGAGGGAATGTCCATAGACAATTCTGCAGGAGGTTTGTGTTCGACTGGCTTCATAAGAGCAAGAGCAGCTTTTGTGTAGTGATGGAAAACTTCCCAGCCAGTCTTAGCTATGACCTGATAGAAGACAGCGGGGAATGTATCAGAGACAGGTTTAGCTTTTGTCTGTCGCTCCAGATCGTGCTGCATGGTGAGCGCCTGAGAGAGGGAGAGCCACCCTAAGCGATCGTTACCTTTTAATAAATGCGCTAGAGATAAGCACATGAGACCCTGTACATTAACGAGAGAGATTTTTCCAAGCTCTTCTTCCCAGAGTCGAAGCGCCTCTCTCTGAAAGTCTTCACAGAGAATGCTGTAGTGAGAAGTCTCGTAATAAACGCAAGCCTGACTGAGCACCGCATTGCACAAAAATGGTGAACAGAATAAAGCATCAATGTTTCCCGATCGCATGTCTTCAAGGAATGGCTCCGGTTCAACGAATGCGCAAACGTACGGCTGCAACCAGGTGACAAATAGACCGATAAGCTCCGACACTAATTCGTCATCATCGGTGACCGTCGTCCATGGCTTACATGGAACCTTGAGAAAGCCATTCACCTGACGATCACGGATGGCAATGCGAGGTGTTGGCTGGAGCACTTTTCGAGTATTCTGATCGTCGGCCCATTCTTTCCCCTTGAGCAGACCCTTGTTCGCAGGGCCACAAGCATCATTCTCGGAGGACCTATGCTGGTCCAGATAGTGCGAAACGTCATCGACGGGAGCTCCCTGTTTTATCGAGTTGATGAGCCAATTCAGGTCCGTTGGATTTGCAACGCGTAACACTTCAACTACGTTCGCAAGGGTCTCTCGCGAAGCCTGTAGGAATTCATCCGAGCTGAATTTTCTTCCTTCTTTGGTTCTTCGATCACTCGGACCAGCGAAGGTGCATTCGAGGTCCCGCTTGACGCACTGTTCGCAGGGGATATGATTGTTACACTATTTGCCATCAGCATGCTAAGCTGTTAAGGGTCGTTATCATGATCGTTTCAAGGTCTGAGACTGGCGGACGAAATATACCTTTGAACGTCTCTTTCTGCATTCGTCGCATGCTCTTTTAGCATGGGACCGTCGACCCTGTGGTGATAATGGTGTTTGTCCTCTTCCAACGAGCATGCTAGATTGTCCAGTATCTAGCTTCTGAGCAACCGCCGGTGGGGCCATGATCCATTCACCTAAGGCTGTCCATGAGTGCTATTGGCCGGATAAACGAGGGCCACTATGCCGTCAATTGGTGTGAAGGGAAATGGTTCAAGGAGGTCGTAGCCGACGCTCGTAGGACGAAGAGTCGGAAATGAATTTAATTGATAGATTGACATGGGCACGAGAAGATTCTGCATTTCCAAAGCGGGTGACACGGTTGTCTCCTGGGGCGCGACGCTCTTAGTTGACTAGGCGGAAATGGATTTCCGATACCCGGTCTTGATGGTAGCTGGTTGCAGGATGTCGACCTGGAATTTATCGCATTTGCGTGGTGTGATAGGGTCGATGCAGCTCGATCGAGCGGTTTATTCGCTAATTTCCGAGAGTCCGGATATACATATCCGGGCCGAGATGACCAATGAACGACTTGCATTTAGGGAGCTCCCGATCTGTACTTCTTTCACGCTCTACAAAATTTCACCATATTCAACAAAGACCTTGGGCATCAATCCAGGACTTCTGAAGCGTCAGCTTGCAACAAATAACAGTTCCACGATACCATCACCTTCGCCAGCGATCAACAACACTCAGAGAAGGAATTTTGAATTTGGGTACATGAATAGCAGCATTGCCACATTGGAAGGCGACAAATTGTCAGATTCAGCTACATAGGCTCCAGAGTGAGGCAACGTCCCAATAAAGAGCGACAAAGTTTTTATTCGCCGACAAAATGCGGGAACACAAAGCAGGATGTTGACCAGAACATGTTCTGGTTAGAATCCCTGTTAGAATATTCCACCAATTTTCCTTACTGTTACTTTCTGAGACTTTACTACTGCAGATGTATGTAATTCTCGACACAACTAAGGAGTTAGCGAGATACTTTCGCGCGTGGTTCGGAGCGTTGAAATACGTAAGTATCTCGTCTCATATATTAAGTGCTGATATACCGTTCTGAAGATTATCGAGATATTCCAGATGAATCTCAAACGCTGGGAACGGACTCTGCACCATTCTTCCCGGTACTAATTCCGAGATTCCACGTACTCATGTACGCCCTTCACTTGTTTCGTCCTTTTAGTCCCGTCAACTCGCAGACGTGGCTGTCTTAATTTCTAAATCTCTCTCAGCCTGTTTTGGGGTTTCCTGGGTGTTCAAGTTGTCCATGTGCGCGGGACAGTCGGTCATATTCTGGACTTGCATGTTTCCTCCTGACGTTTGGTCACTCTCTGATGACGATGCCTTTCGAAAGAGTCTGGACGAGATAGCCGGGTAGATACTTACCAATTGTTTCGACTCTTGCTCCAGCCAATCCTGACTTTCGAATTCCTCAAAAAGCCTGCGTGTTTCCGGTGGAAGCTGGAAGCCTCGCTCTATGGCGCTCAATTGGACCATGCGAAATACCTTCACGCCGAATGTCCAGCGACGACATATTGCCCGGAAAATGACACAGAGATCAACTATCATCGCACTGAAACTTGGCGACTGCTCAGGCTCGTCCATGAGAGTGTATAGCGACAATGTGATTGGTTGAATCAAGAAGACGTTCATATGCTCCAAACCCCAAGTATCCTGATAATTCCGGCAGAGGCGTATGATTTCGACCGCAGCTTCCCGACAGGATACTATCGCTCTCTCCACAACGGTTTTCGAAGCTCCTTCGCAGCGGTTCTTCAATGGCCCGAAAAATGTCAAGAAAATTACTTGATAGTAGCAGTGGTGGACCAAAATGGAAGGTGGAGAGTCTGGTTTTGCCATCAGCTCTTCAGGTAAAGAATTTCTCCAGGAAACCATCCGATCATGAAGCTTGAGAATCGTTTTTTCTAGAACATTTCTTCTCGGGACTTGGTCCTTATTATACTCTCCAAACAAGACTTGACTTGCCTCGCGACTCATTTTCGAAAGGTCGCAATGATATCGCATCAATGTTTTGCGAAATGACGGGATTGAAGGACCTTGTCGGGGATATGGCACCCAGTCGGCCACATCGTCTGGGACCTTTGGATGCTCTGGCATTGGTCTAGAAGGTACTTCCATCAGTTGCGGCTTCGCCCAACCCAGAGATGCCATCGATGTGGTGTTAAAAATACCCCAGCAGGTATAGTCAAGAGCCCTCAAGAATTCATCTTCTTCTCCTACACATCCAATATTCTCTTTCGGAAAGCTGTCAATTTCAAAAAGAGCCTCACACATTGAAATAGCCTGCTGCATGTACTGATAACCAATACGGTCTTGCCCGGCAGCACAAATTGCTTTGTACAGGCAACCAAGTCCCTGAACAGTAGTGATGGTTGGCATTCCAGCCTCTCCTTCAAGCAGCCTCTTTGCCTCATCAATGAACTCTTCCATCAACGCAGAGGTGACGCCGTACTGGGTCTTTGATTCTTCAAAGTCGGAATACGGGCAACTCCATGCCAGAAGAGAGTTCACGAGGAAAGGAGAACAGAATGTTGACCCGAGGATACCTCTCTTCATATCGCGAAGGAAAAGCTCCGCATCGATGAAATTGCAGAGATCGTTGTCCCAAGTGAGCCATACAGATACCAAGTGCGAGACGAGACTGTCATCGTCGGTGATGGCGGTCCAAGGCGACGGCGGCACCTCACAAGGCGGTGAATCCACGAGCCGAGCAACATCAACTCTCGAGTACCGCTGGCGTGAAAAGTTTACGTTTTGCTCCGAGCGACGAGCTTTGACAGTCCGTGAATCATCGATTTCTTGGCCAACGCTACGAAGTTCGGGACTATAATATCGGCTGGACTCTTGAGGTTCATTTGTCTGCTGTTGAATGCACACCTTGAGCTCCTCAAGCGAGGCATTGGTGCGGATCAAGGAGACTATTTGGGCAACATCTGAGTCCTGACTGTCGCGGATCGTTCGAAGTAACTCGTGAAGCAGATCGCTATCCTGTTCATACTCCTTAACTTTGCGTTTCAGTTGAATCTGGTTCCGGCCATCAACCTCTTTCATAAATATACACTCCAAAGATCTACTCCCACATCTGTCACATGGGTGGCTACCACTACACTGTGTCAAGGATTAATAATCTCGACGATAGGCCACGGATTAACCACTCTTACTTTTTGTTTGGCTTGCTTGCAATTCTGGCACGCGTTTGACACGTTTTTCCGGGTCTGCGATCCTGGTTCCGTTGATGCGACAACGTTCCTTCTCGAGCTTGATCTTGGCAATGAGACTGGCTGAATTGGATGGAATCCGGACATCATGCAGCAAACCTTGATGCAAGTTCCAGACTTTGAAAGACTTTCCTCCTGCTCAGACCAGATCGTTACATCGGAAGTGCCTCGACAAGCTCCCAGATATTATTTCGTCGAATAATTTTCACGCTGAGTCACAAGCACAATTTGTGATCCTTTGATGCCTGATTGTCACGCTTATTAGGTTACTCCTCGCGAGACTCTTCGTGGTCAGGAAGATTCAGTCAAGGGCCAGCCGTAGTCTTACCTCGTTGTCATTGCGATGAACCATTCGCAAGTTCACCTTTTCCCCTGGAAGTACTAGTCGATACACGTAAGGGGGTTCTTGGAGACAATCCTCATGCTTCGCGAATGAAGTTTCTTGGAAACGAAGGTCATTGGCGGAGGAGCGGCATTACATCAAGGTTTCGCACGACCCATATCGACCTAGGTATTTGCATTACCTCGACGGGCGTGACTAAATTAGGACGTCTGAAGGTTTCAAAGCTCTTTAGATACTGTAATTCACCAAAGATACTCCCGTTTCCAGCACTGGCGTTCCAAGATCTTACGCGTGAAGAAATCCCACTAATCCTGATCCAGGACACAGCAACGGAAATACTTCGGGATTCTCAATCGAGCAACGTCACGTGTCGCCTAACATCGGAACAATGATCCGTTATCGATAAGCGAGAGCCTTCCGGCGCATCTGCAAAATTCCGCGAAATGTCTTCTAGTAATTACAGAACATCTCAAAGCCCACATGGCGGCGGCATCTTCTTGCAAGGTCGTCGCTGCCGGTACAGTCGCCAAGAATCTCCTTGCAGAGGTCCGTGAAGGCTTAGCAACGCTCCACACAATACCTCACTTGGTGGGGATCCTTGCCAACAGTGACCTAGCTGCGAAACAGTACGCAGATTGGACAGAGAAGACTTGCACAGAAAAGTGAGGGTTTGTCTTGCCATATTTCTACCGTCTAAAACTTTGCGCTCGATGGTGATGGCTAATCCTCGCTTGGTAGTGGCTTTCGCTACTCGCTACGCACTGTATCCAAGGATAATGTCGAAGAAACCGTCCTTGCTGCCAACGCAGACCCTGATGTCTCCGGGATCATTGTTTATTACCCGATATTTGACAATCGTCAAGACCAATACCTCCAACAGATTGTTGACATTGCCAAAGATGTCGAGGGTCTCTCCCACCAATACATCTTCAATATGTACCAAAACATCCGCTTCCTAGATCCCGAGACCCAATTACAAAAGTCCATACTGCCTTGCACACCGCTGGCCATTATCAAGGTCCTGGAGCACTTGCACATCTACAATACGATTCTCAACTACGGAAACCGGCTCCACGGTCACACCATATGCGTGGTGAACCGGAGCGAGGTGGTAGGGCGACCACTTGCGGCACTGCTTGCCAACGACGGTGCATCAGTTTACAGTGTCGATGTCACAGGAGTGCAGCTTTTCACTAGAGGGCAAGGAATTCGCAAGAGAAAACATGAGGTTGAAGAGAAAGAGGGATGGCAGCTCAAGGATTGCCTCCCACTTTGCGATGTCTTAGTCACCGGAGTACCGGGAGGTGGATTCAAAATCCCATGTGATTTGCTGAGAGACGGCGCAGTCTGCATCAATTTCTCCACAGAGAAGGTAAGATTGAGACCTTTGTCACGAACGCCGAATGCTAATCGCCTGATTTTAGAATTTCGATCCCGAAGTCAAGGAGAAGGCCTCGATCTACGTCCCCGCAATCGGCAAAGTCACTATCGTCGTGCTTCTGCGAAATTTACTGCGCATTGTGCAGAATAGCTCGGCAGGAGAGGTCAATGCCGCGTCCTCAGTTGGGAGACCGGGTACAGCCGAACCCGCCACACCCGTGCAGACTTGATTGCGTTTTACCTGGGATTGTATTTCAAGTCTCATGAAGCTCAATCTCTATGCACAGCTACAAGATTCGTTGTTCCGTGGTGAGGAATTCAAGGCCTGGAGCTGGATAGCAATGGAGTGCAATTGCGAACACTGTTAATAACGGCTTTGAGGAAGCAGCTCGAGGCTCGAATTGGCTCCAGATGGAAAACACTAGCTGACTTACGACTACCATGAGAGCAGCTGCTACGACGCAAGTACCGAAATCTTCGCACTACATTACTTCGCTTTTAGCAATCGTCACGAGGATCATACGTTATGCACGGCTTCGGGCCTTGACAATTGGTTATCCAAAATAGATTTCAAGCTAAGTCAGCATTATGTGTAGAAACATGAGAATTTATCGCTCGCGCAGCATTCCCCAGCCTACTTTGTACTTGTACTTGTCGTCTTCGTACTGCTTGTCTTCGTCGAGCTCGTCTTTGTCGTCGTAGTCTTCGTGCTCGTCGTCTTGGTGCTGCTTGTTTTAGTAGTGGTGGTTTTAGTACTACTCGTCTTCGTCGTCTTTGTGCTTGTCGCCGTCACCGTACCCGACACCACCGTCCCGCCGCTCGAACATGGGAAGTCCAAACTACTCAGACTCGCGATGTTCGTGCAGAAGTACTCCGAGCTGCCGCTGCTGCCAACCAGATGCGTCCCCGTGGCCGTGATGTCAGTGCAGACGTCGCTGCACACGAGGCTGACGACTTCCTTGGATTTTGTGCCGGTGCCGGTTACGTCGATGTAGTGCACGTCGTTGATGGCGACCTTGCTCGCGTAGCTTGCGCAGGTGCTGTCGCTGGTCTCGTAGCATTGATCGATCACGATGGGCAGGTCGCAGCCTTGGCAGGTGAAGTCCTGGAAGGTCACGTTCCGGACGTAGCCGGAGCCGCCGCCGGACGTGGATGTGGCGGAAGGGTTTCCACCGAAGGCCTTAATTCGGGCGCCGTTCTCAGCATCGACCATGGTAATGTTCTTGACGAGGATGTCGGAGACAATGTCTGTTTCGCCGGCGTATTGGCCCAGGGAGCCCACGCTGATGCCATGGGAGCCCTGGCAGTAAAGATTCTGAACAGTAGTCTGCGTGGTGTTAGGCTTGAAGCTGACACAGTCGTCGCCATTGATGATGTAGCTGTTGGATATGGTGACGCCGCTGCTACGATAGACGTCCCAACCGTCCGTGTTTTGGGCTTGTGAGCCGTCTGATTGGATGGAATGGAGGTTGATGTTGTTGAAGGTTACATCGGTGCTGCCGTCGACGAAGTTGTGCCAGAAGGGAGATTGAGTTTGATGGATGTTTTCGACGAGGACGTTTTGCGAGTTGTAGATTGTCCACGGGATGGGGCCGGTCTTGTCGGCTGCGTACCAGGCTAAAACCTTGTTAGACGTAGGAATCTTCAAAGGTAGCTGATTAGAGCTTACCATCACCACCACCGTAGTAGGTTCCTCCTCCGTAGATGTGGATACCAGTGCCGCTAATGAGCCATGCTGTGTATGCCTTCTGGTATGTCAGCTGATAAGAGTTCGACGTCCAGTAAGACAGGTCGTTGCTAGCAAGGTTGATGGTGCCTGAAAGCTGGATGGCGACGTTCGACAGTCCAGTTGTCAACAGGACGGTTCCGATGGTGTATGTCTTATCGAGGATAACCTTCATCCCAAATCAGGAATGGCGAATAAATGTTGGATCAAGGATAGGCCTACCGTTCCGCCGTTGTTGCATTGGGCAAGGGCGGCCTTGATGGCAGGTCCATCGTCAGATGTCCCACCAGCGACCTCACAAGTAAGGCTAGAGACGAGTCTTGCAATATGCGTAAGTGCGAAGGCAACTGCGGTTAGTTTTAAAGGCATTTTTCTGGGATGGTTGCTGGCGTCTTCTCTGGTCCCCGGTTTCAAGTTTCGACAATCTGCCACTTACAAGTCCTTTATACTCGAGTCAAGGGACTATGAGATGGATGCCAGTCCCCGGAGGTAATGGGATCCATACCGACAGAAGGCTTCATTTCATGAGATTGCATAATCTAGACTCGGCTAGGGTAAAAAGATGGGATTCGCACTTAGCTTCAAGTCATGGCGGCGTGGTCGGCATGCATTCTGCTCTAAGACATGTCGAGCGACAGCAGGTAGTGTAATTTACAGCTCTCGTTGTCGGTGTGCAAGTATGTGGCAGGAGCGCTCGTTCTGGAATGCCTCAATGACATGCAACTCTGAGCATTTCAAGCTTGAAGCCGAGAGATCAACGCAAGGGTCAGAAAACGTTCCCGAAGCTTTGTGTCAAGCTTTTCAAGCTCGGCTTGGCGAGCAAGGATCTTGACTGGAGGGAAAATTCTGGGGAATCTTTGCCCGTTGGCTATTGTCCTTGCACTGTGCAGTAGTTTGGATCCTGTACGTGGAAAGATGGGTGCCAAAATTCTCCACTAATCAAGTTGGCGGTCCAAAGGCTTGACTTAAATGAGAGGCCATTTGTAAAGACTTCAGATAGCGGATCACTAACATCGGCAAGAGGCATGCTACGACTTAGAACTGGATCAGGCAATTGGAAATCTAATGTCATTATCACAAAGTCGCGCTATATGTATCTACGCATTATCTGTTCGAAACTTTTCAGATAACTAGGAATGAAAAGGAGCCATCAGCCGGGTATGTAAGCTCATCGTAACAACCTTTTTGCAACCGAAACCCCGCGCTTCAGACGAGACAGAAATGCGTTGACCATTAGTGAATGAAACTAGAATCATATTCAGGGCTCGGCTTCTTCGGAACGATGATACTCGAAGGTACGACCGATCGTTCTCTTGCCATGGATTGCGAGATGACGATTAGACCACCATACTAGAAGATTGTCAAGTACGATCACTATAGACCAATATTAGCAGCGTAGTGCACGAGGTCAAGAATTATGGATGCTTACCAAGTCCATAAGCAAGAACAAGGGTGGGCAAGATCCAGGCCGAGCCTAGGTATCTGAACCAGTTGTTGAAGGCGGCATCTGTGGCCATTGTGGCAATGAGCGAAATGGCGATTCCGACCAATAATCTCACTAGGACGCTAAGCCATTCGCCTCGGGACTTGTGCGACTTGCCGAACCAGTACATGATGGCAAGCACCACAAGTACAGCACCGGCGCAGGCAAAGAAGAAGATGAAGACAACGTAAAAGACCCTGAAAATGGCGACATAATTCTCCCAAGGTGTTTCGAGCTTCTTTTCCTCGTCTTCCAGAGGTGCGATATTGAAAATTGAACACGCCCAATAGAAGATCTTGTACGACATGTCCTCAATGATCGGCTGGACACGACTATTCTCCGCCTCTGTGTTCGTGTAGTTTGATATTGCCTTGAAATACTCGCTGAAGTCAGGAAGTTCTTTCGCGTCCATGAAACGGGTCTTGATATCTTCAAGATTAGACTCCAATCTTCTGGTCAGCGTTTCTCCATCATCAGACTCAAGCCACGAGTCACCCATTTTATTGAGTGCCCAATCGGAACTGGTGTAAGCAATACGCCATGAGATGAATTGAGTAACGCCTTCAACCGTGAGCAAGATGGCTATGTGAAGAGGAAAGTGCAGCAGCGCCCAGATTTGCTGACGAATAGTGCCAAAGCGTTCGTGTTCGATTTGGTCAAAGTATAGCATCCAGAGGAAGTACTAGTACAGGCATTAGTATCTTGCGAACCTCAACGTCCCCGGGATACTCACAATAATGAGCACAGAGCAGATAATGGCGCCAATAACGGATGGAGCTAGGTAGGTTGAACCCTTCATGATATAAGACACTGCCTTAGTCATGCCGATGATGCCTTCTCCCATGATGATAAGAGTCAAGAGACCGACACGTTCAACGAGGTGAGTGTGTTTGAAGCCAATGAAACGCCACTTCATGGAAGTAGCGATTGTAACAATGGCCTCAACTGCGAGCATGACATAGAATCCAATGTATGCATGACTGCCCTCATCAGGCTGGAAGGCGAAGAAGAGCCCGAGGAACACGATCGCAGTCACAAATAAAGTCGCCATGATAACGGCCAGTGGAACGAAGGTTTTCTTCCAGTAGGGTCTGAGGTACACCAGGACCACACCGTATTGGATCATGAGGATCAATCTCGACGCCATCAAAATTAGACTAAGGCTTCGGAAAGACCGGGTGTTTTCCTCAACCTTCCAAGTCTTGAACTGAGGTCCAGCAATGGCGAAGCCAAGCATGATGCCAAACGAGCACGCTTTGCAGAGGCGAGAAAAGACGCTTTCGGTTCCGAAGCGAACATCGAAGAGTGAAGTTTGTAGCCAAGTGAACCACATGAGACTAAAGAAACCAATGTACGACGCAAGGGCTGTCAAAGTCATTAGCTTGCACGGAAGTTTGCAGCCACAACTCTAAACTACTCACTGTGCCCGTCTGCGATCTCAGAGTTGGACGTAAAAGTTGCCAGGTTTGCAACGAAGAACAGGTCGTAGAAGAGCTCGATACTGCTTGCTTCATGGTGCTTCTTGAATTTAGGTAGATCGTGGACATGGTGGTACTTTTCCGTCTGGGCCTCATCACTGCTCATGTCATTAAGCACCGCCTGAGAATTTTCCCGTATTTGCATTCTCGAACCATCATGACGTTTTTGTGGAGGCTCAAGATGATCATGGTCGTGGTGGGCAGGATCCTCAAGTGGAGTTTCGATCAACGGAACGTGTTTCCTAAGTCTCGTGCTGTCCTGTGAAGGCTGCCGAGAAAGAAGTTGCCGAAGCTTCATGATGC
The DNA here is from genome assembly GCA_021030945.1 of Pyrenula aspistea. Lineage (NCBI taxonomy): Eukaryota > Fungi > Ascomycota > Eurotiomycetes > Pyrenulales > Pyrenulaceae > Pyrenula > Pyrenula aspistea. The sequence goes on from JAGFML010000036.1 coordinate 117,169, forward strand.
CGGTGGCCTGAATATATGACCACAAAAAGAAAAGGCGGAACCGTTGAAGGGGGATCGAAGTGCTCAAGAACGGGAGTCTAGTTCTTTGAAGAAGTGAAACCTTGAGAATCGCCTCTACCAGCAAAGAGGTGAGGTAAGCAGGCTATATAGGAGAAGCACCTGGTCTTTCTCAACGGTAAGACGGATCATTTGAAAACCATAACCTTACCTGAGTGGACTTCCGAAGCGGGCGTCGAGCTGCGCGCTAGGTGTTACAGCTGGCGTGATTCTGATTATCTTCATGGTGAATGGGGTCGGTGGGGGCTGAGAAAGCGAGCGAAGGATCAGTCGCGGTCAGGGATGAACAATACGCCAGGCCAGCTCAGAGGGTCTGAAAAGCCGTAATGGGATAGGCGTGGAAGCCACAAATGAAGCGGCTCTGTGCTGCAGCGAGCTAAGCTCGATAGAGAGATGGATATGGTTATTCACCCATTGGCCGGCACAGCCCAACAACAATTACAAAGAAGAAACACTGCTGCGACCGTTTACAAGTGGTCGGTAAAGAACCAATTGATTCGTGACCTGCATTCGCTGCAAGGCTCGGGGCCTAAATCCATGAACGTGTACGACGCGGATCACCGCAGAAGGAGCGGTAACGGTACAAGGTGTGAACAGTAGAGCTGATCGTTCTGGATCTTTCGACTAAAATAGGAGTCGAGACTGTCTCGAGCAGCAAAATACTCCGGTCAGTGGGAGGAGACTGGAGAGTAGAGATGAGGCTGTCAGAATTTGGTGGAGATTGAGGCTCTTGGCAGCAGATCTTGGCGGTCATCATCGGCGCAACTGTCGCCGGTCAGCGAGGCGAAGTCGCTGCAGCCGGATAAACACCCCATCGAAACCTCACCGCAAAGAGGGCCGGAAACAGGGCCCTGAGACGAATGAGAGATCTCCCCAGCTAAGATCGAAACTCTGGGGCGGCAGCCACTACGAAGATATTTTTGGGATTCCATCTTGCAGTCGAAACAAGAGCTGGCAGGATTTGCCTTTTCGCCCCCAAGCATGCTTATATCGCCAATCTCATCACTTTGGCGCCGTTCCTGTACGTTTTCCTATTTGAATTATGGCGTCTTCTCTCACATGCTCGGGTTCGCAAATCACGAGCCTGGTCACGGCAAAGTACATAAACAGTCCGTTCGCGGTTCTCAGGCGTTTGCCTTTTCCGGTTTCAGGGGCCAAAAGAGCCTCGGCTAATCTCGAAATCAGGCAAAGCTCGCTGGTTGAGATGGCCAGAGCTCTGGATTACAACTTGCGTTGGCAGCTACGGACAGTGCTCAAATCACCAAGATTACAGGAACGCGCGCGCGCCGTTGCCCCTTTTCGGCACTGAGGTGACGCCGCTTTAAACCTACTCTTGGTTGCGCGAGTCTCGCCTGCTTCTTATTTCTCTGTAAAGTCTGGATTGGGTGGCAACGAGCAAGGACAATAAGGGCTTGAAAAGACTAAACCCTGAGAGGGCCATGCTCGCCAAGACATGGCAAGACACTGTAATATTTTCCTCCCTATTCTTCACCTCGAAGCTCCTTCTCTTCAACTTCTAGTCTTGTATGTATACCAGGCTCTGATTAGCTAGCCAGAGGTGCCTTTTATTCAATTTCGTTAGTACTGCCACCAGGAGCTTTAATGCTTTAAATACAAACTAAGGACGGTAGAATAGATAAGATGGAAGCTAGCCTGAACAATCAAGAGATTGTTTGTTGGATTGTATTCCCCACAACTCTTCGTCTAGCCTCATGCCACTAACAACATCCCCCCAATCAGTAGAGATCCCTCGCTCATCCAAGGGTTTCCTCTTTCTACTTGCTCTGGGTTTCCGAATGGTTACAGCTGGCTTCGGCGCTGCCGGAATATCCGGCAACGGTGCTAGTGCAATCTCCTTAAGCCTCGCCAACCTTGTCCGCTCAACGCTGTCGAGCACTAAGCTCTGTCCATATTTTGCTGCCAACAATATCATAGCTCTCAAAGTGAAGTTGGCATCATTTCCGGCATTGTGGAGGTTGCTGTGTGGGAAATGTAACTTCTCCAGAACATTGCGTAGACTAGGCCAATGGAACTCGTCACATTCGAGGAGTGCCCGCCCGAGCTTTCGCGTATCCAGGATACTCACGACATGTCTGAATTCTTCTGCACGCAACCCAAGAGACGACATACTATCAAGCTCAGTGTAGAAATCATGACCCACAAGGACAATGTTGCGAAAGAGGTTGGGTGAAGGAGAATTTGGCTGCTCGTCTCGGATGAAGAGTGAGTCCATTAGTACGCTCAATGCAGTCTTGACACCCTTCCGGTCTAGATGTTCTGTTTCCCCGAAAAGATACTTCTGACAGTTTCTGGAATGACGTCGTCGACGCCTCGTGCAGAAATGCTGCGTTTTGATAACGTCCTTCTCTGGTGTAGTCGGAAACGTCATGGCTGACCTCAGATCTCGAGTATCCAGAGTAGCTATACCAATCTCGAAAAGGCATCTGCACGGTATTTCGCCTTCGAAGTGGCTTTCGAAGTCGATTGCGACAAATACAGCATCAAGAGCGTAGAGGTCAGGTAGAGAGCCGGGTAGAGGTGGATTGGGCGTCTGAAGATCAGTCACGTACTGGCTAGTAAAGCGGCAAAGCTGATCGAACATTCTTGCCATACGCGGCAAACGGAATAGCGTAAGAGAATCGGATCGTAGGATTTTTTGCCTCATAGCCCTTTCCCTCCAATCGTAATTTTTCTCGCGTTCGCCAATATCGGAAGCGTCATCGTATTTGAAAGGGGCCAAATGACCTCTGTTGAGGAGGAGATGGGACGGAGGGATATTCTCGGCCATATCGAAATAAAATTGGAAGTTCGTTCTAGAGTTGTGGGAGGGAGCAAATAAAAGTCGGGAAATGTGCTGTTTCGCTAGCGCCGCGCTACGGAAGTTGCTAGGGTGTTAATCTACTGCGGTTCAACAACATCTTCTAGCAATGGAACGGCGAGGTACACCGATCTATATAATGTAGCTAACATTACCGCACTGCAATTCAGAAGAATCCAATGTACAGGCGCGCGGCGTGTGCAACACAATGGCCGGGCTTGGCGCCAAACCTCAGGCGTGACCTACTATGGCATTTCTCACCAAAGTCAAATTAAGGTGGGTCGCCCCTTTTCAGCGCACATTAGCGCAAGGGGTTGATGAAGACGTATTCAACCATTAGGCTGTCTAATGGGGTTCAAATCAATATCTGGTGCAGAGCGAGAAGCCGATGAGAAGCAGGTTGGGTCAAAAGCAAGCAAACAAAGGGGATTCCAGGAAGTTATGCTGGCGATATTGCCATACATCCTACGTGTGCGGTGAACACGCAGTTGGAAATGAGTCAAACGGTTTCTTCTGCGAATGACAAGGTAGTCAGGAATGAAGAGAGTTCTCGATCCCAGACTCTGACTTGGACTTGTCCGCGATCCCATATCCGTGGTTGGACGAGTCGAATGGTAGACGTACCTAGGTTTCCATCGCAGAAAAGCAATCTAGGAAGCCATGCCATAGCAACTCCTAGCTGGCCTTGATAGGTCTATTGTGCGCTATCCTCGAAGTAGACTATTCTCTGACACCGTCAATGAAATTGCTGAATACCGCTGATCTAAACGACAATATCGATGTAGGATGTCCTCACTCAGAGAAGTATCAAGCAATATGTTTAGCTTCGCCGATAGCCGGTACGTGTTCTCAATCCAAGAGGAAGGGGATGGGAGCTTACCATCATCCAGAACAAGTAGAATCAATAGTAAGTATATATTGCTGCTTGACACGCACAATTCTCTGACCAGGATGATCGAGCGGTCATGGCGATCGCTTAGGGTGCCACAGTCAAGTCATTGTCATCCCGTCTTAGGGCTCTAACTCGCGATTGGGGTAAAACCCACGCAGGTTCGACTCCTGCTCCTGGTAACATTTTTTCTTTTTTTTTGTTGGTTGATTTTTGAATGCATTAGATCTTCGGAAAGACTATTTCGAGCCAAGATCATTTCCAGGAGCACGTTACTCGCTGCTCCGAACCCTTGCTGCACACGCTTGACAGAGAAACGATATTGTGTGAATCCAGCGCCAAGGCCCCGACGTGTACCTTCCTTGGGTTGGCAAGACTTGTCGAACGCGAAATTTCGAGACGGAAGAGTCATGCTTCGCTAGCTTCCATAGATTCATGCAAGGTCTCATCAGCGTTGGGAAGTTTCTTGCTTATAGACTCTTACTAGAAGCCGCAGCACCCGGGATAGGAGGCTTTTCTTGACTGGGATCTGCGACCGTTCAATGGCACTGGTAATAGGCTGGGGGCATGGTTGAAGGCATTCCTGGCTAAGCCTGGCAGCGAGCGACAGAGGGACCATAGAATCAAAGGGCAAAATGCATCTACCAGGAAGGAAGCACATTATGCACGTCGACTACAATAGGTCACTCGAGCCAATTCACAGCACGGCATCTCCTAGCTTGATATTAGGTGTACCTAAAAGCTGCAGCTCGAGCATAGTTTGAACCTCCAAAAGATTGGGTGACATCTTGACAGCGGCAACCTCCAGCGATCTGAGCTTCCAACTGCCACGGTATCTAGATCGATCACATGATCACCCCTGGGCAAGCTAAAGGCATTTCATGAGATACACAGACGCCGCGTAGTCCTCTAAGAATGGGGCCGATAACGTTGTTACGCTCAAGGCGTCACCCATGTCTCTCGACTCCTCCTCTTCGGGCTCACACGGTCCTTGAAAAGTCGTCGAATCATTGTATCGAATCAGCAGGGAGAAATTTGAGGTACTTGACTGGACATAGCTGTCAATCGCTGGAAGAAGGGAACAAATGAAAGAATGGTCGATAATTTCAGAGGAAGGCGAAGAATTTGAGGTTTCTTTTAAGTGTGGGGGAAGAGCGCGCTAATGTGCGCCACAATGTGCGCCACAATTTTGAGGAGCATGGGCTTAAAATGGATCCTCTAGCGTCCCAGGATGTTGAAAGACTACCTTATTCGATGTAAATGGCATTCTACAGAATGAGAGAGCGGCAGAAATAACCGGTGAACCCCGCGCCACCTTCCTTCCTCGTAAGGCCTCCCAAACCAAAAGCCGACGCAACCCGGCTAACAAGCAAAACAGATTAGGGAGACATTGTGGGAGCAGAATTGGTTGCTACAAGCATACAGGAGATTGGCAGGCTACTGAATAGACTAGAAGAATGAAGCAGGTCATCAGCTTCTGAGGTGGCGCGAGGAGGAGAGGAAATCACCTCCAAGGGTGACAAAAGCAGCGTGCGGCGGGGAGATGCGGAAGAGCTCGGCGCCCACTTTTGTTGTCTTGACCAGCGACGAGATTTTCAAACTTTTCAAGTTCGCGATCCACGTACGTAGCACTAAGCTCAAACAGCGCATTCTCAGGCCCGTCGCCTGATCCTGAGCTATGAAATGTTCACAAAAGTCAGCTTTCCCATATGGCGACAATTGATCCAGCATCGTCCATCAAACCGGATTCTTCTATCTCAACAGAGTCTCTCGTAGGTCTGCCCTACCACAATCCCCTGACCGACTTCGCGTAGCATGTCTGCTGTAAGCGTTCCATCCAAGTCTGCATAATTTCCGAAGTTTTCGGGTTTGACTCTCTTGCAAGTCTAGAGATCTCGCGTGGGAGACTAGAATAACATCGAAGATTGCAGCTCGCATCTGATAGACTGACGGATGCCATCTCGATTCTCATTCGTTAATCGAAGCTGATCAGTGGTGGAATATCCTCTACATTTCCGTGAGAGTTTGTAGATGGTGCCGCGTCATCTGTATCTCCACGGGATGTCGTGTTCGAATGCTCTTCTTCCTGCTGGCACAGAAACCTCTGCTTGCTGGCCTGCTTAAGTCTTATTCGAAGTACTCGAACTTCCTGCATGTGGTATAGCTTCAAATGTTCCTCGAAAATTGCTTCCTTACGCAAATGCTACGGAAATTGAGCAATGCTTCAACGACGGCCGGAAAGCTCTTACCTCGTACTGTTTCATCACGAGATTCCAATTTGCCCTAAGCTCTTCGTCTGTCAAAGCCGCCTGATCTTTACTAAGAGCCATTTCTCCAAATAGGTCTCCGATTCTGGGCTGCTCTTCGATCTGGGCTGCCGCGATTACCTCCAACATCTCCTCCACTTCCTCGAACCTGTAAATCTCATCATCAAGCACGTCACGAGCTGATTTGTGCTGCCCGCTTTCCGCTTCTGTCACTTTAGTGTCACTGTTGTCGTTCAATGAATAACTGCTCTGCTCGGTCTCATTTGAAAACTCTGTGGATTCTTCCGATTTTGCAGTAGCTTCGGCACAGCTATCTTGAAGACGTACCGCAGTACTTGCAGCCGTGGGTTCTGCGTTGGGATTGATCGGTTCAGCGATAGAGGATTGCTTTGCAGCACTATTCTTTGGAGGAGAGGGCTTAGCTAGTTTGTATTGACCGGCTTTAGCTCGTTCAAGAAAAGAAGGCGGAGGATCTGTACTAGACATATTTGAAGAGCTTCGCTTGCAATGGAGAAATTCACGACAAGTATTTGATGGCAGGATGGTTGTGGTGATGTGAGAGTGACAAAGAAAGAGACCGCGAGGAAGTGAGAGCGAGGTAAAGATAGCCTGTTGTCGGAGATAAGTCGATGCGGTCAGAATAAGCGCTCGATTTGGCGGTGCAGAAGGCAACAGAGAGGGAAGGTGCGCCGTTTGAACATCCTGACCGCCACATGGATCAAGTAAATATGGGAATCCATGCTGCTGTGACAGATGAACAGAGTAGCTCTGGTATCTCAGGAGCCCGAGCTTGCATATTCAGTACTGTCTCAAGAAGCCCAACAGTCGTCCTCCAGGATATAGTCTCCTCGAGTTCCTTCCTGCTCCTAGCGGGTGCCTGGTTTACGGAAACACCGTCGAGAAAGCCGAGTAGAAAGAAGATGAAACGCTCGAAATCACGACGAGGCTAATGAAAATATGTTGCTTTTATTAAAACTCTGCTATAGAATCGAATCACCGTCTTCTAGGTCACACTGTATAAAGGTACTCTCCATCCACGCCCACTCAGTTACTCGGGAAAACAGGCGCCCCCCAGCTCTCCGCTCCCGCCATCAGCGTAGTCACCAAACAATCCGTACCGGTAGGAGCATACGCATAGAACTTCGTCCACGCGATGCATGACTCATACGAGAATCCTGTTCCGGCTGGGATGAACGCCGTGTCTCCCGGGATAAGGTTCACGGTCGACCCGACCATGGTAATTGTCAGCTGACCCTCCAACACCTGAAATGCCTGATGCACGCCGAATGTTTGTACCGCCGGCGAGCCTTGCGACTTAGCCATAGCGACTGTTGCGATGGTGACGCGTCCGTCGGTCTCCTGGGCTGTGGCGAAAGGTTGGATAACCTGCATAAGGCTACGCTGAAGGTACTTGGGCCCGTTGTTGCTGGAGATGAAGTATGGAACTGGTCTGCCAGGGAGTGTCTGGTTCGCAATGTGCCAAGTGCTAAGGCCGTCGGGCGTCGTGTCGTTGGTGAAGTCGTTGTTGGTCGTGGCGGTAGGCTGAAAGTAGGTATCATATTGTGGTCCAGTAATGAATGCCTTTGTGCCGTTGACGGAATAGTACAGCAGTGGGTCGTACGGGGAATTGGTAGAGGAGTTGTAGGGCGCGCCGAGGGCGATGAGGAACTTCTCGATGCCGCCGGGTTGGATATTGGTTAGAAATTCGGAGTCTGGAGTGATCTGGTTGTACGTGTGGTTGTTGCCTGAAGTGAGCATGTGGAAGTCGTTTTGACGGAGGACACGGCCTCGGTCGTTGGCAAAGAAGTTGCCAGAGCCTTTGGTCACTACCAAAGTGAGCTCAAACTCATGATTATTGCATTTCTGAGAGGAGCCTACCGTATAGAGCTTCCATGAGATGCGGGTGATTGTGAACAGCACCAGCATACGTGAATCCAGAATTACCAGATACCATGGAGAAGGCACCCCCAGATGTCTCGTTTGATACAATGACCCTTCCGACCTGGCCGTTGAAATGAAAGGCGTATCCTTGGCCATGGGGAAGAACATATGGTTTAGGAGTTGTGGGCGCAGTGGCGGTGATCAGAGGAGAGTCAGCCGGCCAGGCTGCAAGGGCTTCCGTAACAAGGTAGAGTACGCAAACAACAATAGACTTCAAGAGGGTCATGATGACAACAGGTGTAGAGGTCAGCTCTAGATGGAAACGGTCTGGATGGTGTTGTTCTTTTTATGAAGTTCGTGCCGGCCTGAAAATACTTAGAGGTGCCTGCCGCCTGGTAACGAGGGTGCCTCGACACCTGGGGCGTAACTGCATTATTGTAGCGAGGCCGTTTCCAGCCGATGCAAGTCCATTTCCGTTCAGTGAAGCTGCGCCGTCCAGAACAAGTGGTGGCACCGTCCTTGGAAGTAGGTGCCATCGAGCAGGCTCATCTGTCTGGGGCAGCCCCCGGCCATCTTAGACTGATTTACTTCTGAGGTTGGATGCATCTTCCCGTCTCTCCATGAGACACCAATCTCGGTCTTGATGGTCATAGTCGACAAAAGAGGAAAATGGTGAAGCGAAGAAGATTTAAGGAGGCGGCGTTGTGCGACGCGATCGTGGAGACGGCCCCCGACGCTACGGCCCGTTGTACGGCACGGCCAATGACAGACGAGACAGGTTCGGCAACGGCGAGATTGATGCGAATGTTCAACATGTCTCCAGATGATTATGCCAAAACCATCTGAATGCCTCACGGGATTCCTTGCACTACACCCTTTGGACAGCTAGCACGCTAGCTACTAGTGATCTTAAGCACTACTTTTCCCGTTCTTTGCGACTTTCTCGTGGCTCCTTCCACATCTTCCATCGCCTCTTTTCCTTGTTCCATTGTATAGACCTCCCTTACTAAGCCTCTTACTTTCCCTTTAACAGCTAGTTCAAATATTGTGCTCAATTGCTCTCCATTCGGTTCCACAACAAAGAATTTGAATTCGACGCCGCGTTTTTGCATGCAGGTTTCCAGGTTGGACATAACTTCCCGCGGACATTGAAGGGCGGGGAGAGGATGCGCAATGCTCACTATCTTTGCGCCGTTGGCGAGAGTCAGTCGGCATGCGGAATGAGAGGTCTCTGTCGGAGGATCCTGCAACAATTTTTGCAAAGCTCCGAGAAGGTTCGCACCACCTGTCGTATCAAAGACAACATCAACTGTCAAAGTCCTGTTTCCTTCAGTACGAACCCCCTCTCCCAACGTTAGCTCCTGTCCTATTTGTGAGTATTCGATCGCTATATCTGGTCCACAAAGTCTTGGGGCGCCATGCTTCTCGGTGCTAGAAGTAGACCTTGACGCGCCAATTACGAGGAGGTTGGCGGCCTTTGCAATTTGAACCGCCAGGTGACCAACTGCGCCAGTGGACCCTATAATAAGCAAAACCTGACGCCGAGTTGTTTTGGACACAGAGAGATCTGGCTCCTTCAAATCGGCATGATAGAAGAGAGCTTGCCAGACCGAGAGGCCACTTAAAGGTAGAGTGGCGAGTTCCTCATCAGAGTTATGAGCCAACACTGGAAGCGGCGCATGTGCAAGCTCGTCTTCGGCTGCAAGGGTGTACTCTGCAGCCGCTCCTTCGCGGTCAAAAGCTAGAAGTGCGGCAACTCGATCCCCAATTCCGAACTTCGTAGGACGTTCACTCTCTTTATCCGGATATATAGCGCTTATGACTCCGAGAAGGTCGTGACCAGGAATAGGCCCGTGGTTCTCGTGAAAGCGACGAGGAAGAAGTGTCTCTTCCCATGTGAGTTCGCCTCGAGTAAGAGTTGTTGCTATGACTTTCAGCTGGTAGACATGGCCGCCTGCGACAGAAGATCCCACAGCTAGTCCTTGTCCTGGCGAATGGGTTGGAACGCGGACAAGGTTCGGACTAAATGACAAGGCTGATGCAGGAGGAGGATTCGAAAGGAAGGTAAATGGTGGTGACTGGGAGTTCGGAGATCGACCAGGAAGATGAAGTGCTTTCATAACTGGAAAAGTCTAGCTTGATTCTGCTTCCGAATGCTGAAGGCTATTTTTGAAGCGATTGCAACATCGCGTCTATATGCATATTACGGACGAGTTATTTCGAAAAAAGAGATGTCTCTTTGTTGGTTTCGAAAATGGCAACGCGAATGTAATTGCAAGCCTCCTGAGCAAGCAATGTTAAAAGAAACAGATCATCAATGGGACAAAAAACAATCCGTCACCGAAGCGAATTTGAAGTGACTGAGAGTGTGATCCAACCTGCCTTTTTCAACCACCTTACGGCAGAAGCATGTTTCGACATTTTACAGTCTGACTAAGCAATTCACCCGTTGTTTGTACCCAATCGGAGATTCCCATGCGCGCGGGGTTGAGTTACACTACGCAGAGCCATGAGAAGCCTGTAGTACACTGCCCATTATTCTGCGGTAGTCTTAGTAATAGTAGACCATTTCGCACCTGGATACGAGAGGTTGGTCTTAACTTGACGCCTTCTGTAAGAACGTATCAAGTAGTCGGAAGTGTGCGTGAGACTGCTCGAGCAAGGGCTAGCCCTGCTAAGCCATCTAATATCTTACCTTTCACTTGCACTAACTTTAGCCTTACTCCTTCTTCTTCGCCTTCGTCATACCGTGGCCCATATCTTCTTTGAGATGCGCGATGACTGCCCGGTGGGTCTCACGTTCGGACTCCAAGGCTGCTACTCTCCCTGTGAGTTCTGCAATCTTTTGGTCTTTCGATTTCAGTGCTTCACGAGAGATTTCTCGGCCTTTCATAATGCCCTTAACGCGGAGTTCTTGCCGACTTAGAAGAGCTGCTAATTCGGATTCTATATCCGCTGGAAGTTTCACCGGCTCTAACACAGTGCATACATCTTTGGTGAGGTCCCCAGATTCACGGACTTTGATAGGAGTGGGCATGCCGTTGCCTTTTGCAGTCACAAAAACGTCGTCTTGTAGGTGAGGGGAGAGTTTGTCCATGTCTCCATATTTGCTCTTGCTTGGCGATGAGTCATAGTCTAGCCGAGCAGCTTTTCGCGGAGTCTCTGGTGCTGGCGATACGCGGTGAGGCTTCGAATTAGCCGGCTGCATGTCTACAGCCACGAGCTCGTCGTCGTTACTAGAAGACCAATCGAATTCGTCTCCTGTTGTCTCTGTCTTTGGCGTATTTGCCCTGTCTTCAGGCCGAGTTGACCGCGTACTTGGTGTTTCGCATTGTGAGGTGATTTTTCGGGGAGGGGTGAGCGGTTCTGATCGGGAATTGTTGAGTAACACCAGCTTTTCGCGCTTTTTGGCTTCATCGTCCCACAGGAAAAAGCCGCATCTTTTATGCTGCGGTTTCTGACAGGTGTAGACTAAGAATATCAGAGAGGTTCGTTGAAAAAAAGTGTGGTACAAACTCACACCACCGACCATGGTTCTTGCCGCCGTTTTTCGTTTGGAAGTGCTCCGCGGGGAGCCGGGCTTCGCAGTCACAATGCCATATCCCATTGAGAAATGCTCCTCTCGAGTGTTTAGATATGCCTTTCCGAGGCGTGGACGCTTTGCCTCCACGAGTGTTATTCATGATGCAGGTGAGCGCCGAAGTAGCACGTCTTCGATCTGAAGTGAGTGTCGCAGATCTCGTTTGTTTGTCTCGATGACGTTGCGGGGCAGCGATGCCAAGACCATAATCTGCACATCCCGGGCCATAGTTTACAGCTGTAAAGCTTCGCGTCTCCCGGGTTCCGTCGCGACTCTGCCTGGTCTCAAAACTTGCCAGAGGTCTCCATGTCACGCCCACCCGACTGACATTGATTTCGCGACCGAACCGCGCCCGTCAAGGGCAGCTCCAAGATGGCTCCAGCAGGCGGAGGAAACATCAAGGTCGTGGTGCGAGTCCGACCGTTCAACAATAGAGGTAGGCTACTTTGATGAGGTTATCTTGACAAGATTTGACATTTGTAGAACTTGATAGAAAGGCAAAATGTATCGTGCAAATGCAAGATGCTCAGACCGTCCTACATCCTCCCCCAGATGCCGAAGAACGACTACGGAAAGGTGGAAAGGCCGGTATCGATGGACAGAAAACCTTTGCCTTCGACAAATCATACTGGTCGTTCAACAGGGCGGACTCTCACTTCGCCGGCCAAACAAATGTCTTCAGCGATCTTGGGTTGCCGCTCCTTGACAATGCCTTTCAAGGTTATAACAACTGTATCTTCGCCTATGGCCAGACTGGGTCTGGAAAATCTTACTCAATGATGGGATACGGAGAAGAGGCGGGCGTTATACCAAGGATCTGCCGTGACATGTTTGAACGCATCAATGACATTCAGAAAGATCCCAATATTCAATGCACTGTCGAAGTCTCTTACTTGGAAATCTATAACGAGAGAGTGCGCGATCTACTCAACCCTTCCACGAAAGGTAATCTGAAAGTCCGAGAACACCCATCGACAGGACCTTATGTTGAAGACCTGGCGAAGTTGGTGGTGCGATCATTCCAGGAGATTGAGAACTTGATGGACGAGGGCAACAAAGCTAGAACTGTCGCGGCGACAAATATGAACGAGACATCTAGTCGGTCGCACGCTGTTTTCACGCTCACACTTACACAGAGAAGGCATGATACTGAGACCTCAATGGATACGGAGAAGGTTGCTAAAATCAGCTTGGTCGACTTAGCTGGATCTGAGCGGGCTACATCCACTGGTGCAACCGGCGCAAGGCTGAAGGAAGGAGCTGAGATCAATCGCTCCTTGTCGACGCTGGGGCGTGTCATTGCGGCGTTGGCGGATCTCTCGTTAGGCAAAAAGAAGAATGCATCATTGGTACCGTACCGCGATTCGGTCCTCACGTGGCTCCTGAAAGATTCGTTAGGAGGGAATAGCATGACTGCAATGATTGCAGCAATCTCGCCAGCAGACATCAATTTTGAAGAAACTTTGAGTACTCTACGCTATGCCGACTCTGCCAAACGCATCAAGAACCACGCGGTGGTGAACGAGGACCCGAATGCCAGAATGATTCGGGAGTTAAAAGAGGAGCTGGCGCAATTACGGAACAAATTGAGTGGTGGAGGTGGAAGTGGAGGCCTAGGGGTGGCAACAGAAGCCTATCCACCAGATACGCCTCTAGAGAAGCAGATGGTTTCGATAACACAGTCCGATGGCTCTGTAAAGACTGTTAGCAAGGCTGAAATTGTTGAACAACTCAACCAGAGCGAGAAACTTTACAAAGACCTCAACCAAACATGGGAAGAAAAATTGCAGAAGACCGAAGAGATTCATAAAGAGCGGGAAGCGGCGTTAGAAGACCTAGGAATCAGCATCGAAAAAGGCTTTGTTGGCCTGACGACGCCGAAGAAGATGCCTCACCTCGTCAATCTCAGCGACGACCCATTGCTTGCAGAGTGTCTAGTCTACAATATTAAGCCTGGAGCAACGACCGTTGGAAATGTGGACACATCGACCACATCTGAAATCAGACTTAACGGTTCCAAGATTCTGCATCATCACTGTACACTTGAGAATGTCGATAATGTCGTTACCATTATCCCGACTGAAGGCGCTGCGGTCATGGTCAACGGCCTTCGGATCGACAAACCCAAACGTCTGAGGAGCGGCAATCGAATCATCCTAGGAGACTTCCATATTTTTCGGTTCAATCATCCCCAAGAAGCACGCGCTGAACGGGCAGAGCAAAGCCTTTTACGGCATTCCGTCACAGCAAGCCAGCTTGCGTCACCAGCTATTCGCCCGACGCACGAGCGCACTACCAGTAAGGCTGGCTCCGACGTGGACGGAGATTCAAGGTCTGAATCCCCAATGCCTACATCTGCGTACCGTGGCAGAGACTCTGATTGGTCCTTCGCGCGTCGAGAAGCCGCAAGCGCAATTCTTGGTACTGACCAGAAAATTTCAAATCTTACTGACGACGAGCTTGACAATCTCTTCGATGACGTGCAAAGGATCCGGGAGAAAAGGAGAGGTCGTCCTGAAAGTCGCATGTTTGAGATGCTTGAAATGGATGAGGATTCGGACGATCTCAGTTCTGTCCTGGTCCGAGACAAGTATATGTCGAATGGGACCATTGATAACTTTTCTCTCGACACAGCCCTAACATTACCTGGAACTCCCCAACAAAATGATGGCACCGAAGATGAGGAGGTTGGTGCTCTGAAGGCAGTCCGAGATGACATGCAACGACAATTGAATTCGCAACGAGACGAATATCAAGAAAAACTTCGTATCGCTGAAGCCTCAGCCGGAGATATCAAGGAGCTTCGCGAGGAGAGGACGCGGATGGAGGAAGCTTTGCGTGTTGCAAAAGAAGAGTTTCAAGCGGAGCTAGCCAAACAAAAGAAGGCCTTTGAAATCCAGATCCGTGAGATGAATGACCAACCGCTATCTATGACACCTAGAAGATTCGGTGATGGGCTTACTGAACTGACGCCTCAAGAAGTTGACCTGGCTCGCTTTGTAGTAGAGAGATGGCGACAATTGAATTTTATCCGCATTGCCGAGGCCACTCTGCAGAATGCCGTCCTCCTCAAAGAAGCGCAAGTCATGAGTCAGACCATGGACAAGGGCGTTAGCTTCCAATTCGCCATCATCGATGTGGCTCAACACAAATCCTCCTCTTACGACATGGTTCTGAGCGACATAGCGAAAGAAGATCTTACATTGGATGAGGCTCGAAAGCCCTGTCTTGCGGTGCGAGTCATTGATTTCAAACGGCAAATAGTACACCTCTGGTCGTTGGAGAAGCTGCGCTTGCGGTTGCAAAAGATGCGGCAAATGCATCAGTACATTGATCAACCAGAGTATTTCCAGCATTTTCGACTAGAAAATCCATTCTCAGAAGCTTCTGAGACACGATTCTCATTCATCGGAGATGCCAATGTACCCTTAGCTGCCGTTTTCGAATCTCGGGTTCAAGACTTCTCTGTTGAGATCATCTCACCATATACCCAAGCCTACGTGGGTACAGTGAAACTTTCTCTCGAGCCGTCATCAGCGCAAGCCCCTCCATCTACACTAAAATTCAACGTTGTCATGCACGACATGACCGGTTTCCCAGAACGAGAAGGAACTAATGTCCACGCGCAGATGTACGTCCCAGCCACATTCGACGACGGTGGCGTCACAACCACGCAAACAGTGAGTGGTTTCGAAGAGGACCCGATTCGATTTGAGAGCGTCCATAGCATGAGCATTCCTCAAGCAAGCTCTCCATATTCGATGCTCAAAGTCGCTGTCTACGCAAAAGTCAATTCCATGCATCTTGACAAATTGATTAGCTGGGATGAGATCCGTAACGCTGAAATTCCGCCCCCTGCCAAAAGGGGTCCTCGTTTGCCTGAATCAGAATTTCATTCTGAGGAAAGGCACGATGTCTTTGCCAGGATTCAAATTCTTGAACTTGCAGAGAATGGGCAGTATTATCCGTCAGATGTGGTACCGACTGGTGATCTCCATTCCGGAACGTACCAGCTTCACCAGGGCCTTCAACGACGTATACTGGTAAATCTGACGCACAGTTCGACCGAATCATTACCTTGGAGCGATCTTTCGAGCCTCCGTGTCAGCAAAATTCAATTACTCGATTCTCAGGGAAAAGTCAGCGACTTCCAGGACTCGACCGCTGAGGTGCTCCTTAAACAGATCCAAGAGCCAATGATCAGAGATAATGCTGATGGTACGTCGATCATCACAATAGTCGGTCAGTGGGACAGCTCTCTTCACAACTCCTTGCTACTTGACAGAACCACTGCCGATGGGTACACTGTCCGAGTCACGTTATCTTGGAATATCACGTCGCCTCGCGTGGAAGCACCTATGCTCTTCCATCTGGATCAATATCTCCAAATTCAGTCTCGTAACTACATCAGGCCGCAATCAGTTCTAAAATCATTCTGGGCTCAGACGCGAGTTCGCCACTCCACAGACGGCATGTTTTCCGTGGCAGTAAGGCCAGTGAGTGCGAAGCGTGTTGCCGACTTATGGCGCATGGATACCCAGAACGATTACGTCAACGGTGAAGAGCTTCTGACGACGTGGAGACCCCGTCAAGCATCTCTGGTTAAAGACTACATTGCCTCACGCCGGCGACAAAGGCGTCTAGCTGACATCGAGGCCGCAAGAGGATTCCTGAGTAGCCAAAATTTCGAGATACCGACCACCAGAAAAGGCACAGACGACACCCTAACAGACTCCCAAGAGTCACTTCTCCGCAGAATCCTCTCCATTTGGAAAACATCCCCCGATGTCTCCGACACGATTCTTGCCCGCCACCATTCCCCAACCTCCAACGGCTCACCTACCCGCTCCGCCCCCTCAACTTCCATCCCTCACCTCCCTCCTCCTACACATGCCCGCGTCCCCTCCTTCACATCACCTTCTAAGCGGCCGGCCGGCAAGCCACGTTATCTTGCCACAGTGACCCACGTCCCTAAGAACCCGACCTCCCTCAAATCCGGCCAACTCCTCATGCCCGCTGAACCTGCTGCTGATGGCCCATCTCCTTCTGAACCTATGCAGTGGGTCCGCCGCTTCGTCGATCTCCGGCCTCATTATCTCTATGTCCATGCGGTGCCCGACGGCGACGCTGTGAACGCCATCAATCTGACCCATGCCAGGATTGACCACGACCCTGATTATAAAGCGTTGCTTGGAGCTCATGCGGAGACAGGGAGACTGTCGAACCTGTTTGCAGTATACGGGGAGGAAAACACGTATTTGTTCGCTGCGAGAAGCGAAACGCAGAAGGTGCAGTGGTTGGTTAGTCTGGATCAGAGTTTCCTCGCGGAAGACGGCGGCGGAGACGATGTGTTTTGAAGAGATCTTGCTCACTTGGAATTCTCTATTGTTGGGGACGACGGCGCTCGGTTGGATTGTGTTGGCGGTGTTGAAGAATTTGTTGCTAAAGTCTTGCATAAGATACCCCGGTAGCGCTGCGCCTTGGTCTTTTACTCTGTTGCTTGGAGAATCTAGGAGAGGCGGAATGGAAAGACGTTGAAGTGCGATCTACGGAAACCAGCTTTTGTGTAGGGCTATAAACTATGAGAATGAATATACTTGATACCTTTCTGTGGTTTTGAGTATGTAGAATCCAAGTTTGCAATGAATGCTTTTACGAATGCTCTGTTAGATTCAAGACAGTGGAATGGCTGCCCTGCTGTTGAGTCGGCTTTACGTTTGGTCAGTTGCCTCGGAGCATGAAGCGTCAAACTTTACTGAGAGCTTCATGATCCGTTCCTGTGATCGGAGAATATGGTATGATGCTAACGTGAAGCATGTTTGATTTGAGCCTGACGCGAAGGCTGTTTCCATCCCGCGAAATATTGATGGTCGAGTGTTAGTTCTTTGGGAAAGTGTAGGCGATGTACCTCTGGATAGCTCATGTAGACAGCCCTAAGACATTTAACAGAGAGTTTTGAACTAGTTGAAGGAATACTGTAACCTTCAAGCGTAGACCATGGTTGAGAAGATTGCAGATTGTTTTACGCTGCAAGTCTGCGTAGTTAAACTTCCCCCTCTCTAATCTGGCATGGTAGACAAAACAGGGCGCGAGGACCGAAAAGCAGGCACCGGCAGCAAAGCAAATCTTGAGCTCTGTTGCCTGATTCCTACTTGTATCAATTTTCCTGGATGTTCTATTGAGTAGCTGTTCTTTAATCTACACCAAATATGGGGATCCGAACATCTCTCAAAGTATTTTGTGACCGCCATCTGAAATCAAAAAATCGACGAAATGAATCACGTCCCCAGACAGGCACATTAGACAAGAAATCTAGCAACGCGGCAACTCAGGAGACAATATCGACATTAACAGAGAGCACACGCGATAGACTTTTCGCACGGCCAGAGATTGTCCTGCACATTGTTGAGCAAGCAGATTTCCAAACAGCTCTTTCTTTACGCTTAGTCAATCGCCTCTGCCGCAACTTAATAGACCGGTATCAAACGTCTATTGCTAAGGTGTTTCTAGAAGGGCTCGATTATTTTAGTGCGCTGGCAAATCCGAACGTGCCTCCGACATGGGAATACCTATTGCAAATCTGGATGTGCCACGAGCTTGCCCGCCCACTCGCTGCTCTAGATCGACAGCCGGGCAATATATATCAACCAAGAGAAGGATTCCGGGTTGATGATCCGTTCGGAGATCCGGCACGGTTGCAAATGGCAAAGGGATTCATGGTCATGTGGAGGTTCTCGGAGCTAGCGTCGGCAGTGAACCATATGGAGTTACCTGACGTAGCTGCAAATATTGAGTTGTCAGATCTGGCAAACCTGCCGCCTGACATGGCGAACAGAGTCTCTCGTGCATCTTCTCAGTCAGCTGGTGGACGACAAAGCCAGGCATTGGATCAAGCGACGTTGCTTGAGTTCTTTATGGAATGTCAGGATGAATCGCAGATTGATCAAGTTAGAGAGAGGATACTTTTACGGAAGTGGATTGGCTATATGAACACACTATCCGAAGATGATAGCACGAACTTCCATACAGCTTGGTTGCGAGTACCCGATGACTTCTGTACTTCCGATTCCCCATGGGAGCAGCAGTACACGATTCCAAAAGCTTGGAACTTCAGCCCTGGAAAGTCAGAACGTTTTAGTGAAGATTGGTTTTGTGCACAGATTCTTAGAAGATCCCCAAGACTCATATACCAACTTTGGCACGATCGTCATTACACACGTCGCGCGGCTGCTTGGAACAGATTCATCTCAGAATCCAAGGCTTACTCCGAAGACCAGGTAGCTCTTGAGGCGCGATCTTATCGGGAGCTTTTTTTTTAATTTTGACCGATTTACGTACTACCTTGTGCAAGCAGTTAGAAGGGACTTGAAAGCGGCTTTGGGCAGACGTTTGTTGCATAACTTTCGTGACTATCCGGAGCGTTATCCAGCGGACATGGATCCTGTTGCGGTTTTGTCGCGACATCGAATGCAAACAGCCCCCTGTGTCTGTTTTGGAGGCGGCGCGTTGTCTTTAGAAGAGAGTCAGAGCGTGTTGGAACGTTGAGCTCGATAGTATATCGTTAGATAGGTTAATCTGTCGCTGAGCCGTGTAACCAAACTGTTGGTGTGGCCGTGATATCATTGTCCCCCGATCTCCTAAAAAGGCTAGTCAGGAACCAGAATGGCGGGGAAACCGTCACCCGAAGTTCAGCCGCCCGCAGGCAAAGTTTTGGAGCGACAAGAGATTGTTCAGCGACGCTCACCCAAGCCCCAGGGTGAAATGTCTAAGACTCTGATTTGCTTGAAACCTATACAGTGGAATTGTTTGCCGATATAACTTCGTTGTTGTCCGTGTTAGTAAGCTCATCTTGACTTCTAATACTCTGTGGACTTACTCGCTAGGCAGACACCCACCACCACGCCCAATTGCCTCCGCAGGGTTTGCCCAAAGCCTCTGAAGCAGACTAAAGATCTTGAGTGGCGACTGTAGAAGAGCCGGTAATCTGTGGTCGCTGTAGACAGACGTGGAGGTGGAGACTCTGGGCGGTGTGGTCTGCGATCACTGCCGTACAAGGTGATGTTAGATTCCGAAAAGAGCTTTCATTCGGACTCCTGTAAGTATACTCACTGGCTGCCTGGATGTGCAATCAACAACACACTCTTCCTGTCGACACCACCACTTACCCCAACTCTCTATGTAATTCCGCACTAACAGGTGACTATGGCGCTTGATAGTTTTCGAGGGACGGAATTGTCATCAATTCCCTTACTGCGTGAGAAACGACCTCTCGAGAACCCCTCTCAGCCGACCGGAAAGAGACGACGCCTTGCCGATTCCAGGCTTAACATCTATGAACAGCCACTCGACCTCCAACATCTCCAGAGAGATAGTGCATGGGAAGGCAAGCAATCATCAAAAGTAAGCTTCTCCATGATCCAGCAACCAGGGCATGATACTGCAATCCGCTCAAATCGGCAGAATCTGCGTTGAAGAACATTGAACATTATCCATAAGTCTAACTACATCTTGCAGGCTCCTCCAAGAGGCCTGTCCTTCTATAGAGAACTTCTAGCGGACCAGTTTCCTAGCCTCTTGCCCTCGGCGAATGACTTCGATTTTGCGATGGAAGATGCCACGCCAACTCAGGCAACTCAACCATACCAAGATCCCAGACGGCTGGGTCAACACAACTCTGGACAACTCTCGGAGCAAGACCTTTCGGATGTGATATGCATTCTACATCCAATGACAACCGGCGCGCACAATGTTGTCAAATTACTTACCGACAACTCCCCGCAACATGTCATTCCCAATGCTGATCTCCTGGGGGATTCTGACCTTGACTCCAGCCTGATTCCCGACGGCCCAGTTTCGAGAGACATCGCGTTGAGATTTTCGTCTCAGCTCAAGAACAAGTCTATGGGATTCACATTTGGACGTAGTATCGTACACAGTGATATAGCTCTCGTCAAAGATAATAAGGAAAGGCAGCTGAGCAACGTCCATTTCCGAATTTTTCTCAACAATGATGGCATACTTATGCTTCAAGATGTATCTACAAATGGCACCATGATCGACAATGTTCATCTCAAGTGCGGCAAATCCAAGAAGCTGACCTCAACCGCGGGCGATACGAGGATGCTTCATCAAGGCGCAATGATCATTGTTGTTGCGAGGGAGGGCAACGAGATCAAATTCATGGTCAAATCCCCTCCGAGAGGAAATCACCTTCAATCATATATCGAGAATTTCCAGCGATGGATCGCTTTCTGCACAGGACAAGCTCACATTCCCGGACGTTCGGCCTTTCTTGCCGCCTCCTCTATGTCAGAGAACACTTATGGCATGCATTGGAATGGGAGCCCGAGATACAACGTGACCGGTAATCTTGGTAAGGGCGCATTTGCAACTGTCTATAAGATCGCCACGGTAAGAGATGGAATCGTGTACGCCGCTAAGGAACTTGACAAACGGCGATTCATGAAAAACGGGGTTTTAGATCTCAAAGTCGAGAACGAAATGCGGATAATGCAAGGTCTTAGTCATGTGAGTTTGAGGTCTTCTTTGCCTCGAGTACCTAGCTGACAGATTCAGCCCAACATTGTACAGTACATTGACCATCACGAGCATGACCAGTGGGTGTATATCATAATGGAGTTTGTGCCTTTTGGAGAATTGTCAAGCTTTGTCCAGCGGAATGGAAGCTTGACCGAACCAATGGGTCAGAACGTCACTCGACAAGTCCTCCATGCTCTCGAGTATCTACACGAGAGAAAAATAACCCATCGAGACATCAAACCAGACAACATTCTGATCTCCTCGCACAACCCTTTCCTAGTGAAGCTTTCGGATTTTGGCCTCTCAAAGTGTATTGATGATCAGGAGACGTTTCTCAAAACTTTCTGTGGCACTTTATTATACTGTGCTCCAGAAGTGTACCCAGAATATGGCACGTACATTGCTGGCGAAGCTCGAAAACGACGCCGAGCTGGTGATCCGCCACCGAAAACCTCTCCCTATGATCAGTCGGTGGATATGTGGTCCTTTGGCGCTGTTCTCTTCCATATGCTCTGCAACAAACCCCCAGTAATTGGTCGAGGAGATGATAAAGGCGCGCAGATGCTGAGTAACATTATGACCAAAGACATTGACGTCGAGCCATTAGCTAGGCGCAAGATCTCGGATGAAGGCATCGATTTCATTATGGGTTTGTTGAACCGAGATCCCACAAAACGCCCGACAGAACAAGCATGCTTCCGGCATCCCTGGCTGAAAGATGTGAAAGACTTTGTCAATTACTCGGAGAAGAATCGAGAAAATGTCCTGGACTATGATGATCAGCTAGAGATGATCGAGGAAGGCCCGCCCGAGTTTTTGATCGGCAGAGATGCTGATTTGAAGGATGATCCGGCTGCAAATCAAAATTTTGCTCGAATGGCTGGACCACGCGACTTCGATAGATCAGATCCAGGGTACCAATCGAAGCGTCAGCGCTTAGATCCTGGCACGGCTGACGTGCCTTCCACTCCTGTTGTGAGCTATCCGAGCCTGCCCCCTGTTACGCCTCAGGATACACCTGCCCGCGGGAATGGCGAACGCTTATTTGGAGAGATTGGTAGAAGTGCCTTTCCAAGCTCTGGTCTGCTAGGTGTAACAGGTCAAGCCACGGCAGATATTCCAGCAATGACTGAAGGCGTCCAGCGGGTGAGCGTCAACGATTTTGCGTCCGTCGACTCTGATATTCCTCAATCTGGCAGTGAAGACGTTCCACGTTTCTCACATATGCTCACACCAGGCATACAAGCACCACCGGCTCTGGCAGGGTCAGCACCAAGTCTCCTAGGTGCTGAAGCCCAGTTGGATCAATTCCAAATGGCTTCACCAAGCGCGCACTCGGAGATTACAAGTCCAAGCACTACAAATCCTCACACGCCAAAAACACGTGAAATGACGCCTTTTGGATCCGAAGAACTTCCACCAACCGAGCATTTCCCTGATACGGAGCAACTATCTGGGAGAGAGTCAACCAGCTACGAAAATGAGCAGGATCAACAGGCTATCAAGGAGATTTCTCCACCGAGGCGGAAGGTCACACGCTCTGTTGATATACCACCCCCCGATGGCATCCGTATCGATCCTAACAGCTTACCTCGCATCACTTATGGCGACAAACTGGCGATCATCCCACACAAAGCCGCCACGTTCCAAACCCCTAAACATCCAGTTGGCACGATACCATCCATTGAACTCGTCGAAACCATTAACGCACAAACAGGGAAAGTCGTTGATCCAGAGCAACGCCAAGCACGAGAGAAAGCAAATGGCCAGCTTGCAATCCCACCTAGCAAAGATATCCCTCGCCAAGTCAACGTTCCTGATCCTACACCCCTAGCGCCAAACGGCCATGACAAGCAAGACATCTTTGTTAAGCCCCCTCCACGTCTTGGTAAGCTCATCTCTATCCCTGGATCTTTTACCGATATAACTATAAACCTGAACGCCCGCATGACGTCCTGGGGCCGTGGAGGCGCCAATTCCGTCATTTATCCTGATGGTAACGACACTCGCGTTCCGAAGTATGCTTTGCAGATCACGTTCTGGGCTCCAAACATTGAAGACAGGATCGACCAGGGTGAAGACTGGATGAAGGTTCCAGGCATCAGGACCATAACCTCCACTGGAACAAGCGGCAAAATCTGGGTGAACGGCGTATCTTTGCGCGCACAGACTCCAGAGGGCAGCAAAGAGGAAGGTTATTACTATGGCAAGATCTACACTGGCGACACCATTACCGTATGCCAGGGCCCGAAAGGCTTTCTTACATTCCGCACGGAGATTACCTACGGGGACAGTGCGCGATTACGGCCGCCGGAAGAGGAAGGGTTCAAGATTCAGACCGAGACGAAGTTCTACCAGCAAGGAAAATCTATGAGAATGAGCAACGGTGGCATTGGAGATGTTATTACTGCCGTGGGTGGAGAGCAAACACAAGAGCAAGGACAATTTCCGTAGACGGCGATGATATGGCGGTCCTGTACAATTCTTAGGGTGGCAGCGATAAATGTGAATTTGTGGATTCAACAAGAGCTAGCTGCAAGGCGCTATCGGAGCTCAAGAGGTTCGCTCAGAGTTTTCTGAAGTCAGGCAACAATTTTGCAGGGCGCTGGCGGCGAAATGGGGAAAAGATTCGGAAGAGATTAGTCACAGCAATGTCCACATAATGAATCAAAGATCTTGTATACTACGTGACTCTTTCGGCGACCATCAAGTAGAGCCTTGCAAGCGTACAATTTATCGGTCAACTGACATACCTGTTCCTCTCGTTAATCGATCACGTCTATCGATCACGTCTCGGATCTCCAACTCAAGACGAAGTCCTGAAGACATTTTTCTCACAGGGGTGCCAAGTGGTCATCAATCATCCTGCGTCGCTACAAGAATACCAATAAGCTAGCCAAAAAAAAAAGGGATAAGATGAAATAATTGTAGATTTTTGTAAAAGGACAAAATAATAATGCAAAAGCTCCTACCAGGGTTCGAACCTGGGTTAGCGGAAAACTCGACATTATTGTTCAGAATCCGCTGTGCTACCACTACACCATAGAAGCGGAGAATGGTATGTCGTGGGATATTGAAAAAATATATAATTGTATTTTAAAGGCCCCTAATGATCTATCTTGACCGCGATCGACAGATAGGTCAATAAACCGATCTGTAAACTCCCTGACCGCCGCACCGATGCACAACCAAGAACCCCCGATCTCCTACTGACAGGCTCCCTCTAGATTTCTAAAATTGCAAGAATTCGTATTTCTGAAATCCCAGAGCCGGAAAAATGTGACTCGGCTCAAAATTTGGCGCCTTGCGATGTATCCCTAGCTAAGCCGATACGAGTACCACCGTACGCCATGGATGCAACGGCTATCCTGATACCTTTATGACCGGCACAGATTTGCGGCACGGTCTTGCTCTAACAGATGACAGCCACCGAATTTATCCAAGCACGGTCTTCCATACCTTGCCTGGAATGTCTATTTATTTGCCTTCTTCCTTCTTCTCTTCATTGTCCTTGTCGCTCTTGTCCTCTCCCTCTTTATCCCCGTCCTTCTTTCCCTCTTCCTCTTTCGCCGCCTCCCGCAACCCCTCCCACCTCTCCCTCACCGAATCCTTGAACCTCTCCCATCGACTCCGATTCAGCCGATTGCTCAGTTCCCGATACTGATAGATCTCCGCCCAGCAGTCCCGGCCCCACTCACAACCCGCCATGTTGACGAAGAAATCCCGATCTCGCTCTTGATAATGCACGTTGGGGTCATCTCCCTTCTCTCCACACGCACCCGGCGGATAACTGTTGATCATTCGCTGCGGCAGGAACGCGGTCCGTGTTCGAATCCAGGGTTGGTGTTCATATAGGTATTCGAGAGCGTCTTGCTCCTTGTGTTCCCATTGCATGTGTTTCTGCTCGTAGAGTACGGGGTCCCACCAGATGTCGAGGAGACGGTCGGTGAAAGTCGAGCGGCGGATGAAGAAGGAGCCAAGGTTGAAGCCGCCACAGTCTTGGGAGAGGAGAAGGTCGATGGAGGAGGTTTTGTTGTCGCCGGTGGGGGAGAGGGAGAGGGCGTCGAGGAAGGGGTCCGTTGGCGGGTGAGTGATCTTAAGGGGATTGAAGTGATTAATGTCGCGGTAAGTGTAGATGTGTAGGCGGTTGAAGATGTGGGATTGGAGGGAGTAGGTGGGTTCCATGATGAAGGTGTTGAGGTCGAGCCACCAGAACCTAGATAACAGAGTCAGCGTGAGAGTCGCGGAAGGGGGAAGAAGTAGATTCACCATTCAGCTTTTGGATATTTGCGCATGGCATTGCGTATGGTATCGACTTTTTCCCAGCTTTCGCGCCATTCGTGCGCGTACCGCTTCTTGGTGCTCATGTCCACAATTTCAAGGTCGTAGCCCCACATCGCAGCGTACTTTCTTTTGTTCTTGACGCTATCTCGTTCGATAGCCCATTCCCGAGGTCCTTTCCATTCCATCACGCCACCACCCTGGTTTGCTCCTAGTATTATGACAAACTTGCTTCCTCCGCCAAAGGAGCCAGATCTTCTGTACCACGAACGTAAAGCTGCATTGGATGAATTATATTAGGTACAGCACAAGAGAGGCTTGACAAACTCACGAGTCATAGAGATCAGACTAGTAACAATAGTCACAAGCAATGCCAGTATAAACAGTAATCGAAATTTCCGTATTAGATTCCCCACAAACGTCTTCAATCGCCCCAATTTGCTATTGTCGCGAGGGGCCCACCTCCCGCGACCGAGCTTTTCTGTTTCTCTCCAGTCTTTATTCGGACCGAAACTATTAAATCTTGGCAAGCTCGCAGACAATTTTCGCTTCGATCGTTGGAAGAAGCCCTCATTCCGGGTTGAGAAGCTTGGGTATCCATTCACACGGTCGCTTTTTGCTTTTGCCGCCGCCCACGACACGCTCGCACCGCCATTCATTCCGTTAGATGCTGGTGTCGACTGACCAGAATAGTTTCTGTCCTCGTTCAAGCCTGGCGTGTGCCAGCCGCCGTTGGGACGCGGCGATGGAGAGCGGGAAAGGGACATGTGCCACGGGAGGGAAGGGAGAGACGAGGCTTCAGTGACGATTCATTCGTTGGTCGGTACTGCGCACCATGGATTTCGGATGGGAGGTTTGGCTTGTTTCGTCTGGGGCTCGGCGTCGTATGTATCTCAAGGGTGGGTCTGTAACGGGGGATCGGCAGGAAACAGGCGGTTGCTAGAAGACGTGTATAAGTGATAGTGAGAAGGGAGATAGGTATGTCTTGAATGACAGTGGAAGGCCACGGCTCTTTGTGACGTGAGCTCAAGGTTGGAGGAGGGAAGAAGTTAATCGTAACCTTCTCCTTTGCCAAGGCTGACGATGCGGCTGGGGGAGCGCTGCTTAGTGAGGACTCCGGCTGGGCAAATACGAGTCAGAAAGACGGGGGATAGAAGAGGAACAAAGAGGGATCAATTGGGTTCGGTTGGCCGCTGAATGGTCTGGACCAGATCGCGTCTCTGCGGAAGCACTGTACGACTAGCAATTCTTCGTAGCACAGACAGACCCTTTTTTGCTGGTCCGATTTGGTTCTGCGGTATCAATCTCCCCTGCGGACACTAGTCCCAGACGAGGCTAGAGTTCTTTGGACCCTTGATTGATTTTATTTTTGAGCTTTGCAGAACTTACGAGGTCTCGGAATCTTTGCACACGCCACAACTGGCACCCCTCAGCAAGGGACAAGTCATTGTCTCTAAAGGCGAAGAACATGTCCCCCCACCGAAGGCCCTGAAAACTTAATGACACTTTTAGACGGTCCTTTCGTCTAGCGACATCGCCAATTGCTAGAGAAAATTTTTGGCTCGCAGAGTGCTCGTTGGGCCTAGAACAGTCCCAAAGGCTACCTACAGAAATCGATTTATCTGACTAGATAATACATGTGACACCCTCAGCGAGCATTGGCAGTGTGCACGCGAGTTCTGGCTAGCTCATTTAAAGCTTTTAAACATCCACAAACGATTGCGTACTCTGTGACTTGTACCGAGGTGTTACTGTATATCCCAATAGACATGCTCGTTGTTATTGGTGGTCCCCGATTTGAGCTCTAAGCGTCTACATGCTCTCCCTTTCTTCTCTTTCCATGGTCTCCTGGACTAGTCTTTCTCTTTCAGCTAGCTTGTCTTTCAGCATTTGATCACCGCCTGTGGATTTGGGAGATGAATTGCCCCTCTCTTCACCAGACTCAGAAGAAGTAGAATTACTCTCGACTTTTAGAGGCTTGATGGGGGCATTGAGACCAGGCACTTCCGCTGATACTGGCGTAGCGGCATCTGCGGCTGCTGTGAGTTGAGCAGAGAAATCACCACTGGGAAGCACTGCTGCTTTAGAAGAAGGCTCTTGTTCGACATCTTCGGATTCACCATTTTGATTTACGGTAGCGTTTTCGGTATTTGGAACAACTGCCGTTTCGGGAAGCGCAGACTTCTTTTTCGAAGTGTTGGCTCGTGGCTTCCGTCGAGGAGATTTATTGCTATCTTTCGCATCTGACTCTTTTTTGTGTCTCTTCCGAACTGGTGGTCCACCATCTTCTGGCCTTGGATGCTTCCTCGGCCGGCCGGGTGGTCTGCCTGTTGGCCGACGCGAGCGCTTCGGCTTCGGGCGGAAGTCGCTGTCCGCTTCAACGTTATCGATTACAGGATCATGCTTTTCTAGGATTTCTTCGTTTTGCTTTCCATTGTTTGCGAACTGGCCAAGACCGGAGGGGGCTGCTGGATCCTGGAGGTTCGACCGGGGGATAAGATGATTTGTTTGGAACTCTTCGTCAGAGAAGTCCGGGGCATCGGCATCTGCGTCATTGAGATAGACAATCTGAGAGTGACCGTTGGCGTTCACCCCATTGTTTGGTGAAGGGGATGGTTCTGACAGCAAAATCTCGTTACGTAGGCCCGAAGTCCGATGAGCATTCGGTGCAGATGCACGCTTGCGCTTGCCAATCACAGCACCATTTGCTTTCGAGATGGATGCAGGAGGTGTAGATCGCCGCGATAGTGCCAGAGTCAATGAGCTTGTGAGAGCTGTGAGTCTCTGTCTGAGAGTCTTGTTCTCGGCTCTAAGTGCTAGGACTTCGTGATTTTCCTCGTTATCCACCGCTTGTATCATCGAATCAATTTTGTTCGCAAAAGCCGCCCCAGCATTAGCCAGATCTCTTTTCGCTGAACTAGACGACTTGATCTCGGTAATGGTGTCCTGTAGGTAGTGCATTTCAGTCTGTAAGTCCTCCAATGATATCGAGACTCTGGCAAGTTCCACATCATGGTTCTGAAGGCGGTCTGGAATTGATCCTGGCGGGTCTGAAGTTTCTAACAACGTAGAATGCGCGGATCTGGAGCCCTGGCGATTCGGTAAAGGATGCGTGTGAAGGGTAGGGCTGAGAAGAGAGTCTGGGGATAAATCTCTATGGCCCTGCGCAAGCTGCCGGTTGAATGACTCTTTTGAAGAAGAACTTTGGGGGTCTTCAGCCTTGATCATTGGAGATACTTCCTCCATTGTATCGGGATTGGAGAGGAATATCTTGGGTTGTTTGTAGAATATGCGGCCACTGCTCCTTGTCAATGCATGTTCTCAGACTTTCAGAGACTTTGCATACATCAATTCCTGACTACCAATCCCGCTTGTTCCCATGCATCGATGTCCGAGCACACCTTTACACTGTCTGCAAGCTGCTTCAGCAATGAAACAGCCTCCAATCGTCTTCTGGTCGCTATCAGCGGGGATTTGTCGACTGTGACCTTGGACGGCTGTGCGATACTGAGACCCGGGGTTTTCGGGCATAATATAGGACTTTGTCAATCTGATCCATGAATTTCCGAACAGCCCGACCTCAGCATCACATGTCGCGCAGTGTACCTTGACTGCATCCGGCGCCATCATGGCTGAGAGTATGGTACTGTTGCTACGGCCAAATCGCTTTCACCCGCCAACGCGCGAAGGGTTGGAGACCGCGTCCCAGGGGAACTAGGCCATTTTGGGCAAAACAGCTCTAGTATGCGCCTCTCGGTTACCAACCACCCAACCCACGACCTTCAAAGGGCATCGTAGCTAATGAGTTACCTAAGATACCTCATATATCCGAATGCCGCCTGTGCCATCTCTTCTGTGACGATAGAAACAGCCTCGACTATCTTTCCTTCCATCGTAAGGATTAGAGGTTGTTTTCTATCGACGAAAACGCGTACGCGTCGAGCACCTTCGAAACCACATCATGCTATGTAACCGAATCGCGCTTTGCTTTTCTGCAAAGTGACGGCCGGGCCAAGACAGCATCTCTTCCTTTGACGCGCTTCATTCCCTGCCTTCATAATGCTTCTCCCCTGTCCTGTAATCTCCACGTCGTCTCCCCTCAGACTCGTCTAGTCTGACCTGTTGGTATTGAGCTTGACATTTATTCCACTTCTAAGTCATTCAAGGCGGCTTGTACCGCTATTTGACGGACTATCGCTGCTGGAATCTCCTTGAATCACAATGCCTACCAGAGCCGCCGCAGGATTGGACGATCATCATACAAATCGTTTGTCTACAAGCTGTAGACAACGCATCCTCGACCATCTTCCTGAGGTTCCTAGCGGTGCTAAGGGCACTGGTCCATCAATGAGGAATAATGACTCTGGAGATTGTCCACGTGCTGCTGAGCCGAGGGATGATATTTTTTTTGTCCAAGGTGCTCGCAGCATATGATACCAGAAGATGTATGAGGACACCTCGACCACTGCGCCAGCGAACGTAGTCCAGGAAGCCCGATCTAAAACAAATCTAGGATTGACGCCTCTATCCCTGGGTCGAATGCAACCCAAAGGATGCTTGCGGAGGAAGTGTTGAATAGATCACCTAACATTGACAATATTCCGGAAGGGCTTTCTATATTCAGCGAAGTAGACCTCTCTTATGCCCTTGAATGGATTGAAAACCTTCAGACCCGTGTCGAGATTGGCTGGCTGCTAGGCTTTGGTAATGGATCATCGTCGACTGCGCTTCTTATAGACCCTCAGCAAACCTACATACATTCCATTTACACTATGACGGCAATTACAAAGAAGGGCGTGACTCAATTCGACTTGAGCGCTGGGAAAGTGACAATCGATCAGAGTATTAGCTGATGAGACTATAGGATCTATATTCCAAAATTGAAGATTATAAGACTCGGCTCCACCGAGGAGGGAGCCTGTCGGTCTAAGAGCAGTTCGGCACCCAAGAGGTCAGAAAGCGAATCTTACAAGCATCTCCCTCCCGGAGAAATTAAAATTTCAATTGGCTAGAGCATGTGCTGGTGCTGGCAAATTCGGAATGGCTACTTGCTCCCTAAATGTGATCCCTGGCATCGCCACCGATGCTCCAGGGGGTCCGAAGACCGCAACGAGCCCTACGACTGCAAGACTCGAAGCAAGGAAATCCACTTTAGCACAAACATGATTGGCCGACAAGATCGGGGATGGGCACCGCAAGTTCGGCCTTCAGGCACCACTGGAGAAGTTTTCGAGACAATTCGTAAGAGTTGGGTGGTGGGGTCAAGTCAGATTCTTGCAGCGTGCGTTAATACTCGACACTGATTGTACGGTTGAGGAGGGCTACATCAAGGCAGAAGACACGATCTTCTGGAACATCGGCAGAGAGAGCGCTCTAGACAGCGATGACGAGGGATAGTGGGTCAACCTGGGAGAGTTGGACCTCAAGGTCCTCGGAAAAATATAGACTGGAGAAGGGGGAAGAGAAATACTTTCGGAGAAATGACTTCGAACTTGCAAGGTCGGTTGTATTGGCACATGGATGGAAGATGCGGGCTAGAGAGGAATTCTAAGGTGTTCGTATGATACGAATGTCAGGAGCCAGAAGCATCGCCTTGTTGGTACTTACATATCGCTAATGCTCAAGGCCAAGTTCGATGACGCGCATACAGAAAGCAGCTGCTAGCAGGACAATAAGGCCATTACGCCATGAAGGGTGCAAAATTCCTAGGTTCTAGTAGCTTTTCATACCACTGTTACAAGTTCGATCCTTCATGCGGACTTATACCAACAACATTTCACATTTTTGAGGTCCTTTGAAATACTTGCTGGGTATCGGCCTCATACTTAATTGCAGGTCTAGTCCGGAATCAAAAACACATCCATATGCAGAAATTCTACGCTTCTTGCTTTCCTGGTAGTGTAGCGAATTTGCTGATAAGAGTCATGGAGGTCATCAAGATGTTTTCGGCCAGAACTTGAACGCTGAGACGTGCAATGCTAGTCATTTTTCCGGACTCAAAGTCTCATGGCGGTCAGTCTATCAGAACTCTAAAATCATTCTCCATCCCCTTGTTCGGCAGGCACCGCCGCCACGCCGTCATCGTCTTCCTCGAACGTCGAGATCGGTACCTCATATAGCCTCACCACCGGCTTGTTCGGATCCTTGACCAGCACAAACTTCTGCGCATCTCCTACTCCTCCGATGCCTCTCACCAAATCCACGATCGTCCGCACGATCCCCCATCCGTTGGAGAGACTCAAGTTCATCTGGGAGGCGAATTCGCGAGGCTTATAGCCGAGGACGGACAGCACGACGTGGTTGGCGGAGGATTTGGGGTTGGCGCGGGAGACAAAGCCGAGTTTCATGATGTCGGCTTTAGCCAGGATGGACTGGGTAGTCCAGCGCGCCAGCTTGCAGGAGTTGTTTTTCATCTAGACACGGAGTTAGAAACTTAAGTGTGACATAGCGGGATGGTCTGGATGATATCGCTTACCTCAGTGGCGATGGCGGCACCACGCTGACTCGTGAGCTTGGTGCGCCAGTCTAGGGCTCCGCCGGCTCCCTGTGCCTTGTGGTCAAATTCATTGAGCGCTTTGAGTGTGAGAAATTGGTCTTCGCCACTGATATTGTTCTTGATGATGGCGTCGAGCTCGGTGCGAACAATCAGATGGAGAGGTTCCTCGTCTTTCTCTAATGACAAGTCGAAGCGACGATACTTGTAGGATTTTGAAGCCAAGGCCTCGGTCTCTTCGGCGGCGTTGTAGAAAGGATTTGGGTTAGGAAGGTCAAGTTTTGAGTTTGGTGATTCGATAACGGTTTGCAGGGCAAAGTTATGGTTGATTATTGTAGCTTCAAGGGCAAGATTGGTTGGAGTGTTCAGGCTCTCTGCCTTTACGCTGGACTGATTCGCGCCAGGCTGCGTATCGGCCTCCATTGGAGCATCGGCGGCGTTCTCATTTACCGTAACTAGGTCAATACTGCTATCCGGACGCTTGTCGAGAAAGATCTTCTTGCCCTGCTTGACGATTACAATGTCCCAGCTGTAGACTGAACGTGTAGCGCACATTATCATTGAAAGAATATCGGAAGTAGCAAAGATTGTGGCTTCATCTTTCTCCGCTAGGTCTTGAATGACAGGGTCGGAAGAAGTCGTCACGTTGTAAGCAGCACGGTCGAGAGACATGAGCTTCCGCTCCGTATTCTTCACGGGAGGTTTATCATAAGATCGGTCGTAGTAATAAAGGAAGCCGTAACTATCGATATCATCACCGTCTGAGGTCTCTAGATTCAGCTTCAGAAGCCGGTTAAAGTCGATCTCCTCCTTCATGGTCCAGTCAGGTCGAATATTGACCGAGGAGTCGCGATTGCGCTGCGGCTTGTCATAATCTTTCCCGCCAAATCGTCGACCGCGTCCACCTCTTCCACCACGATTGTCATAGTAACGGTCACCGCCTTGGGGACCTGCCCGATTTTGCCCAGCGCGTTGATATGTGCCTCCACGCCCACGTTGGACAGTTCCTCGCTGGCCTCTGCCTCTGAATACTGTGCCACCTCCGCGACCAAATGCACGAGATTTAGTCGAAGTCCTTGTATTGTCAACCACGGAGAAGGATCCTTCGTCTTCGGCTACTTGGACGGCAAAGAGGGAGGAGGTTCCGGCGCCGTATACTTGCTGATCTAGAAGTGTTGTAAGCGACGTACGTTCCCAGGCTCCACGAAAACTTATGCATACCTCTGTATCCGCGGTTCGCATATCTGCCGCCCCGTTCACGATCTTTGCTGTCAACTGTCCAGTCGGCCATTCGACCCATCTTATCCCCTTTTGAGAAGGGAGCGTAGGGAACGCCATCGAGAGTCGTCGATGACACAGTTTCGGGACCCCATTCATCGTTCAAATCAAGCGACTTTATACTATCGGCAAGCGTTGTAGCAGACATTTTGACGTCTTTGTAATGTAGGTGGATAAGGCGTATAGAAATGTGACGGAGGGATTTTAAAAATTTTAGCGCGAAAAGCTGTGAGTGTGAGAAATTACCGCGGGATCTTTCTCCACCACAGCGCTAAGAGATCGAGGTATCAGTCGATTGTGATTGGAGCATCAAGCGCCGGGTAGCAGGTACAACCCTATCGCGACAAAAGGGTCCGAACCCCCCCTAGACGCTGAAACAATGTATATTATGATGTTGTTGTTTGGTAATTTCTAGATACAGAAGTTCCAAAATTTATAGGCGCGCTCCGCGCCACCTTCCCTCCTTCACAACGCCTTTATGCAATATTCATGCGTCACAACCACGCCCCCGTGGCCCACGCGGCGGGGAAAAAAAAGCGTACACCAAAACCAAGATACGGTAGGATTCTAGGGTCGATATTTAGCCGGGGACTGAAAGCGGTGAGTTTCTATGCACATTTTTTCACCAAATTTGTATGGTGATAGTATTTTAAAATTTTATGTAATATAGAAAATTAGTCAAGGATAATACCTATGCCTTTAAATTTATAAAAATCTCAAAGTGTTAGCTGTGCATAGTCTGAAAGAAAGATTGAATTTTGATGTACGTGTTTTTTTCCCCGACTCGTGGCCCCCTTCAAAGCTATTGCAAAATATCGGCCATGTTAGTGGGCAGCTAATCTTCACTTTCCCCATTTGTGCACTCTGTGCTCGTTTGACCGCTAAACCCCTACGCTTACATCCCGCCATGAGCTTCCGGGACAGTTGGCCAACCATGGCCGACGGCCGCGACTACGACGGGAAAGAGTTGCTGCGTCTGGTGCGTGATGCTCGTAGCCTATTTGCCGACCGTTGGGATGCCGAACTCCTTATCTCTGAGATTGAGGACAAATTAGCAACCGAGGTGGTCGATATCCCGACCATCTTCATGGGCTCCAACAACTACGTAAGTCCGTCCGCGTCTGTCGCCATCACTAAGCCTGATATATCGCTGGCAGGGTTTCCACCTCAAGTTGTCAAACAGACCCGATGTAGTAGCTCGGCTAGCACGAGGCGATGTCAATATGCCGGACTATGACGGTTTCACTATCGACCAGCAGGTGCCCGATGTCAAGTTCGAGGCGGCTGTTTACGAGTTATTGCGGCCCGAAGCCTCAATCCGAGCCTCGCGCTTGCTTTATCACCGCATCCCGGTCGAGAACCCGCTTCCCCATATGGAGATGCCCAGACACATTGCGGGCCGTCGATTGCTTGTGTTTGAACGAGCAGATGGTGTCGCGCTTGACTGGCAAGTTCCCCTACCTGACGCAAAGGTACTGTAGCTCCTACTTACTTCCCAAGTACAACCACTTGCTTAGATTTCCTAGACACATGTTCTTACTCAGTCGGCCAACATTCGTGCGGCGCTGTTCAACTTTGAACTTCCACTTGAGTTCGCGGCCAACTGGTTCCTTGATCGTCTTTTTGAGCAGAAGCCCCAGACACTAGCTTTTCCTGTCGCACCAACACGCGACTTTTGTATAGCACTCTTCACGTCCAAGATTCACGCCACAATTAAGAATATCGGCGACATGATCGGAGAGGAAAGTGACAACAACACTGTCGGTCCCAGAGCCGCAGCTGCCAAGCACACACTCCTGTCTCTGATTCCTCATATTATGCCGCAAGAAATTGCCGACAAGCCCACGCTATGTCGTCTTGTCCTCGAACACGGCGATTTTGGAATCCATAACATGACAATTACAATGGATGATTACACTGTTACTTCTCTGTACGATTGGGAGACCGGCTGTGTCGCGCCCGCCATTCTATCCGATCCCTTGATGGCAGTGGAGGTCGACATAGTGACAAATGATGATGCTGCTCCCTCCATCACTCGAGTACCCAAGAATGCGACACGAATAGAGCGCGAGAAGTACATGTCATGGGCTACCTATTATATCGACGTTCTTTACGAGAAATCGCCCGACTACAAAACTGCTATCCAAGCGGGCAGAGACGCCCGCCACCTTTGGTTTGCTTTGCGAGACTGGAGGGGAGATAACCCAGAACACTACTTTGGTGCTCTTGGCACTTGGGCTGAAACAAGGCTCAGGGAGCTTACCGTCAACGCAAGGGCTGGTTTTGAAGACAAGCATTGGGACTAGCATGAAAGGCTTAGAATTTAGATGTAGAAGGTTAAGCAACGGAAAAGGTTCTCATCCATTAATAAGCTACGCATCGATTTTTCAACATTGCCCCTGAGGCACTTTGTAGTCAATAGCAACGTAGAAGTAGCCAGGAGGTTATGGGACATTTTGAATATTTTAATACATAAAATTTCAAAATGCGTTTCGGACTCCCACCTCTACTACCATTTGGTCAAGGAATCAACGAGAGCTTGATTGGCTGCTTACCTAGATATCTAAGCGGCCTTATTTTTGGGGATGAATGGATCGTTTAGCCCCTATGGTATAGAAGTCAAAGTTATTATCATGTCTAGGCCGTAGCGGTGGGCGTAAGGCGGCGTGACCCGACGCCCGAGTTAGATGCCGCGCGCATATTTTTGAGATATTGGCATCCATAAACAGCAATCCAAGGATTGGGGTAACCATTTCATTGGAATTCCTAATACTGGCAGAAGGCAGAGCTTGAGACATAAGATAACCCAAGTATATCTTAGAAACCCGGTAGAGGATATAGGATTAGGGAAATCGCGTCACTACCATACTCTATATATGTACATAAAGTTCTTGTTGTCTATTGCTGGCCTCAATCCGAAGGAAATGTAGCGGCGCAAAGTAATCGTCCCATTTGTATCTTGGTTCATGCAGCATCTGCTTCTCTGATCTGTAAATAGGCTTCGAGGTCAAACTTGGGGTCCATAGGATCGGTGATGACTGTAGCATGATTGTGAGCTTCGTTGCGAAGGAGGGAGACAAGCAACTTACTTCCCCCTCCGGCAGTCGTTTTCTCTGGAGGCAGTGTTTTCTTCACGTATTCAGCCTTCGCCTTCGATATTAACGATTCTTGGTGCTTGAAATCGCGATCTGTTTTCGCTAGTTGCGCTTGCGTAGAGAGAGATCTCTGGTGATAGAAGCCGTAGAACACGCCGAAACCCAATGCTGACCACCGGAGGACCTAGAAAGAAGCGCGAGTCAGTCAATGGTCGACTGAAGCAAATTGAAGGTTATGCGCAGCATGGACGCAAGCTTTAGACTCACGTTAACTCCTTGTGAGGCGGCCATCTGTTTTAGGCCCAGGGACGGGTCTCAAGAGGGAGTTCAAATTCTCAGCGTCAGATTGCGAATATCTCCAATAAGATATCAAGATTGTCAAAGCCCGCAAGGTTGTGGTGTGTCGTCGGGAGTCGTCTTTGTTGATTTGCCAAATTATTGAGCTCCACAATTGGGAGCTTTTCGGATCAACAGGCGGAGAACGCCAAGAACCCAAAAATTTCCACCGAATTCATCCCGCTCCGGGCTTAGTTGGGGTTATACTGGAGTAGCCGTCCACTTATCTATCCTAAGCCCACTGCGAAATGTCGAGCCCAAAAGTATCGGAGGTAATTTACACCTTTCTACGTAAAATGAAACCAATTTTTAAACTCGATGGTTATGTAAGAGCTTTCGAAGAATGCCTAGGAGAACTTGGAAAAAACAGGAGCTCCTGCGCAACGAAGTGTTAGCTACCACAAGAATCTTCAACGACGATTTCATCACGATGAGCGTGCATGTCACTGATAAATCCAGATCAGCGAGCTTCTCTCGTGTTTTGATTGATCCAACTCCATCGGCGGACCCATAATTTATTGTACTAACATCTAAGAAAGATGCGTCGCTAATAACGAATACCTCGAATGACTTTGTATATCTCGTCTATTCCAATACCTCAAACATCCTTTTTTAGACCTCCTCCATTTAGCAGACAGCAAGATTCTCGACAATTATCGTGCTCGTTGATATCACAAAGTCAACGCCAGAACCTGGCAGCATTGCTAGGTGGTTCCATTCCTTGAAGGCAGTAGATCCTCCACAAGAGTATGATACAAGAGCGCAGATGATGCTGCTACTGCTACATGATGCCAAACGTGCCCGA
Organism: Pyrenula aspistea; assembly: GCA_021030945.1. Taxonomy (NCBI): domain Eukaryota; kingdom Fungi; phylum Ascomycota; class Eurotiomycetes; order Pyrenulales; family Pyrenulaceae; genus Pyrenula; species Pyrenula aspistea. The sequence continues at coordinate 154,489 of JAGFML010000036.1, forward strand.
GAGCAAAGCTGCTTATAAAGACTTGAAGGCCCGCGCAACGAACAAAACTAAGTAAAAGCTGATGGTAATAGACTTCCGCTAAAGTGAATGCAAAAAAACAACAACAAATCACTAGACTGGAAGTCAGGTTTGAAGAATGAAAGAATCCATTTACGGTCTTCGTCACTCAAGGAAGAAAGTATGCGTTGGACTATTAGGATAAGGAAGCTGAATACTAAAGTTTCACCTAGCATCAGACGTTTCAAATAATCCCAAAGACAAATTCGATGGTCCTTCTCAAAATGGCTCTTGTGTTAAGACAAGTCAGATGCTGTTGCCCAGCATCCCTCGTCCGGATAGGTCACGATGGCGTGGCATCGTGAATTGACATATGCACTATTTCGCGCGAGGTCTCGCGCGAGGTCGCACGAGCCGCATAGATCGAGGTCTCGATGCCGCCAGCCTAGGGTCCAACAGTGTTCAATGACGTGAGAGTGCTCAACTGTCCTTGTTTTCTGAGAAGGCCTTTTACTTGTCCGCAAGGGTTTATGCAATGTAACATGTGCTGATCAAAATTTTACTCAAGGTTTGAACTTGGGTCTGTTATGAAGCTATAACCTCATCACCTTTGCGGGGTAAGTCGGAAGATGCAGTATTTTGGCAGGGAGTCGTGGTCTTGCATCGATCGTAGCTTGAGAACAAATGGTTCTAGAGATAGACACGGCCTGCTCGAAACGTGTGGAAGGATTCGTGTTCCAGGATCCGGAGATATTACTTCCCTACCGAGTGCCACTGTTATCACGCCTTGACTTTCGGTTATCACATATTTATCCTCACTATGATGACAACACGCCATGACAAAGCATGGCGGAACGAGATCCTGGTCTCCTCTCCCGGGACGGCGCTGGCCGGGCCATGGGGCTATGTGTCGTATCAACACGTGTGAAATATTACAGCGGTCCAGGAGTAATTAAGTGGAAGCTATCAGACAGTTGCAAGATATGCCGATGGCATCAGAATCTGGAAAACCGTTGCTCTTAGGCCTCCCAATCCGGGGCCGGCATGGGCGGGTTCTCCCAGTTCCTCAATGTTTGACAAGGAATTTGAAGATCTGCAGCACTCCGCTCAGACGTTGTGGAGTAGGTAAGGATGATATTGAATGGGGATGGGTCTGCGGGGAGGGGCAGACGGGACGTGCTTTTCAGGAGATACATGGGTATAGTAGCCTGCCCTTGTTTAGGAGCCCTGGTTGGTAAAACGGAATAGGCTGTTAGATTGTTGCTTCGTGGGTGTGTGGAACATGCCGAGCAAAACTTTGTTTGCGGATCCAAATACAAATTGTTGACACAGGAGAATTCACTTCTCGCAATGGCAAGTTCGGTCCTGATGTTCTTAATTAAGCCCTGTCAGCTGACGTTTATGTCTCACGTTCACAGCATATGAGCCTGTCATAGTTTTCCAATACTTCCAGATCATATCTCGTAAGGTATAGCTGACTGAACTTCCTCGGTCCAACAGGCTTCAGCGTTGCGTAGGGTCCTCGAATATTCCCAAAGCATATGTTCACATATGCAGAACCGTTAGCGCTATGAGTAATTGAACCAGTCGTATTCCAATATTGTGACAACGACAGCTCCTACGTGGTGATTGTCAACGCATGGGAAGTCGATAAGACCCTGTCGGCCGGGTGCAACCGGCCACGAGACACTTTCAAACTTCTATTCACGGCGAATCGTGTTCTTGATTCGACTAGGTTTGCGAATCTGCTGCTTCATGCCTCTACCAATGCCTCTCTTAGGACGGATCATAGAGCCAAAGTAACGGAGAAGGGAAAGAGAACAGCGATCTTTATTCCGTACGAGCTCGCACGATACACGGTAACTTTCCGTGTGTAAAGCTTGTCTTGCATTGTACCTTAGGATGTCCCCTTTCGAATTGAGACGCTGGTTAGCTTCCCCGCTTTGAAATGAGACACATGGTGAGATGTCAAGTTATAAGTAGGACGAGATAGATGGCCGTACAAGTTTCAAAATCGTACGATCTTGAATCTGTGTTGCGTCAAAATATAGCCTCCGATCCCTAGCAGTCAGCAAACTCTATTTCATGATGGCATCGGTCTCGATGAAGGATAAAAGCTTTGATTTCATGGTGCTTGGAGGTAAGTCGCTATTGGAGACGAGTATTGATACGAGACTGACATGGTCCGGGCGGAAAGGAGGAACTGCTGGCAACACGGTTGCTGGCCGACTGGCCGAAAACCCGTCCGTATCTGTACTCGTTGTGGAAGCTGGGCCTGGAAATCCCCGCGAAGAGGCAATGATTACAACTCCAGCCCGCGCCATGGAATTGCGTAACTCCAAGTACGATTGGGGTAGGTAAATCACTGGCTTTCAGGTGATAGGAGAGTGAGCAACCTCTTGTATTAATCAGTTTTGCCTTAGGTTACAAGGCGACATTCATCGATCGGCCTGACTACACACGAGTAGAAAAGCCGCACACACGTGGCAGGGTTCTCGGAGGCTGCTCTTGTCTCAATTATTTCACGTGGGTTCGTGGCTCTCACGGAACGTACGATGATTGGGCCGAGTTCGGAGGTAAGGAGTGGAATTGGAACGGCTGTGAGGAATATTTCGACAAGCCAGCCCACTACCATGATGACAGTAGATTGTATAACCCAAAACTCGCAAAGGTGGGGCGAAAAGGACCGTTGGACGTTGCCATTTCGGACATGGTCCCCGAGCTCGAACAGTTCCGTCAGGCCCTCTCAAAAGCCTGGGTCTCCAAAGGTGAGAGGCTCACAGAGAATGTGTATGAAGGCCAGGTCAATGGCCTTGTCAAATGCATGAACACCATTTACAAGGGAGTTCGATCAACCAGTGCCTGCTTCCTCGACGGTAAACCAAACATCACGCTTTTGGCCGAAACTCGAGCGAAGAAAATTATCATTGAAAACAACAGTGCAGTTGGGGCTATTCTTGTTGATGCGTCGGGAAAGGAATTCGAAGTGCGCGTAAAACACGAAGTCATCCTATCCACAGGAGTTTTCGAGGTAAGATGAAAGCTCAAGAATGCGATTCAGACAAAACCACGTTGACTTTGGCTGCAGTCTCCTAAGATGCTGATGCTGTCGGGCGTTGGATCCCAAGCACAGCTGTCTCAATTTGGCATAGATTGCAAGGTTGATTCACCTCACGTCGGTCAAAATCTGCTCGACCATCCCATCATGCCTCATGCATTCAAAATCAAGGATGGAGTCGGATTGGACAGCCATTTGTTGAGGGCTGGATATATGCAAGAGGCAGCTGTCCAGGCATATCAGAAAAATCATACTGGTCCATATCATAGTGGGCTTCTGGAGCTCGTGGGCTTCCCTCGAATTGACAAGAGACTTGAAGCAAATCATGAGTATGCAGACCTCAAAAAGGCTAAGGGGGGTGTTGATCCATTTGGCCCCGACGGACAGCCGCATTTCGAGATTGACTTTGTGGTAAGTCAGAAGCTCCTTTAGCTTCACTAAGTTCAGCGTTTTCGGAAGAGTCTGTTGACTATTATTCTCTAGCCAATGTTCTGTAACGCATTCCAGTGGCATTTCCCGACACCTGCCAGTGGTGACCATCTCACTGTCATCGTTGATCTTCTCAGGCCCCAGTCAAAGGGTGGAGAGGTTCGCTTGAAGTCCGCGTCGTACCTGGACCAACCATATATCAATCTCAATTTCTTCGGCGATGACATGGATTTGATTGCCATGCGCGAGGGTGTTCGTTTTGTCGATGATATCTTAATGAATGGGGAGGGTATGAAAGATCTGATCGAAGCCGACTACCCATGGCCTATGCCGAGAGCTTCCGACGACGCAATGAATCGGGCTATCCTGGAAAGAAGCCAAACCGGTTTCCATCCATGTGGCACAAATCGGCTAAGTAAAGACGTTAAGCAAGGCGTCGTAGATCCCGGTCTGAAAGTCCATGGAGTTAAGAACCTGCGGGTGATTGATGCGAGCGTCTTCCCGCTCATTCCGGACTGCAGGATACAGAACGTCGTGTACATGGTGGCAGAAAAGGTCGGTTCATCCAAGAAGCAAACACAACTGTCCTGGAAATTGGTGACTGACTTGGTGGTAGGGGGCCGATGCAATCAAAGCCGATCATCCTAAACTATACAAATGAGATTGGATGAGACGATGGGTTATCAGAAGGTTGGCAAAATAACGCCAGTTCGTGATTACAGGGAGTTTCACTTGAGAATGCAAGCAATCAGCTCGGTTACCTTTGATAATCGAATCGCTTAAATCCCGTGTGAGCGTGGAAGACGTGGTAAACTCATGCCATTGTAAGCGGATTTCAAGACGACGGCTCTTAGTCTTTATGATTGAATGCACTTCCTTGCTTACGACATCAAACCCCCTCCGAAGCCAACGGTGGAGTCCCACTCATTCCAGTCGAAGTCAATATTACCTATGAGCGCCGTAGCTGGTGTTGACTCAGAGTCTTCCGTAACATCGTAGGGATTCGTTGGCGAGTTCAAGGTTTCGGCCATTTGACTTTGAGGCTGATTGTCGTGTTGATCTAGCGGCTGAGAAACCGCGATCCTCTCCCCACAGATACAAAAGTCGGAAGAGACCACACGTGAAGGAAGAAGGACATGGTGATCCTGCCCGACTAGCTCTAACGCGTTCTTTCGAGTCTTAGCAAGCATCAGCCACGCGTCTTTTCCTGTTATCGAGAGTTTCCTCTTCGGTGGATCATTTCGGCTGACGATGCCCTCTTCAACATGATAGAGATCGAAGATTGCGTCGACCAGACCTCTTGAGAGCGAAGCTTCATCACTGTGCGGATTTTGAAGAAGATCCGCAAGAAGTAGAGACACGGCCTGTAGAGGCTGGTAAGTTCCAGGATACATCCAATGGAAAGGCTCTGAAACCGGGTCATCGCAGACTCGTATGAAGACCTGAAGAAAAGCTTGCGCGTGTTTGACAGCAATGTTTTCAACGTCAGTCTATGATGTGGTTCGAAAATTCAGGGACGGAATACCTTGTTCTAACGGAAGCGCTAGACGCCAAAGTTGGATCCCTGAAGAGAGGATGGTAGAGAACACACATGGCTTTGTGTGTCATCAAATGCAGGAGCATGGCTGACCATGAGCAGAAATTGACCACTTCTATATCACTTCCCTCTGGATTGAGCTTCCAAACACGGTCAAATTCGCCAGGTTCGGACTTCAACACCTTGGTTTGAATTCCGCTCCGTGTCCGAGCGGAGGAATGGCTCGCTATCGTAGAACTTGGTCCAAGAAGTACTTCAATAATTGCGCTTATTTCTCCAGTGACCTTGTCCAGCTGTATAGCAGCATCATCCACTTGCTCTGGTGACTTGAAAGCGTCCTCAAAATGCGATCGAAGGAGCCCTCGGATCTCTTTGGTGACTTCAAAGCGCTTCGCCGCCACAAGATAGCGCACATCAACTTTTGAAATTAGCATGGGTCCTACGAACCAAACGTACACTTATCAGCTCACTTTGAGGTTTGTCTTCTCCAGAATCGCTTTCATCTTGATCATACTCAGTTATTGTAGAGGTATTTGCCACCTTATCATCAATCAATAGTGGCGAGAGACCTGAAGAAGCAGACGACATGACGTCCAGGTGGAGAATGTACCACCACAGCCTACGTCTTGTCTCCCGCTCGCCAATCGAGAAAGCAGCCTCGGGAAGTTGTCGGTGCAATCCCATTCCGATAGCAATTCGAAATGAGGTACTGATGAAGTCTGGGGAATCCGAAAAATCTTCTTCCCTCACGAACTGGCTTTGTGCCAAGAGGTAGGCAGCAAGTGTATAAAGGCTCGGTCTTCGAGGGAAACCAGTCAGCGAGGCAGACACCATGGCGACAAAGTACATATCTCCCGGAGCCAGATCTGACTGTTCCCCTAAGATACTCGCAAGACGTGTTGGAGATGCAGACGCCAATGTTGCAAAGAGAATGGACGAGAGTAGGCACACGAAACCTGGTTTTCTTCGTAGAAAGGAGCCGATCTCGGAATCATGACCGATTTTAGGACCACTCTGTTCCCAGAGAGCTCGAAAATCGCGTGCAAAAGTGGGAAGGTGTAGTATTGGCGTCAGAGGGAAAATGGTCGAAAGAAATAGCGCACAAAGTCGTTCGCAGGTTTCTTTTTCAGGAAGGAGTGCCAGCACACATGACAGACTATACCGACTTCCGCAGAATTTACATGTAGAAGATGCCATCCTAGACCAAGAGAAGTCATTGGAACGAGGTGGCCTAAATCGTTGATTTTCCTTCTCAGGACTAAGGTCACCTCGTGGCGGCCAATTTGAGAACGGGCTAGCTTCTCGCGGGGATGTTGAGAGTAGATAGTGATCATTTTGTGTAAACTGTTTTTGTCCGGGTCAGAAAACTCTGTATTGTCAAATGATTTGGGTCCTACCTCCGAAGGAATGACATTTGCCCAGAACGTAGAGCCTACATATGCGGAGCGTCCGCCTTGGTAAACGGTTATGTTGCCTTTGTCATGGTTGGTGCTCGACTTCGGAGGTCCTACAATCAATCACCCACATGAGAATTCCTATCAAGCCTCTCTGTGCTTCCTAAACAGGGCTAGAGGACTTACCTTTAGAGCCAAGGTTAGAATCTTCGTTGGTTCGGGCTTGAGATGATTCTCCACCGGTAGAAGTTTGAGTTTGGCTCCTTGATGCTTCCAGATTGTCCAAAGGGCCGCCAGCAGTTGCACTCTCATCGTAGCCGCACCGGATACGGCTGGTAGCACACCGGGTGCAGGTTGGGTGCACCTGTACCAACCTGGTCAGCTCCTCTTGAACGAATGCACTATCGTTATATATGCGTACCTTGTCGCAACGAACCCTCCGCTTCCGGCAGGGCAAACAGCTATTGACAGGCCGCTGTCTTTTCATTTTGCTTGACTGACCTGGGTCGGCAGCAACCAAGCACTACTTTAGCAACTGAACATCAGGTAAGAGCACAGTTTAGCTAGTTCTGAAGACACTTCTAGCCTTTTGCCAGAGGAGACTTGTCTATAGCGTAGGTTTGCGATTTTGAAGCAGCAGCTCGCCATTCAATAGAGAGATACATTTTCTTATAGGCTCGCGCGAGTGAGGGCAGGCTAACGCGAAGCGCACACGTTGAAAAGTGCTGACCTGGTAATCTGCAAGATGCAAGGAACCCTGGTGCCGGGCACGGCGGGAACTGCGGACTTGGTGGGGCCTGCATGGTCTAGCCCCATATAGAGCACCGAGAGGATCGCTAGAGCTCAGGACGCTCGAATGATGGTCTGCAAGTAGGGCGATCGAATTGACAAGCACAAACGATGTTAACCACCAAAAGCAGAACGTCAAAACATCCATTAGAATTATGGTTTCGAAGGAAAGCTTACCAAAGTAACCATCATATTAGGTGGATACTTTCGGTAACAAAGAGGTTAGAGACACAGGACTGATCTGATGACGAAGATAAAGCTGTAGATAATTTATAGTTCATAGAGCATAAATTGATAATGAAGCAAACACAAGGATGAGAATGCGCCACATTTGAGTATAGAATCTTGACAATATACTTGCGGTTGTTTTCTGCTATTCTTCCTTCTCTCGTCGTTATAACATTCACAGAAGAAATATGTAGTACACTTAGGCGTGCTCAACACTAGGCTTCTGGGTTAGACAATCATAGCAGGATATACAGCGGTTGCGTGCTATTCCGGGGCTTATTTCTGGTTGTGAAGCTCCTCGTTCAGCGAATTCTGCACAGTCCGAGTTCGTTAGAAGCTGGCAATAATAGACATCATAGTGTGCTGACGAGGTTTCTACCACTGCTTGAATGCAAGTCAATAAATGGAGAGAGAAATGAAGAGCGTGCGTTCTCTTTCTTAGGGAGGAGATCGGTGGATGCACTCATAGGTAAATCAACCTAAGAATGTGCATGACGACTTCGAAACTTGCCTCTAGCTCTGTAGACTCCCCTCTCTCTTTTGCTTGAGCCGTCAACGGCTTCCAATTCGTCTTTCTGCTTGCCCTAGGAAAATCACGGGTGCAGGCAGGGGCGAGCGTAAAGGCAGGAGGGGACTTCCAGGTGCAGCAGAGGCGGAAGAAATGGTACAGGCGACACAAAGAGAGGAAGAAGGCCTGAACAGGCGTAGAAAGGAGCAAAAAGGAGGCTGGATGTAGAGGATACGAGGTCGCGGCGCACTACCCAGCGCGATGAAGCAAAAGATATGTGTTTATCGGACGGGCGATGCGCTGAGAGAGCTAGCAAGGAAGGATAAGGGCGGCGTGGGCATATTGTTGCGAGAACAGTAAGTAGTCCTTAGCGCCAGGCTTAAGCGAGTGTAGAACTTGGTAGGCAGTCGCTTGCAAGCGTCATGTGGTTTATCGTCTTCGTCCACCCTGCTCGCCGTGCTCGTAAGGTTGAGTGGCTTGATCAGATTTTCTGGTGTTTCGGTCCGCCAAGAGCGGGCCCTGCATGCCGTGAACAGGAACAGGCAAAGTTTCCACATACAAACAGACCCGCGGAATGCCCTACGGAAACGCCCTGATTAAAGAAATGCATTGAGCGGCCGCTCGACTAATGCATCGAGCACAGCGACTTTTCCTTTGAAAGCTATGTCTGCTGAAGAGAGAAAAAGAGAAATTGAGGTGAAAAGAGCAAGGCTCGCTGAGATCAAACGCCAGAGGGAGGAAAGGCAAAAGGAGTTTGCAGCAACGCGTCAGAGCTTAAACGCGCAGAATGCCACCGCCAAACCATCAGCCGGTCGGCACGACATTGGTGAATTTGTTGCATCCATTCTAGAGGGGCAGGGACGAAGAGCGAGCGGATTAGCCTCTCCGGCGCAAAGGGCGGGCAGCAGGCCGAGCTCCATAAACAGCAGCGATCAATTGAGTGGTGAAGATGGGAGCAGGCCACATCAGTTCTCAGCAGCAACGCAAACTCTCTCAACAACTTCTTTCACCACACTTTTCGAGGTGACCCCTGATCCGCCTCCAAAACGGCAAGTCGAAACCTACAGCAAATCCGTACAAACTGGCCCGGAGCTATACGAGCCCGAAGATGCAGAGGACAACGAAGATTTGGAGGACGAAGTCAATGGCACACCAAGAGCAAACAAGAGACTGAACAAGAGGCAAAGGGAACGTGACGAAGAAATAAGGTCGAAGATACGAATAGAGATCGAGGATGAGCTGAAAGCCACCCAGGATCTTGCCATAGATGGACCACTGCCTCCTCCCAGTGCGCCACGCTATCCACTACGCCAGCTCAATCCGGACGAGCTTAAAGCTGTCACAGCTTCAGATGACTTTCTTTCATTTGTTGAACGCTCGTCCAAGGTTATAGAGCGAGCTCTGGATGAAGAGTATGATGTGCTAGCAGACTATACTCTTTCTGCTCTCAATGCGGACGATGACGAGTCTCCTTACGCTCGAAGTTCAAAAAAGTCCTACTCCATAAAACAGACACTGCAACTATTCGACGACAGACATTCGCGTAAGCGAGCCATAACCGACCTCCAATTCTCAACCCATTTTCCTGAGCTCCTCTTATCCTCGCATACCAAAAATGCAGCTGCGCCAAATGAATCGGCCGGCCTCGTGCTTTTGTGGAATGCTCATTCTCCATCACGACCAGAATACACCTTCGCTGCCACTTCCGACATACTCTCTGCCCGCTTCTCACCTTTCCATCCCAACCTTGTCATCGGTGGGAGCTACTCTGGCCAAGTCCTTCTTTGGGACACGCGAGTGAGTGCTCGCACCGGTGCAGCCGTCCAAAAGACACCACTCTCTGGAACCCATTTAGGTCACACGCATCCAGTCTACAGTATCAACATCGTTGGCACTCCTAATGCACACAACATCCTCACCGCCTCCACCGACGGTACAGTCTGCTCCTGGGCCATCGACATGCTCTCCCAACCGCAAGAGGTCATCGAGCTCATTACTCCGCAACCGACACGTACCGAAGAACTAGCACCAACAAGCATCACTTTCCCAGCCTCCGACCCGACCTTTTTCCTCGTTGGGACCGAAGAAGGCTCCATCTACCCCTGCCATCGCTACGCCCGCGCTGGCGCCAAAGCTGGAACCGACACTCGGATCGCCTACCGCGGTCACACCGCTCCAGTCATGTCCACGCAATTCCACCCTGCCCGTGGGCCCGTCGATCTGTCAGATTTCATGCTCTCATCCTCCCTCGACTGGACCGTCAAGCTCTGGCGCGTCCGTCCCGCTGGAGCGAGCACATCGGCTGCTGCCGCCAATTCCGCAACAGCGAGCGGCAGCGCTCTCCCTTCGAGCGGTGCCTCGGGATCTGGGCCGCAAGTCTTCAGCCCAGTGCTCGACATATCACGGGAAGACATCGTCTACGACGTGCGCTGGCACCCGACGCGTCCCGGCATATTCTCTTGCGTCCTGGGATCTGGAGACGTTGAAGTCTTCGACCTAACCATCGACTCCGAGGTGCCTGTCGCAAGAACATCGCCGACGCGGTCCGCCAAAGCAGGAACTGGGCTGGCAACAGGACTCAACAAGTGCGCGTGGGAGGAGAAGGCGGGCAGAATCTTAGCTGTTGGGGGCTTAGATGGAGTGGTGTCGTTGTTCGAAGTAGGGAAGGGCCTCCAGGGCGAAGCTACAGGGGATGAATGGCTCGGTGTGAAAAGGGCTGTAGGGAGGATCGAATCGGGTAGGATTTGACGACATGATGATGTGAATGATACCCAGAATCACCAGCAAGGCGCTGTGGCGGGGTTGCTCTTAACAAGAAGTACAAGGTCTGTGAAATGTTACAATTTGTATGAGTCTGTTCAAATGGAGCTGTTCGATCATCTAGAAGCGTTACTCCCGTCAAGAATTCATCATACATCTAATTACGCTGCCCAACCGGCCCTTGGCTCAGAGTGTTCGAAAGTGTGGTGCACTGTCGTGACCTGTTCCAGTGTGACAACCAGGAATGATTCCACGATGATACATAATTATCCTGCTTCAGGCTATTCGTAACATGACCCTGAGCCTTTTCACAGCTAATTTCCTTGTATTTGGGTGAGCCTCACTCTGACTCCATTTTTTGCAAATTTTGTACACGTCGGAGACCTCCGCTATACTTATTCCTCCCTCAAAACTCTTGGCCCTCTCCTCTTGGTCGCTTTCTTCTTCTTATGCCCCTTCTCAAAAGCCACCGCCTGCGCGTGATCTCTCCCGACATTATCTAGATCCTTCACCTTGTAAATTCGGATGATCCAGTTCTCGCTCGTAAATGCTTCTTCGAGGGTGGTGAGTTGGGGCCCTTCTGCAGGCACCTTAGAGCCGCGGACTCTGTCTTGAGCTTGGCCGGCGGGGAAAAGGGCGTTGAAGTTGTAGTAGGACATTTTATACCTAGCGTCATTGTGAGTGGGGTTTTTACCAAGGAAGGGGAACAATTTACATGAGAGAATTTCGCATTGTCGGGGTGGCCTCGTCATCAACACGGTACTCGCCTCTTGGGGTAAAGTAGTCGCGCTCTTTGACTTCATCCGGCCAGATGCCTTCGGCGATGCGCACCATCCACAAAAATTTGTTGATATCATCTCCAGAGTAGCCGAGCAGCCCACCGAAGACTACGAGCACGTAGTCTACATCATGTTGCTTTAGTATTGGGTAGGACACCTCTTCTCTCGAGCTCATTGCTTTACCAACAGTCGCAATGTGAGTGTTGTTCCAGGTGTTGTTGTCAACCAAGGTCGGACGGTCTGCCATCCCTCCAATCTGATATCCATAGTCCCACCAGGACATGATCTTCGCATCTTTAGGAGTATTTTGTCGAAGCCAGTAGTAAGCTTCTCGGTAATCGTCAATAATGTGTTGGGATCCATCCGGCATGCGGGACGCTAAGACAACTGATGGAGACGAGTAGGCGTTTGACGTTACCCAAGTGCAGTGCAGTACGAACAGGAGTAGATATCCCGTGATGGAAGCCGCAATGACAGACTTGGAGAGCAAGGAATAAATCCCGACAAGCGGATTTCGCGTAGATCTCAGCGACACATCAGCGGTTTTTGATGCCTTTGTCGAGGCAGTTTCGGCCGAATCATTCTGTTGCGTGGATTCAGGCTCCTTTGGTGAGTCCACCATCACATACGTATCGAGAATGTGAGACAAGGCCAAGGCGGCAGAAACGCAGACAATAGGTGTAAGGGTGAGCATCAGCCGAACCATAACGCCAGCAAAATAGCTCGCTAAGACCGCGTAGATTACAACAAAGACATGTTCATCTTTTAAATTGCGGAAACACATGTAAACGCCGGCCGGGAACAGCCAAATGAGCAGGTTGAGATCGAAGAAGAAAGCAGGCCATGCAGTCGGTTGATGCTCCGAGACTGATGCAATGATCGGAATATGAATCTTGGCATAACCCGTGTCCCAAAGGGAATAGAATCGCCCGCTCCATGGAGCTATAGTTCCAGATACCGTTAGTCCAACAAGGCCGAGGAATGATACTCCGAAGACTGTAAGGATCAAGCCAACAAGGAGTGTCTGAAACTGCCTCCCTGGGAGCTGCGCACGAAGGAATTCAGCAAATCCAACGAGCTGAACCAGGCCGAAGATTCCAAGTGCTGACATGTGATCGCTGCTCCTTATGGGAAGAAATCCCACGAATGGAACCTGCATGCTCGCCAAAGTACCCAAAGCATACCAAGTTGTGTAGCTGATGTATAGTCTCGAGCTATATCTGCCCATGCATATCAAGACGAAGGCATGGAGCGGGATCAAGTTTGTGATGAAAACGTAACCCCCCCACGCGGAGACCATGTACCCGTAGAAAAGTGCAGCTAGTGCTCCCCACATTATTGATCCATTTTTGACAGCCTTGATCCACAGGAAGAATGTGAAAACGAGGAGGAATATCGCGATGGCTTCATTATCATAACTTCCAGCAACTGATCTTGAAATGTATCCAGGCGTGATTCCCATGAATGCTGCAGCTAGGAGACCAGCGGACGGGGAGGCTGACATTTCGGAGGTGAGGAGGTACATGGCGTACGCAGTAAGACCGGAGAATGCAGGAGCTAGGAGGACGCATATGTTCCGAATATCGACAGGTATAGATAGCAGGCGCAAAATATTCCATATAACGCCGCTCGTCACCATTAGGCCGGGGTATAGAGTGCCGCCGGTGACTCTCCCCAGAGGATGCCATGTTCCTAGTACAGCGTTTTAGCGGTTAAGGTATGGACATGGCTTTTTTCATAACCATACTGTCATCAAACCAATCCCAAAAAGCGACAAACCCATGCTTAACTAGGTATCGGGTTGCTCGGAAATTGAACCATGGGTCGACTGTTCCATTGACTTAAATTCGTGTTAAGCGTTCAGCAGGGTAGAGAGACGTACATTCGTGGATGATACTTTCGAAGCCTATCGATACATATCAGCAACTCGATCAGACAACTAGGTAGAACGTAGGCCAGCATACGAATCACTGAAAACAACCGGCTTGAAACCGCAGCAGCCGCAATGACCCCAAGAATCACCACGCGAAAAAGTGTTCTCGTTGATTTTGTGCTTCCACCGTGCAACAATGGGTCTAGAACCGACCCTGCGGCCATGATGCCGCTCGAAGGAAATATCAAATGTGGGTTGTAAAAGTGAAGGAGGGTTGGTAGAGGGATACTGGACAGATCGCTCAACTTTCTTGAAGCTCAGAGCTCTAAACTCTTGGCAGCGTGTATCAGCCCTGAAGACGCTACAATACCACCTACTTTTGCGTAGCATACCCGCTTGTGCCACTCTAAGCGGAATCTAAAGCGAGCTTAAGCGTGGTCGTCTATCTGTTTGAACTTAATTAATAGTTTAGTTCTACCTCCCTTGGATAGTCCGATCGTGATGTAAGCAACGCATCAAGCCTGGAGTGTTTTTATGCATGCTAAAAGTGGGCTGTGGTAGAGACTCTCTTTAAGAACACATTTTCAAGAAAGTAATCAAGGAGATCACCAGCTTTAAGTAAGCTCGTCTATGTTTTGTAAGAAGATGAAACCTCTCCTCCCACAAATGACCAAATTACCTCCCATCTCACCATAGAATCAACCCTCGAAAGCCAGAGCAATGCAGGTGCCTCTTCTTTTTTTTGGCATGTTGGCACTCCCGGTCATCATCGCTGTCTTCGTTCATCTCTATAATACGTTTCTCATCCTCTGGAAAGGTTTGATGGAGGGCTCTCTTGTTGCCAGACGACTCTACAGGGGCCCATATACCAATGGGGAGGCTTTCTTTCCCTTTTAGGCGATCATTGTCGTGTATTCTGAAGTCTGCCATTGCGTAGGTCTCATACCACTGCTCGATACTAATTCCGTCGGACTTTAAAGTGTCCTCAATGGTTTTCCAGAGGTAGTTCCTGATTATTTCCCCTGGTGCAATACGGAAAAGCATCAGAACTTCGTTAGCGTAGTAGCGTCGGTCAGCGTACTGGTGCAATTTGTAGTGTAAGAGCTCCTCCTGCATTTTTAGCATCGTCAATCCGGATTTCACGCGAACGTGAGGATTGATCAGAGACAGCTGCCCATTGAAGGACCCGTGGGATTCCTTAAGACGACCCTTCAGCTTTGAGGCCCGCCAACAAATGTCCTGAATTGATGTGGTTGTTGAGATGAACGGCGTTTTTGTCCGATTTCCCCAATTGGCATGATTCCCGAGTGCTGTTTGCCTACTTTCATGATCGGTAAGGACCGTATCAGAGGCACCTGCAAGGAATTCCTAGTCACAAATCGCTGAACTGACTCTAGCTTGCTTTGTCCCAAATTTGTAGCAATGGACCTGTTAAGGAGTGGAGGCTGATCGGCGTGGCTTTCCAAGGGTGAATATCCTCCTCGAATACAGCTGTGGACCCTTCTGGTACGACTGGACGTAGAAGTGGCAGAAGAGCATTGGATGTTTGTGGATGTGGTTTAAGGCGAATATTTGGTCGCGATCGCGTGCGTTTGTTGAACTGATCCTCCAAAGACTTGAACTTGTCCTCCAAAATTCGAAGAAGACCCTGTTGTCTTGCATCTAGTCCCTTACGAAGCTTTGCTGCGACGGAGGAAAACGGAAGATGTTTAGAACCTTCGATGGAAACGCCATTTTTTTGATCTCTGCGCGCGGTCACGGTGTCTGCAGACCTAGCAAAAGCTGTGGAAGGCTCGCTGGCAGAGCTTGTTTGGGTAGATCCATGAGCTTGAGGTCTTGTTGAAGCGCTGACTGTCACTTCACTTTGAGCTGCTTCGCGATTTCCTTCAACGGACTGGGTCATATTCCTTGGATCGCGGGCTTCAGAAGTACTGCTCGGACGATGATCGAGAGGTAGCCTTCCACTGACGTTGGAGGTCCGGTTGGTCTGAAGCAACATTGGATTTCCGGTGAGTTGCAAAGCCGGATCAAGGTTAGGCATTTTATCCCCCATTGTTAATGTATCGGAGCTACAAAGCCTCTTTGCTTGTAGACTCTGCGGACTCTAGAATGTTATGGTTCATGGAGAAATTCAACCAGAAACTAATAGTTGGAACAGGAATGCTCAGAGGGTTGGAAGTCGAGAATCCGGTTGTAATTGGGAGTCACGGTAAAGTAAAAGAAACCAGACTTCCAAGGTCAGAGCCGGCCGATGTCGGAAGCATAATCCGAACCTCCGAAAGGCACGTCTGGTTTAACAGGCACCTGTATGGCTCGGGAATCGGTATGAGAGTGTGAGTAGAACGTTTCGAGTAAGCTTGTGTGCCACCCTTTAGCGATGTTCCTCAGAACCTCTTTGCGCGCTGGGATTAGGGGGAAAACCGCTCTGGAAACAAAGCGACAGTCTGATCCCTCGGCGTTCATGTTGTAGGCCCTTGAGACTAGGTAATCAGAAAGAAGTCCTCACTAAAGTGATTGCTCGCGAAAAGGTGGCGATGCCCGTATCCCTTCTTCCTTCTTCCGTCGGCCTTTGTCCACCAGGATCTCTGTGAGGCTTTTATATACAGTCCTCCCTCGCACTTTGTTGCTCAAGAGGCCATATCCAAACAAAAGGCCGATGGTGAAGATTGCAACAACCAAGAAGCAGAGCCAGTATGTCTTTAGAGAGTAAAGGTTGTCAATCTCGTGGAACTGAGTGCTGAAATAAGCCGTCATCAAGCTAACAGGCAGGAATAGGATGGTGGCTTTTGCAAGTAGAATGGTGGTGCGTGTTAACTTTTCGATTGCTGCCGACTCCTTCAAAGTGACTAAATTGAAGTTCATCCAGACCAGCTGCTCCTTTTCAGCGAGACATTGTTCAATTTCGGCTAATGCATAGAGGCGAATGCGATCAAGGAGACGCTCAAAGCGGCCAATGGCGGATATATGTAGTCTCATTGTAGCAGCAGAGAAGTCAACTTCGTTCAAGTTAGTAGGTTTTGAGACTGAATCACTGGTTGAAGACCGCGACATGGCAGGTGTCTGCCGGTACCGGGCTTCATACTTCGAGCCAGCTAGAGATCCCTGCCTCTGCAAAATTCGGTTGGCGATAATCTCGTAGCTCTCGTAGACTCTCTTCAACACAGTCAGCTGTTGGCCAATTTGATGAAGGGATTCAACGTCCGCTACTTCCGCGGATTGCATCATTTTTCGTCGTAGGGATTCGAGGCGGTCTCGGTATGGATGGTCGTAACCCGATATGAGACCGTAGATCGTCATCCAGTCGTCAAAGAGGTAGTAGAAGAGTAGACTAGCCGCTTCCGAAGTATCAAAAACAAGGGTCTCCGAATTGGTCTCGCCATTTGTTGTAGGCCGAATTTTGACTTGCATTAACGCATTTTGAAATAACGATTTGACAGGCGTCTTTGATAGATGAAGGAAAACGTTCAATTGATTCTTATGGATCATCTCTGATGACTGTGGGCTCAAGCCTTTGGGATTCTCGAAGACAGAAACAACCGTGCCGTCGTCACATAAGAGAAGTGCGGACCATATGCGGATCGCTCTAGGCTTGCTCAACGCTGACTGTTGAGTACCTTCTGTGGTCGTGAAGAGGCCATTAAACCCCACGCAAAGGTAGCGACGGCCAAAATCCACAGAACAGAAATGCCAGAGGTCTTCAGCCACGTCGCTGATACTCGTTATAGGTCGTCTCTTCCCGGAGATTCGTTCGCGAGGCATTTGAGAGGAGCTGTCTGGTAAATCTGAGGCAGATTTTTCCAAGTCACCGTTTTGCTCGTGCGGGAGAAGATTCTTTTGGCGAACGGACTCCGACTGTGATTCGCGGGTGGCAAGAGGAGCTTCCGAAGATTTATGCGGGCAGAGGAGGTGTATCAACCTTGGCGAAACATCATATTTGGATGCAATTGCATTCACAGCAGCCTGATGTTCACTACTCCACCCCCAGAAATTGAACCATCGACATACCGGGCGATGATTATGCGTGGAATTGGTTGAGAGAGACGGGACTTGACTGGCGCAAATATCTGTTGTACAAGATGCTTTATCAGCATCGAACTCAACGAAGAAGTTCTTGACTTTTCCGCTTCGAAAGTCATCCAAGCACTTTTCAAACGCGCTTTCTTTATCGATGTCATGAAAATTTGATGCGCTTGACGACATGACTTCGTGGGCCTGGTACTAGGTCCAGATGAAGACAGAATCGCTTTTTTGCGCTGGACTTCAAATTCAAGACGCCCACATTGAGTAATGCAGGCGCGTAAAGATATTGTGGCCTTCTGAATGTCTGAGAAGGCGTGCAGATAGCATAACAGTTGGCGAAAAAGTGTACGTGGATGAAAGGCTGGAGAAAGCGAAAGATCGACAAGATTCCAACCCCGTAGATCGCGCGCGAGACTTACAGCCTTCTACTCGGCTTAAGTTACATAGAACAAGAACAAGGTTGGTTGTCCACTCATCTAAGACACTGATGCACAGGAGACGCTCTGTCAAGCGAATGATTGGTGGATGTTGGAGTAGAAGCGAAAGATAATACAGCCTCGTAATGTTTCTCGGGCGTGGTGGCAGCTCCGTGGCTTCCCAGCCGCGTGCCTCTTTCAGAAACTGCCGGCCAGAGCAGCCTTCAGGTTTACCAGAATAAATAATCCCTACTCCATTAGCAAGCGGTGTTTGAAAGTTACGGGGACACTAATAATAGGGTTAAAGTCGGCTTGACCCCCGGAAGAAATTCGGTAAAAGTGGTCCTTCCGAACTCAAGCATTCTCTGTTAGGATGCTGAAGTCGCCATACTTTTGGCACAGATGATCCATCTTGATAGGATCCTTTCTCTTTTCCTACCCGAAGCGCTTAATTAATCTTTCTCATCGTGGTCTTGGCTCGTTGGAACTGTACCTACAAGGCCGTCAGGATCGTCTCGCCGTCGAAGAAAACGATGAGGAAATACCTGGACAGTCCCCCCCTCAAAATTTTACCGTAACCACTACACCAAGACCGCAGCAAGCACATCGATAGAACCTTGCCTCCAGAATCGGCAACTGAAGCGTTGCGCTTTGGGAGTTGTAATCAAGAGCCCATGCAGACATGGATGGTGCCAATGAAAGCGCCTAAGGTAAGTCCCGAGGAAAGAGCCGTTGCGACGACTACGACTGCTGCTGTTTCCTCAGTTGACTCCTTCACGCTCACCCCAGGCATTTTAAAGTGACGTTCTCAACAGCCACTTCAGCAGACCGCGGTCAAACTAGGTAGTCTACAACCGTAATCTTTCAGCTTTGCCTTACATTAGGTCCCTCTCCTGTTCCGGAAGATGGCTTTCGATATTACTCGAATTCGTGCCTGCATCTTCGATGTAGACGGCACACTCATTGACTCGGAAGCTATGTACACTGAAATTTACAACAAAATCTTGAAATCGTATGGAAAAGACGACTACCCGTGGGAAATCAAAGCGATACAGCAAAGCAGAGGGACTTCAGTCAGTCCACTCTCAGGCAGATGCCCGGAAATGACCCGCTGATACCGCACTTAGGGCACTCAACGTCTACTTACATGGGCAAAGTTGCTGCTCTCGGTCGAAGAATGGGAAGCCAAGCAGAAGCCATATGAACAAGATTTCGCTCGCTGCAAAGCTCTTCCTGGGGTGCTGGAGTTTCTCGAAGAGATACGGAGCGCTTCTCCCCGGGTACATCTAGCGCTTGCAAGTTCTGCCAGTAAACGCCTTTTCGATATCAAGACCACGCTAGTCCCACAGCTGCGTTCTTATTTCACGCCTGAACTGCGAATTTTCGGCGATGATCCAGATATGGAGGGGTGTGAGAAAAAGCCAAGCCCGGACATATTCAATCTTACTCTGCGACGCATCAATAGCCTATGCACCGCCATAGGCGAATTTCCTTTGAGCGGCGAAGACTGTCTTGTCTTTGAAGATTCAATTGCCGGAGTAGAAGCGGCCAGGAAGGCAGGCATGCGAGTTGTGTGGATTCCAGATAAGGGTCTAGCTCGCGTGTGTAGAGGGCGAGAGCAGGAAGTCCTCATGGGCGTCACCGAGCAGAACGGTGTCCCACCCAACCTTGGCGACAGCCGGAAGGATTTGTACCATGTTCCTATTCCGCCTGAGAACATACAATCGCATGACGGCCGGGCAGAAATGATGGTGTCGCTGAAGAGATTTACATTCGGCAAATATTTTATCAAGGTGCGCAAGGCCTAGCTGGTGTGGAGACCCACTTCCAGAGGTCCAAGGAGCGTTCAATGTACATGCTTTGAAAGTCATCCAAACAGCCTCGCGGGGAGCTTCTCATCCTGCCAGCGAACAGGTCTTCGCTCCGCATAAGCCACAAAGGTTGAGAATAGCCAGAAGTTAAAGGGCTGGTATAGCCATAAGCCAAGCAAATAGTCTTGTTCTGCCTGTCTCTCTTTCTCCCCTCCGATACAGTAGATTCGCTATACACGCAATC
This sequence comes from Pyrenula aspistea, assembly GCA_021030945.1. NCBI lineage: Eukaryota > Fungi > Ascomycota > Eurotiomycetes > Pyrenulales > Pyrenulaceae > Pyrenula > Pyrenula aspistea. The sequence continues at coordinate 174,332 of JAGFML010000036.1, forward strand.
CTTCAGTCTGAATGAAAATAATGCATAAGTAACTTGGAGAATTTATCCGAGAACTTCAGAGTCTAGAGTAGCCGCTAGAACGTGTATCAAGAGGTCGTCGGCGAGCTATCAACGGCGTCATCCACATTGTGACCACACAGAAGCTCGTTGGGACTGTTGCTTATGTCGAAGGCTTGCTGTATTCCGTCACCGCCTCTAGCTGTGCAATGTGCATTTCAGTTCTTCAGATCGTATATGATCATATCGTTATTACGCCAGAGGATGATTGTCCAGGGACCCCATGCGTGGACTAATTTCAAGCTGGCACTTGACATTGCTGAGACCAGGTATGTACGATGCTTTGCCAATGGTGGAGGTCAACAGGCAGAGGAGGTTGCGGGCATATTTATCTTCGGCGGTCTCGGAGATGGGACGACGTTGCTTGTGGGAAAAGATGCAGGTTGTGTATCGTCGCGTCGATGACCCTCGAAGTCAAAAGGCCCAAAGGACTTAATGGCATCCATCCCAGGGCTTCCCGAGAATGGTGAACGCTGTGATTGTTGTTCAGTCTGGAGATTTGCATGTCCATTCCTGTATGTCGGACTCAGAGTGACTGTAGGATGAGCAGACATCAAGCGTTAAGGCTTCTCCAGTCGTTCTATCCAAGGCCGTCGTGTCATCCCAGCTATCTCTGTAGAGAAGACAAGGTTCTACGACTCCACTCAGAGCTTAAAGGGGATGGGCGACAGGTGGAACCTTTCTCCAGGGCGATTATGATAACTGCATCGAACGATGGTCAAAATAAAATCGGCTTGGCTTCATCCATAATGTGGCATAGGCGACGGCCAAGAAGAAAAGCAGCATGAATCGTCTTAAGTGTCGACACCTTGCGCTATGCTCGCTTGACGGATCAAAGCATGGAAATCGCGTTTACCGATTAGCCGTCTCTATCAGAGGCGCAGGTCTGCCAGAAGAGGTGCTAGCCGGTGCTTCCGGAACCTAGAGAGAGCTCACGTGAGGGCAGAATATACTCTGTGAGAGAAGTGGGACGGAAAGCGAAGATCGTTATCTTACGCGGCTACTAATCTCCTAACATTCACGTAGTAGAAAACATATCTCTTGTCAATCCTGCTTGCACTTCCACAATGCATAAGGTCCAATATCGAAACCTAGCGAGACATCGTAAAGGACTTTGGTGACTCAAGCTCGCCCCCAAAATGTGCTGTCCAATTTCACCCAGGCAAACAGCCTATCGCCCGATCGGCTGGGAGTCGTGAGAGACGACTTGAAAGCATCCCTCTTGGGAGCAGTCTTTAATTTCTCCTATGGGCAATTTAGCCTCGAATTTTGCCGTTCTCATGTAGAGACTCGTCATAATTGGACGTCTGAATCATCTCCACGTGAAACACCATGAAAGTTGAATCAAGTGAGTGTCAGTCTTAGGTTTGGAGCAGGCGATATGTTCTTAGGTTCTCGTGTCGTTGATGACAATTTAATCTGCTTCGCCACTATCGCCTGCCACAGACTGTTCCACTGGTTTAGTCGGGGACTCTTCGGGTTTTGGTGGGTATGCTGAGGGCTTTCATGATGACGAGGCGTCAATAAGATAGATGGACACATCTAGGTTCCTCCGTCATTTGTCAAAAACATTCGACACAGCCGCATAGCATGCGGCTCAGAGTGGGATAAGCAAACCCTACGCAGCATTGCACGCAATGATCGCCTAGCGCCTAATGAATCGGCTCAACAACCTCGTCTATTATCTTTGGAGCACATGGGGGGGAATACTTCTCTAGCTAATAGACGGCGGCAACACTGTTTCCCATGTCGATCCTTCAAATTCGAAACCGGCTTTGAATAAGCATTTTGCAATCCTGCAAGACCCCGCACGGGACGGGTCGGAAAGACCCGCGGAACAAACGCACCGGGGCCCGCGTACCCTTAAAGTATCTCATGGGGCCTAGACAAAGTAACTTGTGGTCCGCCCGCAGAGCTTGCGCAAAAAATTTCAGTTAACGAATTCCCTGTTGCTCAGTGCTGTTGACAAGTTCCAACGTGCTTTACGCATGCCCGTCTCGTGCATAATCCCAAACGATCCTCGGTGCTTTTTGACCACCCATCTAGGACCTTTGGAGTTGATGTTATTTGTGTATTCAATCCCGGAAAATTCTGTCAAACCATTGGAGGTTTTTACACACAATACAGAAGCCAATCGTTCAAACGAGCCTCAGAATGCCGGGTGGTTGAATCTTCTTTGGTGTGATTCAAGGATAAGACACTATGACGATGCATTTCCTTTTGCCAATTTACGGTCTTCATGTCATGTTAGCCTTAGGAACTTCGATGGTCACCAACCCCATCTGTGTAAAACTTTATTCTCAACTCTTTTCAGTTGACTTGAATGGCTTATCGCTATATTTGAGAGAAAACACGTACTTCATCATTACAACGCTAGTTTGCAACCTCGAGGTTGGGTTTGGACATAGGCGGATCCAATTGGCACTTTTTCGACCGAAAGACGCGGTCATGGTCAGTTTTTTCGCGCACAGCTCTCATCAAAAACTGCCTTAGCTATCTGTACCCTGCACACGGATATGCTGCGGCCGTCCTGCGGTCGTTCGGAACTAAGTCAGAGCGTGGAAGACTTCTTCATAGCCACCATCTGCATTGCATGGCGCTGCGTTGTAGAGTTTCGGGGTCTGCAGAAATGGCACGAATCACAAAGGAAGCATAGAATAGATAGTCATTCAAATTGTGGTAGAACCTACAACACGACGATGCGAGCTGGATACCTTCCAGTAGCCTTATAATCCGCAACCTCCTCCTTTAAGCGACGCTGCAAGATGTGGAAAAACTGCCGCCACTACCTTCAGGAGACTTTTAGGACCATGCATGTCGGCCTTGCCCTGAACAGTAACCCATCCTAGTCTGTAATGGCACCGCCATCAGCGAGGCATCTTATTGCTCGGGCGACGTCACTCCGACGGCCGAAACGGGCGAGTCTCTGCGGCCCTGCAAGACGAAATCTTGGCGCGTTTTTGCTTAAAATCCACAAAGTATCGCTTCTCCTAATGCTGGTCTTGACACAACGCTTTGCGAACGAATAGCACGCCGCAACGGTGTTGGAGGGCTAATATCGAAAGCATTCATCCGGAGCTCACAGCCTCCAAAATCCCGCGACCCGCTGTTGCCTGCAGACAAATTTCTTTCAATTGTCACCCCTCCGTATGGAATTTGCAAGCCATTTTCCTGACTAGAGGAGATTTTGGACAAGCGGTTTTGCTGAAAACATTCATGAGTTAAAACATAAAGTTGTCAACGTTCACACCCTAGTCTCTGCGGTCACGGTTTTGCAAGCATGCTGAATACTGAGATCCATCCATCTGGACTGCCGCTTCCTCAAACTCGCTCAATGTAAGGACCGAAAGACTGGCTTGTATGTCTAATGGTAGAGACTGTCTCACCATGGCTGAATCAAGCGCGGCAATAAATCATCTCGATGAGGCGTCCCTTTTCCCTCTCCACACCGGTCAAGCATCTTTCCAAGAAGATTGCTTGTGCTCACCTCCGTGCCTATTTCCCGACGAAATAAGAATTCAATTCCCATTTTCGCCCTTACATGGAAACACAACACTGTGAACACTCCGAAGTTCTTACTGTTGATTGAAATAGCACCATGATAATTTATTGACTATTTGCAGCAAAGCATTCTACCTTCTCTGCTCACCTCCAACAATCGGAGGATCCAACATCGACCTGGAGTGACTACCAAATTCCTGTCAACACACTTTAATAACGATAAGTTGAACACTATGTGGAGCTTGGGCGAAATACTAGAAAAAGCTTGAGAAGACGCCGGAAATGGTGTTCTGATGGTTGAACGAGGTTCGTTGTCGTCCCAGTCTCCATCTTGCTGTCCAGGCTCTTGGGCGAATGCCTGAAAAAATTATGGAGAAGACTTCTCGTTAACTGTTGACTGTCACATCTTCGACCAACGACCTATGACTGCCTTATGTGCCTTTATTATGGATTATCCCTACCGAGCCATTTTCAATATCTTTGTAAAACATAAGCGCATCTTTTTCTACGATTTGTAATCTTTCTCATGAAAAGTAATCTTTCAACTTGTTTCTCTTTGCTACACATAGGTAATGGTTAACATGTCGCAGTTAAAGCAGCATTCATGAAAGGCTACCAAATGAACCTCCACGGTCGATGATCCTCTCTCTTCTGACCCCACCGCTGCCATGCTGCTCGACGCTCGTCTATATCATCGTCAAGAACACATCTTATCCTTGAGGTCTACTATTGTTCGGCCTCACAATCTGGTAGCACTGTGGAACAACAACATAAAGTTTTTCATATCAGATACCCTGAGATCTTTGTTCGAACGCCAGAAGAGTTAGGGCAGCCAATCATGACATGGCAGTGACGAAGTCAACACTAATCTCTCCTCTGGACCTCTCTCGGTCACCATTTCTCGAAAGAGAAATGCCGAACGATGCCGAAGGAATAGTATGCCTTCTCGAAAGCCAACGAGCGGGGTTGCCAGAGATTCATGATTACGATCCTACTGCAGCAGCTGACCACCAAGGGAGCTACAGCGACCGTCTATTCGCTGGGCAACGATGCAAGGTCCTCAACGTATCACGATTCTAGAACTCATTATCGCACAAAATATAGCCGCTGATATGAGTTACAGCCTGTCGCTGCAGAGACATGTCAGCTCACAACTTATCATGCATGACATTGAGAGAGTTGACCCCTCCTTTGGCCGAAAATGGTCACTGAAGGAACTCTACCTCTTCATGAGCCAAGGACATTGTAATGGTCGTGCTTTCCAGAGATGCAGAGTCAGAAACCAACCTATTGGCTCAAATCTCAAGCAAAGAGATACTACTTGACCATCCATACAATCAAAGTCTCCCTTGACTGCGACAAATATTCTTTCAACAAAACAATCTTACTTAACTTTAAGAAGACGAATTATTCAACGAAAGTACGAATGTACGACTCTGCCGATTTTCATTTTCCCGACAGGGTGATCATGGATGGAACACTGCCGAACGTGTGAAGCGCAGGCACGCCGCCACGAACCTGTTTGGTAGTGATGCTGCGTCGGGTGGGGGATAATTACGACATTCCCCAAAACTTGTTTATGCCGATCTATGCGACTTTATGTCCACAGTAACACAACTCCTGGTACGTTCTAAGGCACATCTCGAGGCAAATCGACATTCAGCTGGAAATCGAGCTCTGGAAGGTTTGCAAGCGTCTAGTATCCATGGAGAACACGTTTAACAAGGCCATGCAGATTATCTTGGACAAGGTCTTGCCGTCAATTAAGTGCCCACGACCTGTATGGGTGTGAACCTAGGTCGCCCAATCTTGGGAGCCGCCCACTCACAGATAATCAATAACATTGGCATTCCTCTTCTGGTCTGCCGTATTGGTGATCTGCTCTGCGGTCTCAGCCGTGGGAATTCAGCGTGGAAATCAGCCGTCAGATGCGATCATGAGAGCAATCATCAACGCGCCTCATGCACAGAGCTAGCCCTGCCTTGAATTCGTGTGGTTGGAGACTTACTCATTGGGTACGAGAAGGCGCTAGGACTGCAATGATGGTCTAGGCGGACAAGAATTTTTCTGATGCCCCTACGCGTAGAGGTCATCTGCAAATTCTGTCAATTGGTGATAGTGCCTTGTCATGGAAGCCTGGTAGAGGACTTTCAGTCGAAGGTACCGGACTCGGCAACATGTCCACCCTGTCGAACACGATCAGTATAGAGGTTCAAAGCTCCGGGCAAGTACACTGCTTACCGGCCGATAGTTGAGAAGGGGTTGCAAGCAGTCCCTCCTTTCCTATGCCGCTTAGTCAGCGTTGCCGAAACTGTGCAAGCTAGGACGGTATGGGAAATTGCGCTCGGAAAACAATGAAGATGGTGATTCTGAAACATGAAGCGCGAAATGGAACTTCAAGTCAATTAAAGAAATGTGCCAAAGGGAAAGGAGCCAATTGCAAATGAGAGAGTGGAGCAGAGTTTGTACGAAATTACCACAAAGCTCGCGGGGACCAGGAAGGCATCCAGGCGGCTGGGTGGCTACCGAATTCTGATCAGGTTAGGCATGTTCGATGCGTCTAACCGCGGCTACATCGCCTGCATTATGATTTTAAAATTTTCAATCCCAATTCAGGTGGTAGAAACTAAAATGTACGTGCGTGCGTCCTACCCTCCTTCCGTTCCTACTCGATTCTTATCTAGACTTGGGCTGAGACCGAGACTGCCCTGCGTCATCGGAATGGCCGTTGACCGAGGTGTCTATATAAATCTTCGCCTTGAATCAGTTTCTCGCCTTTTGCCTAACTTTGAATCATTACAAGCACAATTCAGGTCTGACTTCTAAGTTCTAAATTCTTGGTACCTTTCTTAACGCGACTTTTCTGAGCAATTCTACTACCCATCGTCATGCCGGTTATTGCCGTGATGATTGCCAGCGATGGCAGGATGGAGGAGAGGAATATGGCACGCTTCAGCCCGATAGAAATCGACACTTCGCACGATGCCTTCCGCAGTTCCCTCTCTTCCGTCTCTGAGGCTGTTGGCATGCCCCTGAGAGTCTACCAGGTCAAAGATGTCAACGTCTACCGAAAATCCACAAACTCTCCTCTGTGGTGGCTCATGATCCAATGCCGCGCCAATCTGGAAGGCGTTTATGCTGAACCAGCCGACAAATGGTTGGTCCACGGCCCCCAAACCGGTATCGTCGTACGAGCAGACAGACAACGGCTTTACACTCTTCACTTGGAGGCACTCTGTCACTTTTGCGAGAACGTGGTGCTTCGAGCCGCCGAGACCCCATCTGAACAGGGGTTGCCGAACAACCAGATTCATGAGATGATCCGGCCACTGATGACACGGGAAAAATTCCAAGCTTACTACCGGATGTACATCAAACGGCAAGGGATAAGCCAGAATCTTGCAAACAACACACCATTACCTTGAAAGCCCGGTCAAGGATTCAATCAACGAAGACTGGTTCAATAGCAAAAGACATCGGAGCGTGGGGTTTGGAGTTCAGGCGTCGAAGACAGGGGTATTTCTGGCTGTTGTTAGTGCGGGATAGATTAGCGTGAGATGCCGGCTGTAAGGAGGACCAAGATGGCTCGTAGGATCGGACAGGGGAAGACAGCTCATCCTTTCAGCAACAAGTCGAGTGTACGATAATTCTTTGTTTGCTCAGGCTCATACAATGACACATAGAATACAAAGTTTTCTCCGCCAGCTCCGGGTGTCAGGCGAATTGCTAGGCGAACCGCAAGTAGTCCTAGCTTTAATAAATACCAATTCTCGCCCAGAGGGTCAAAGCCACGAGCATGGAATCTTCTTCGCAGAGAACATTCTTCCAGCCTCGGAGGTTTTCCGTGCGGCCCGTAAGGCTGACCTACGGGCGATACATTACTCCAGGCACAAGGACCCGGTTTTCTGGCGGGCCGCGGAGCGGACCCTGTCCGCTGAGCGGTGTCGGCTGGATTCCGCGAGCCCACGGTTGCAAAAGGATACCCTCGGCAGCCCTGCCAAGGTCCACCACAACTCATCACCGCCTCGCCGGCTTTGCGGTCAAAACACCGTCGCCTATATTAGGTCGATTGCTCGACCTTCACCGATTTTTCTCTTAGCTCGAGGGTCCTTCTACTTCCAACGTAGAAGGTTTTCTAGTATGTTTCTTCTCCACGATGGAGCTGACACTGGCGCGCACAGACAAGACGTTCGTGTAACCTTCGAAAGCCACGTGAACGACCGTAACGGTGAAGTTACTTCTCCTCTAGCCCGAACGTGACATCCGGATCACCAGCGATCGTCCGGCAAAGGCAGATGCAATGCCGCGACGGGCCAATACCCCACGTTACTCGTCGTTGTGCTCTCCCCGGCAGTGATTCGGGCGCCGGCTTCCTCGATCCGGCAAGGAGCTAAAATCTCCGATCCAACTGTTCCTCGGCATGGGAATCAATCGCAGATGACCCCGGCTGCATTCAGATAGTTCTGGCGGTCAGGTCTTTCAGATCCTAGACAATCGCTAAGCTCTTCCCGAAAGGGGGAAATCTTGATTGCTAGTTTGCTTCTGCAGAACATTGTTCCAGATGGCTTCCGGTGGCGTTTCTCCCGCTTTCCACAACTTTGCGAAGCCGTCCCAGAATGGCCATTGTACATCTCATTGCTGTGGTCCTCGACCTCTTCTACCTTTCCAGAGCCAGCGACCCCGATCTCGACCGCCGCAATGCCGGAATAGGTGCATATGCGGAGGTGGACGTCGCTATCATCGGCGGCGGCTCCGCGGGAACAAATGCGGCTGTACGTCTGCGAGACATGAACAAAACTGTCGCGTTGATCGAGCAGAAGGACCGCCTTGGCGGCCACGCAGAAACGTACATCGACCCTGAGACTGGTGGGAAGATCAACATTGGCGTGGTCATATACCAGAATACCAGCTTCGTCAGGGGCTTTTTCGACCGCTTCAACGTCACGCTAGTGCCGGGAGACGTTCCTACTGGTCAAGATGTTCCAGCGGACTTCCAGAGCGGCATGGCGCTTACGAATTTGACACCAATAGACCTTTCTGCAAGTACTGCAGCCATTGCTGCATACAGTGAACAAGTCAACAAATATCCGCAATTGCTAAACGGGTACTACCTCCCAAGGCCCGTCCCGGAAGACCTCCTTCTCCCATTTAGGTCCTTCGTCCAAAAATATGACCTAGGCGCAGCAGTGGCTGAGCTATTCCGATTTGGTCAGGGCCTTGTGGATTTTCTTGATACACCTACTCTCTATGTGATCAAACTCCTGAACTCTGACTTCCTCGACGGCCTCGCACGTGGCATTGTTGTCCCGGCCAGCGGGGATGTCTCCGAGCTATATCGTAAAGCCGAAACCGCCTTGGGCTCTTCAGTCTACTTGAACACGACTGTGATTTCGGCTGACCGCCCGAACTCTACAGACCCCGTTACCCTCTCTGTCTCCACCGCCGCAGGCGCCACGAAGATAATCAAAGCTTCCAAGCTCCTGATCGCGATACCTCCGACTCTCTCAAACCTTGCGACTCTCAAAGTTTCCCCAACGGAGCAATCCCTGTTTTCAGAGTTTCAGGGCCGGACCTACGATACGGCCGTCCTCCGTCTCAGTCAGTTTCCTGTGAACATAACCCTCAGAAACGCCAATCTTGCCACCCCTTACAATCTCCCCATCCTCCCTGCCCCCTACTACTATTCCCTCTCCACCGTCCCTAGCCTCATCAACGTCAAATACGGCGCCGCCACTCCGCTCTCGCCCAACACCACGCGAGCCGGCATCCTCGATACTGTCGCCCGCCTTGCCGCGGGCGGCACCATCCCACCGTCCCCAGACGTGGAAGTTGCAGTATACAGCAGTCACACGCCGTTTCAGCTCCAGGTTTCAACGGACGCTATTCGCGACGGGTTCTACGATAAGGTAAACGCGCTGCAGGGTCAACGGAACACGTGGTACACCGGCGCGGCATGGCAGGCCCATGCGTCGAGCTCAATTTGGAGGTTTAATGCGGGGCTGGTGGGGATGATGTACCCGGGAGAGGCGTGATCGGATCTCGGCTTGACTGTCGGTGGGAGCTGGTGCCGTTGAGAAACTGTTTGGGGGCAATATTAATAAATCGACTGTGGCTGAAAGTGTTGAACTTTAAAATTGCGTGCGAGGAACGGCGTGGTTTAGTGCTTATACTCAAGTACTGGATGGAACAATAAGGTTAATATACGTACATTAATGCTAATATATATTAGGGTCATCACGGCCAATCAAAACAAACGAGGAATGAGTTTCTCTTACTAAATTCCCGCGAAGAATAAGATCTCCCCGAACTTTAATTGGATAAGGTGTGGAGATAGGGCCAGCAAGTCCCCCGTACCGCAGGAGCATCGTCGTCTGAATAAGATGTGGCTTTAATCTAATATGACCGCAACTAGTACATGTGTGGCACTGGGGGATCTTCCTCTCGGAGCTCAAACGTCGCTCTAGTGCTTCTACGCCGTGTTGCGGCACAGGGTAGTCTACACAAGGTACTAACGGAGTCGTTTGAGTACAGTAAATCCTCGAGATAAGCAGCCGGTCGCGGGCATGGTCCAAAGCTCAGAGAAGCGATGGGAAATCACTCGGATCTCAACGCCTATTGTCCTGTGTAAGCGATGCTCTGGAGGTCGTCGGGCTGTTTTCATTGAACTTTATATATGGGAGACATGAGGACTCTTCTAAGCTGTTGCGCTTACCGAGGGTTTGCTGTATCTCTAGGCACACACAACCTTCCCATCCCACCTTACTTTACCGTCAGAAACCCAATCCCCTCCCTCGCCTTCGCAGTCGCCTTCTTCAACGCCTGCTCCTCTACATCCGTCCACTTAACTGTCAAATCGTCCCATTTCTTCACGCGGAACTCCCTCTTATACGTCTTCTGCATGGTCTGCAGCCTGCCTAGCTCTCGTGGATCTCCCGTTCCACTGTACACCATGATGAGCGTGCACGGTGGTAGCGCCTCGTAGATGCGAAGGATGTTCGCGATTGTCTCGCCTGTTTTGGAGGTGACGGCCTCAGGGCTGGGGTCGGTAGCGTTACCGTAATGAAGTGTATCAGGAATGGCGTGCTCGCGGTTATTGTTGCACCAGCCAAGAAAGCTCTCGAGGTCACGGAGGCGAGCCCAGGTGAAATCTACACCTCCACCTCGAACGTATTTGCCGTCCGCATCACCGTTTACTGCCCGTATCACGCCATCGACGATGTCTGAGTCTGTAGTTCCGCCAAGGTGGTACGTAGCTTCCTTGCCGTAGCCATGCTCAGGAGTTCCACGATCGACAATGGCCGTTGTACGGTTGTTGCCTTCCTTGTTCTTGGCGCGGGCGATGCGGCGGAAGATCGGCTCGCCGCTCGGCTCGTAGGTTCCCCATCTGGGCCCCTTTTCGCATTTGAGTTTGACAAGGTCGAGAACCGCAAGGGCGTCTTCGAGGGAGTCGTGGCCGAGAGCTCCACCGGTCTGGATCTCGCGCTTAAGGTGTTTGGAGGTCAGAAATTTGAGGGAGGAGCGAAGGGGTGGGCCACGAGGGTGTGGATAGATGAGGGATGTGTCAACAATGAGAGGATGAGTAAGCTTTAGGGCTGTGAGATCAGATTCGAGGCTGTGGCCGAGAAGGATGGTGGTCGGTGTTAGGAGGTCGAGTAGAAGGGATTGGATGTCGGAGAGTGTAGTCGTGATTGGGTCGAGCATTTCTTTGGTCATGCCAGAAAATCGGGTGAAGTAATCCTTGATTGGCCGGGATGGTTTGACGAGGGAATCGAGGACTTTGTTGCCAGCCCAGTCCACAAGTGACACTCGAGCGAGGGATGAGGCGTCGTCGTCAGTGAGCACCATTTCACAGTCTAAAGCATAGATTGTGTATCCGGCAGTGATGCTTCCTTTCTCAACTTGATCTTCAGGGACAAGGGTGGCATCCATGCTCGGAACAATGCTTTCGACCCAACCATTCTCACTAGTGTGGCCGGCAGCCTTTCGTCTTTCTTGTTCCAGCACTGTATCCTCTGCTGATTGACACAGAGAAGGATGTATGGGATACTCTGCTTCACGTAGGTCTTCGACAGAATGCACGAATTCCGAGAGCCTCGTTCGAACTGACACAAAAGCTCTTTCATCTCGCTCTGGCTTGACTCCTTTCCGCCGGTCATTTTCTAGTTCCTTAGAAGATAGAAGCCGAGAGATAAGCATTGCTTGAACAGGAGAGTGTATCCTGCTCAATGAGCTATCACCGGGAGCTTTGACAGGCCAAACTTGTGCGAAGACGTCCATGATTGGCTGAATTGAAGGTGCAAGAGAATCTTGGGAGATAGTTCGGGGATTGCCTCTGTACAGGTCAGGCGTAGAAATGCCCTGTTTCCAGCGAACAAAATCATCATTCTTGATTTCTTCCGCTGTATCCTCACCTTTTCGAGACTCCTTGCCTGAGAACATACTCATCTCAAGCCCTGGAACCATTACGAGCACAACCTTCCGGGTATGAAGAGCATGCCTGAAAGCAATCCACTTGGGACCTACTCCATCTGCAAGTACATAGAGCGCAAGTGCTTGAAGTTCTTCGAGCTTTATCGGCGCCTGGACCTTTCCGTCGCAGACAAGTTCTGGATACTTAGTCTTCTCGCCATCTGCGCCGCGTTTGCCTTTGCTTTTGCCGCTCTTTCCGACGACTGTCCATCCTTGCTCGTCTGTGTTAAAGTCCTCAAAGCTTCGTTTGTGTCCCATCTTCAAAAAGCGTTTCTGCCATGAAATTAGCTAGATCCAACAAAGCTGTGGCCGCGTATCAGGTTCTTTGGTTCTCAAGTTCCACTAAGCTGTTTCAGGATTAGCGTTAAAGTGGCTTGGCGTCGAGTCCCCTAGTCTTAGGCTACATTCCTCGGTCGTCGAGACATTTTCACCAACATTTACACATGAGACAGACACCCTCTTCTTAGACGCTATTGCTTATATAGGGGGCTTAATGCACTAATACAGAGATCGATTAATCGCTTTCGGACGCCTTCTGCAGGCGTAAACGTCCTGAAAAGCACACGATATCACCGCTTTCCTTGCTTGCGAGTAGCTTGTTGCAAAAAGTTCATTCCGGAGCTCTAAGGAATAAACATCAATCCTTCTTGATGCTTCATTTTCGTATCTTGCTCGGTAGCCTGCCAAATATGCAATCAAATGTGTCTTCTACGACTAGATACCAATCTTGATATAGAACCATGACTTCAATCCGTACACTGGTCCAAGGTATCTGCGCAGGATTTATCTCTTTCTTCCCGATTTCAAAAAGGGCGCCTGCGCCCCTTCCTCGTTAACAAAGCGGCACGCGAAGAGATGATGCTTGTTTAATGCTAGCCACGGGGCATGGACAACCACAGCTATAACCATTGTTACACATTGGTAACGAGTCTTCCATTTCCTTTGCCCTTGTCTCCTGCTCCTCCCTAATACTGAACGTTTTCATCGTCTGCCCGCCTTTCTTGCGTTTGAGCGAAAATGACTCGTCTCAAGGGCATCGGACATGAACCGGCAGGAAGTCAATGAATATTCTTGGGCGTTGTCGATTACAAGGACTTGTCGAATGTAGACCAGTCGAGCCCGCTTTCCCTGCATAGGATTCCACTTTCTAGGCTTCATAAAGTTCTCACAAGCTTCGTTATCGACCAAAGGCTACTTCCAGGCTCTTCTGCAGACCAACAGGTCTAGGCCGACGCTACTCAGGGCTAAATCTGCTGTGCGTGCAGCCTACCGCGTGGTCGGTAAGAGCACAAGATACCTGCTCCAGCCGGACGTACTCCGCGATATAGGATTTATCTACTTTGTCAGACGGAACTCAAACGGCGAACGGAAGCACGGCAACCTTTCTATACACAACGTCATTACCGAGCAGCCGGGCGGGGCCAGGGTTCAAGGCTGAATCACACAACCTAGAGCCGGACTAACTATACTGGTTCTTTTGCCAGCGCTGCCGCAGCAACAAATGGCGCGCCAGTGTGACGTTGACTGAAATGGATGCCCTCAACTCCGCTGGTCCGACTCTTTGCCTAAAATGCGCGAATGCAGCAGAAGCAGCTCGAATTTAGTCGATCACCGAATCACGGTACAGTATCACAAACGAGATAATCTGCTTTTCCAGTAGCCTACTATCGGGCAGTACTTGAGGCCGGCCTAAAACCTCCTACTGTCTTCCGCGATCAGATACTTAAAGACCAACGTGGTGAGCAGGCAACCCATGGCCGTATTCAAGCTCGGCAAGACCTCCTAATCGGGTTGACTATATGACACCGAATGATCCTTGGACTCTGAGTTACGATACTAACAATGTAGTTGAATTTGGATCGGTACGACTTGCAGATGATACAGTTGAGACAGGTATGTTCGGGGACAGGAATAGCATGGCGGTTATGGCAGAATTGTGAGGCAGAGCACAATGATCAATGATCTAGGCGCATCTTTATCGTCAAAGTCTGGATACATAGCTTCTCAGATTTTGACGAAGCAATATCAGGACTTGAGTGAATAAGATGAGCTGTATGTGGTACATCAGGGGGTCATCACGCTTCAGACACCTGTTATGGCTCAAGTACCCTGAAAATCGTTCCACAAAGCGACATACCTCAAGATAGCACAAACTTTGGGGACGTAATCTTAGCCCCTCAACTATGCATTGCCATGAATTTTTGTCAGCTTTTGACTCTGTGCTTTGGCTTTCCTCCCACTGCCTTAAATGCCGCCGCCCGCCTTGCTTTCCTACTATGTGGATCTGGTTTGCTGCCCTTTCGTTTTTTCGTTTTACGAGACGGTCTGTCCTTCGTTTGAGAGGCGCGGTGACCTTCGAAGATAAACCCTTCAGGCCTCCCCGTGCCTTGTGATGTTTTGCTTCCCCTCGAAGCTTTGACTTTCGTTGCTAATTTCGAAAGCGTTACCTTGAATGACTTTTGCTTCCCCGCGTCTTTCTTTGTTGGATATTCTCTGAGCTTGTTCTGCTCAGTCTTTTCTTTGGTCTTTCTTGCCCGCGTGACACGTAACTTCCTTGGGAGCAACGGCGGAAACTTTTTGTCGTTGTATAACAGCGCAGCTTCGACAGCATTTTCATTTGTGAATTGTACATAGGCGAAACCCTTGCCGACCCGCGTTGAAGTGTCACGGATGACGCGCACGTTCTCAATAGTGCCGCATTTACCAAAGGTTCTCCAGAGACCTTCTTCGGTGTCTGCCGGTTCACTTGCTCTCTTCTTTTTCTGCTTCACAGGTTGTCCTTCTTCATTTTCAACCGTAGTCTCGGAAGTCTCCTCGTCCACGAAGCTGAGATTGCCAACGAAGATGCAACGTTTATGGTCGACCTTATATGGACGAGATGCCAAGTCCGCCCTAAGATGTCGATCCAATATGATAGTGCCATTGAGTTTTTTGACAGCAATCCTTGCCGCCAGGTCGCTAGAATACACCACATAGGCGTTAGTACTTTTCGTAGTCATATCCATAACCTCCTTCTTTGCATAGGCTGCTCTCTTCGGAACTCCACTGGAAAATGCGACAGAACGAAAGCGTATTGATTCCACTTTATGGAAGCTGTCGTTGGACGCGAGAGCAGGAAGGAACAAGGCAACATGCTTGAGGAGCGCCTTTCTGGCTGGTTTGTGTGTAACTGCTTGACTCGACACGTTGCCCAGAAAGACCGTACGGCTCGATTTGTCAATGTTCTCAGGTTCTCTCTCTTGAGACAGACTTTCGTGGAGTGGTATCCCATCTGGTTGTGGCAGAGACTCCTTCGTATCGCTGTTATGTAAGCTCGCGCTTCCACTGTCTGCTATGCTGTCTAGATGCCGAAGTAATCCATTTGGTAGGGTTTGCTTTGTGTGTTCACGAGACAAGCGGTCCAGATATTCTGACTCAAGATCCGCTACTTCATCGTTTTTCCGACGTTTTCTGGCAGTAGGGGCTGAAGATGCAGAGTAATCGTGATCAGAGGAATCATCGGAAGAGGATCGGACTGCAGATAAGCTGCTAGAGCTCTCGGTATCGCTATTTTCTGGCACCTCATTTTCATCGGAAGTTGCAGATTCGGCAGAGGGTGGAAATGGATACGCAATTGGGTTGGCTCCAACTGGTCCAGACTGCAAGCGATCAGCATAGAAATTAAAGGCTTTTACCATTGCTTAAACAGACACTCAAAGCGAAAAGTAAGCTCAGAGTCGGGTCAAACGATGTTACTGGGGCAGACAAACTGCCTTTTTCGACCAATTGGTCATCCTCTAAGACTCTCTTTCTTTTTTGACCCATATCCACGGCACTTTCATTGAGCACAAGAAATTCTCAGTTAGGAAAACATCACTGTCTCTTGAAATACGTTCAGAGATCGTTCCCTTTTACCACTCCTACTCGACTCCTTCTCGTCGCACGTAACAGACGTCCCGAAGTCTGTTGAATTTGTCGTTAAGAGGTATATGAGAAGGATTTGCTCATGAAGAGAAGCATCAGCGAGCTAAGATCATAAAATCGCATCAAACATTTAGGCTGGCCTATCCGTACCACAGCAAGATGTGCCTGGAAAATACGGAGTGACGGATTTTGACGGCAGAACCTCGGTTGAGCGCTATCGATAAGAACTCCTCTTCTTCCCAAGGTGGTTAGCGCTTTCGCCCATGATGAATGTGGACTGCGCGCCGGCGAGCTAAAGTGCTGCCCTTAACGGGAGTGTCTCGCTCACTGACAGTGTCCTTCCCTTTTACAACCGTCACTTGTTGCTTCGAAAGTCGGAATCTTGAGCTTTTCAGTTATATCACACTTATTCCTCTTTCCTCGCATTCTATTTGACTTTGTGCAATAACTTATCCGATACCGAGCCACCCAGCACCTTTGTGACGCAGTTCCAGCCTTTACCCTCCTCGAGCAAAAGCCCACAATCTGGAATTCACGTCGCATATTGCTCAGGCCCAATGTGACTAATTCGCGCCGCTTTTTAAGCTCCTCTAGCGTACGTCTACCCCACGATTGATATCTGTTTCTAGACACTACACTGTCTTCCGCCGGGAACAACCCAAGGCGATTTACTCCGCCTTTCCGTGATGATAACATCCGTGCCTCTCTAGGTCAGCATTCTTCAAGTCCACACAGAACGCTGCACGAAGCCTGTCTTGCTAAGCACGACAAAGCAAATACTTCTCTAACCCCTCTTCACACCCTACATCCTGTCCTGAGACCTATAAGATACCATGGAAGCGTTGCAAACAATCCCTCAAATGGAAGCGCCCGCAAGCGAAAACGCGGTCCTGCCTGCGGCGGATGCTATGTCTGAAAATGGAAGATCAAGCAGTCTGAGTGACATTGGTGCTTCGGAGTCAGAGGACGAGCCAGTCGGAAAACCACAGACAGAGGCACCTTTAGATCACGACTCTGAGGCTGAAACTGAAAGAGTCGAAGTCTCTCCTGAGAAGCGACAAAAGCACAACGGGGTCGCTGTGAGCTTGACCAAGGTTGAGTCCGGAGTAGACACGCTTGTGGAAAAGACCGGGCCCTCACAAGCAGAAAACAACCTCCTCAGCGATAGTGAAATCTCATCGCGAAGTGCCTCGCCAACGGATCCTATGAGTGCTGGCTTCGAAGAAGCGCTAATGGGCTCACCTGATCGACACAGCAGTCCTAAGAAACGAAAGCGGGGGAGTGACGACGAGGACCTTGATCGCCGATTGAGACAGCGAACAGGATCTGTGAAAAGCACTTCGACTCATATATCTGGAAATGACGAGGAAGATGCTGAAAGATTTGCAGAAGATGCGGACGACGAGCAGCCAGACCTGGAAAAAGAGGGCGATGAGTTACAACTATCAAGCGCAAGGAAGCAAAAAGGAAAGATATCGGAGCAGAACACTCCGAAGAAGTCCAAAAGACTCAATCCTCAAGAAGATCAGTCTGACGATGCAGAGGGGGAAGAGCCTGTTGAAGGCCAAGAGGAAGATCAAGCCTCTGATGAGGACGAGGAAACTGGCGAAGCCGAGGAGGACGCTGAGGCCGCTGCCAAAACGGAAGAAGATGGTATGTTTGCCAAGAAGAGTTTTGTGGGCTTATTGCATGAACTGACCGAAACAGCTGCAAATCAAATCGCGGCCATGGAATCACTTCGAACTTTGGAAAAACAATTTGCTGTTCTGCGCGACAAGTAAGGTCTACTGCTATTTATTCTGCTCTTTCCTTACTAAACGAATACAGACTCTATGACGAGCGGATCTCAGCACTTCAGAATGAGCTTGCACAGGCAAAGGCTTCGAAACCGACCCACCCTGAGCTGCAACGCCAACTACGATGCGTCCAAGAATATAGGGACCAGAAGAAAACGAATGAAATCCGACTGTGGGAGTTCAAAGTCGAGTCTCTGCGAAAGACAAGTGTCGCTCAGAAGAGCATCCTCGACAGCACCTACTTCCAAAAAATCCGAGATATCCGCGAGCGTATTCTTGAACAGGCCAATGAAAGCTTCTGCAAGATCCAAAATGACAGATTCAGATTTGAAGAAAATACAACAAAATACTGGGTTCCTTTCTCCACACAACGTGGAACTCAAGTCGCGCAGCAAACGGCGTACAACAAGGAGGTGTCAGTATTGTCAGGCATGGCTAAACATGTTGGATTTCCGGCCGCACCTGAAGTGGTCGTTGCACGAGACACCGAATTGGATGATGATTTATCAAAGATGGGGGTAAGGCGTAATGTGGATTTGCAACTATGTACACGGCTAATTTGTACTTGTCTAGATCTCACCGACTGAGGCGCAACCCACGACTAAAGCCCAGGCGCCAACGGCTCGGAAAAGCCGGCCACCAGTCTTCTCTGAGTCCGATGCCGCTGCACATGAACAGTGGGCAGCAACGAGGCCGTGGGCAAATGTGCAGCATCCAGAGACTCAGCAGATTCTCTCCCGGCATGGCCAACTGCCCTCCAACCAACCAAGCGTCTCGCAGAATTATACTACGCCTGCTACGCAGAAGAAGACGGTGGACATTCACGCGACCAACGGCTCAGCTTCAACGCTGCCTGAACACCCGTCAGCCCCGACATCCTCTGCGATGAACACGCCGCATGTAGTAGAGCGCGAACAAATCAATGGTGCGGATCACGTCGCCGTCAAGCTCAAAGATGAAAAATCAGCTCCAATGGAGTCATCAATCACGCCAACAGAAACCACTCGAAGAGCAACCCCTCCACGATCTACACCATTCTCTCTAAATCTCGGCGACCGCGGCGCCTATAATACTTCTAGTGGCCCCGGTCCGTCCGTTACCTCCCCTACCCTCTCCCGTCATGCGCTTTTCCAGTCGCCTTCGCGTCCAGACTCCGGTTCCAGAACGTCAGCGGACCACGCAGATCTTCTTAGTCGTCACCAAACCGCATCGTCCCCCCTTGCACCTTTACATCAGCAGCCGAGAGAGATGAGCGTAACGGCAGGATCTGGGTTCGGCAGATTTGGAGTACGATGATGGGCTTTGCAAGCGTGGAAAATGGGGAATGATATGTAAAGAATTGTCTAATGAATACTGATATATCCAGCATCGAGGAGTCAACCGACCGTTGGGATTGGAGACACGGTTGGGCTCGCGTATTGATACCCGGAATGGCACTGTCTGAATGGGTTCGAGCGGTGAAATTTCGCATACTGTATATAGATGGATCTCAGCCATATCAGACACGCTACGTCACGATCGTACTGTACATTATGTACAAATTGTGATGCCCTTGTATCAACAATATCTCCACCCAGCCTCTATCATCCGTTCCACAAACGCAAGCAAATTGTCGCCACAGATCAGCCACCGAACTACAAGGATGTTTGATTGACATAGAATGCATTAAACGCCAATTGCAGAGCCTCCACATGCCAAGTAGACCTAGTACTCCTGCAATGCAATGCTCCTATTGAGGTACGAACCCATATTCCTCGTAAATCTCCTGCTATCCACATATGCCAACCACCGCTCCCTGAAGTCACGATGTCCTCCCGTTCGCTGCAACATTAGGCACCTTGGGACTCTGCCCCAGCGCCGGCTTCGCAGTCTCTCCCGGCTGCCTCGGCTCGTCTGGCACAATCACATCCTCGAATTTCTCCTGTCCGACGGCGCGGATCGTGAATGCATCTGTAGAAATACCTCCAATCAGTCGCCACGGGCAAGACAGTGGGCAGAAAAGATCGCATACAGACGCCAGCTACGAAAGCCCATATTGCGAGCCCAGTGTAGATGTTCTTAAAGAGGTAAGGTCGACGAGCGCGGATGAGTGCTGCTGTATGGGTGTAGTCTGGCTTGTAATAGGAGGAGCGCTTGAAGCTATCCCATGGCAGGTGAGAAGTTAGCAAAAGACCTCGGTGAGGCGTGGAGAGCAAGACTCTTACATAGGCATGGCTCCAGGCTAAGGAAGACTGGGGTGCCTTTATACAACAGGATCAAGCAGCGGACAGTAAATTGATAGAAAGTCAACGACCAAAGTATTCGGAGATTGCCGAGCTTCTGCCGATCAGGAGCGTCCTTGCAGAGGAGCACGCTAACCAGGTTAGGACCTCCAGCTTTGCGGAATTCACGCCTTGGCGGAGGAAACACGACTTTCGAGCTTTACATTGGCGTTAGGATATGGATCTTCACGAACCGATGATGCTTTATTGGCTTGGATTTAGTTGCGAATGACCTCTACGGACCACCTGTGCCACAACCACCGATGACATCCCCCCTATGCCTACAACTTTCATCCCTAATAGACCTCCGCTAAACACTGCCCTCAATCGTCTCTCGCCTGCAGCCCAAGATGGCCCAGATAGCTTCCACTGTCACAGACCAGTTGGCGCAGCTTGAGGGTGCGCGCAAACTCGTATTAGGCGACTCCCATCATTATCCTCAGATAGTACTGGGCATTCTGCCTATCATCAGCAGTAATGCCCGGCTAGAACTTCGAAGATGGGGTGCGGAATTCCTGGCTGAAACCTTTGCGAATCCAACATTCCCGATCGCCCAGAAAGAGGATTTGAGCCTCAAGGTCCTAATACATATGCGAGACCTGCTAGAGACGCCTAGCCAGGATGTCGGGGTTGTCAAAAACCTTGTCCAAGCTGCAGCTAGTATCTATGGGCTCGTCTTCCGGAGGGTTATATCTAGTCCGCATGAAGGATGGGCATGGGATACTATGACTGCCATCAAGTCGAATATCTTGAAGCGAATGGACAGTGCGCCTACAGGCGTTCGATTATGTTGTATCAAATTCATACAAAGAGTTGTCCATGTGCAAACACCAGGGGTCGTTGCAGATCCACGACGTCCGGAACAGAACGAAACCTCCATCCGCCTAGTGCCTAAGAATCACTCGGTGCTACTCCAACCCAATCTTGAAGCGGAAGCCTCTGGTTTGCTCGATCGACTGCTCGATGTCTTTCACGAAAACGTCGGTAACGCAATCTTTGTTGACGCATCGTTGAATTGCCTGTCCATCCTCGTCCACTATCGCGCCACTGTCGCAAACAAAATCATCTCGAGCATCCTCAACTTTAACCCACTAAAGCAAGCAAATTCTCCAATGACTCCGCGCATGCGAGTGACTGTGAAGTCAATGGAACGAACAACTCGTGCTTTCTTGAAAAATATCAACAAAAGCAATCCAAATGGGCCCTTGGCTGGCAAGATTGATGCATATCTTATTCGGCTACAGCAGTCACGCGCCGCCATTTTTGCTACTCCCGAGGGCTCACTGAAGAGGCCCGCCCCTACCGAACCAAATGATGGCTTGGATACGGCGAAACGGGCCAGGCTCGCCGCTGGACCTACAAAATTTCCGCCACTTCCGCCACCTCCTAACACATTCGCCCAGCTCTTCACCCTTACCGAAGACACAGCCCTTAGTCAATTCGACGTAAAGATGCTGCCAGTTGAATTAGTCACTGCTATCACCAGTGCCATTCTTGCACACGTCGACGCAATATCACTTGGGGAAGCCATCAATGCCGTTAAGGCTAGATATACGTACTTACAGAAAATGGCGCAACCCACTCCCGTGCCCGAAGTTCCATTGGCCGGACCATCTGGGATAGATGACGAAGATGATTATGAGCCTGAATATCAGCCTACAGATCCTGAGAGCCTGCGCGCGGATACCTCGACGGCTGCGACATCCCCAGATCTTCTCGCGCCTGAAATAGATTTGGGATCCTTTGAGCTGCCAAAGCCCGCTCCACTGACCGAATCCGAAGCGGCACTTCTTGGCAACCAAACTGTTGAGAGAGTACTCACGATTATAACATCTTGTGACACGTCTACAAGTATGTCCAGACAGCGCTTGGGCTTCAATCGCCTGGCAGCTAGCACAAATGACCGAGACGCTTGGATCACAATGATGACTCGTCTTGCAACCAGGGCACCTGCAGGTCTTGATGAATTGGCAAATTTAGAATCAGAAACGGAAACAGAAGAGAAGTCATTACTAAAGACAGAGGCTCTTCCAGATCCAGAGAAACCCACGCTGAGCAACTCCATCCGCCGCACGCTTCTCAATTACATTCTTGAAGACTGGCGCTCTCGACTCCCCATTGCTATATCCTGGCTGAGTGAAGAGTGGTATGCTGACAAGGTTCATATACGCTCTAAGCCATCCTCGCTGAGCGTAACGTCGCCTGCCAACAACCCGGGCCTCCCAAATTATGACTGCTGGTTGCGCACCCTATTTGAAGCTCTTCGAACATATCTATCGCCGGAACCACGTGACTCTCGCCTCCTTATCCGTTTTCTAAGTGAGATTCCCTCAATTTCGTCGGAGATCCTTGACATGGTCGCAAGTCTGGCAGCAGATCCAGAGCGAGTGAGCATGGCAGTAATGGCGCTGCAGTACCTAATCATGATGCGCATACCAGTGAGGGAGGCCGCGCTGGACCGTGTGGAAGACATTTGGAGGCAAGGTGACGAGGGGCCGAAGAAGATTGCCGGGAAGATTCTGACGAAATGGAGACCCGGGGTATTGTCCGATTTTGGCCAGCAGACAAAAAGAGAAGAAGTAGAAGGCAAAGAAGAATCGAAGGAGGGAATCAAGGAACCAGTAGACGGGGTTCATGTTGATCAACGGCAAGAAGAAGCAGCGAACGATACCGGATGATGACCAGAGGGAGGAGCTGGGATGCTTCGGCAAGCTTTCGTGGTACTTGAAAAGGCGTCTAGGATGAACGTGTTATATTAAGCATTGAGGTCGAGGTGTACACGAGTGTGCTTAGGTTATATCACTGGGCCAATTGCATGAGTTAGGCATCCTTGCGCGGGGGCCAGTTCAGGAGCATTTAGCATAGCGACGCGCGCCGCATTTCTAAAGGGCAAAACCGGACCGTTGTGACGACGGCTCTGGTTCGGATACGCCAGAAAACAAAAACTTGAATTGAAAAACCAATCGCGATATGCAATATTTTCAACCTCAACGCATTGGGTATCCGTAATATGATCCCGAAAGGAGCTACCTTTCTAACACGTGAACATGTAATTAGTGAATGATTTATCGAATTTCCCATCTTTTTGGGCGTGGCTGCTGTAAGATGGCTAGCTATCTAAGTAATAGTGAGAGAGCCGAATAAAATGGTTCGAACCCGAGCGGCAATTTAGTCTATCAAGTGACTTTGACAAAAATGCCAGAGACCATCTAACGAAGCTCGGACTATCACGAATACTTCACAGGCCGTCTTCGTTCGTTGTGAGACTGGTTTGCAAGGGGTTACCTGAAAACCTTTCACAGAGCCTTCTCACGTCACGAATGCCAATCTCCTCCTGCGGAGACCCCTTGGCAACGCCTCTTGTTCGCAATATAATACGACAGAAAGGATTGACAGTCTCAATGGAAAGAAGTTTGACGTTGTTGAATCTCTCGATAAAGGCCGAAGACTAAAAAGCCGTTGTCGCTACACCTGCCCTGGCGGCGAGAGGCGTTCTTAGGCGCGTTTTGGCGGGTTTCCGCCCCATCAAAGGTTGGCGTGCATCACCGAGAACTCTTTTTCTTTTCCCGCCCAGAAGCTCACCTTGCCTTCACTGCGACAACGTTGACTCTGGGCCAGGTTCTTTTCTTCCGGGGAGTGTGCATGGAGATGACGTCCTATAAGCGTCTCGACCTAAGGCATACCTGCTGCACCCCTGGAAAGGCGGGGGAAGCTGCACGAGACGCACACCGACTGAAGCTCTCCATCCTCACCAACCACTTCACTTGGCCTTCCGATGCTAACCCCACACAAGCTCTCCCACTGGTTCACTGAGGCAAACCTCCTGCAAGAAAGGACATCCCGAATGTTGTCTGAGTTTCTCACACGACCGCAGCTTCGTCCCACAGAATCCAGGAACCGAGTGAGATCTTTGGTCAGCTGGTTGACTACCCTCACTTTCTGACGCACAAGACCGAAGGTTTCCCCTCTTAGTCAAAGGAAACCCCGCAGGATGTATTTTTTATGTCGAGAGGTAGGTGAAGTTCGCTTCCCTCTTTCTTACTGCCAGTGCTGTCAAGGAGGAAGTTTGCAAGTTCTCCTTTTGTCCCTGAAAAAACCATGCTGTCTTTCATTCTGTGTCTCCTTGCCCTGTTGGCAAGCATGACTGCCGCTCAGAATTGCACCGACTATTCGGACTATTCGACACAATACCATCCTCCCTTCTCAGCAGGCCGGTATAACCTATCCTACCAGCGGCCACCCCTAAATTGCCGAACCTTCGTCTCAGACATTGTCGAGAATACAATATTTCGAATCAATCGCTCAATAGCTGATCCAGACCTCTCGCGCCTCTTTGTCAATGCCTACCCCAATACTCTGGACACGGCAGTCAAATGGAAAGGATACGCAGCAAACAACACCGCGGAAGAGCTCACCTTCCTAATCACAGGTGACATGTGAGTGCCAATCTAGAACGTGGGGTACCTCAGTCTGACTCGTTATTCCGCCAGAAACGCGATGTGGCTGCGGGACAGTGCAAACCAAATGCAATCCTACCTTCCGGTATTGAATGCCTCAAGCTCCAGCAACTCCATTGCCTCACTCTACCGGGGCGTCATCAATTTACAGTCGCGATACCTTCTCACGTCTCCGTACTGCAACTCTTTCCAACCTCCTGTGGAATCTGGAGTACCCCCAGCGGAGAACTCGGCTGCTGCTACTGATATTGTGACACCTCCGTACAGCAATCAATCTGTCTTTGAATGTAAATATGAGCTTGACTCCCTAGCAGCTTTTCTGGAAGTCTCTACCGATTACTATACCGCTACAGGAGATGCATCCTTTTTCGGAAAGTTTCAATGGGTCTCAGCGGTCCAGCAAGTCCTCAATGTGGCTAATTCAATGATGATTGGGACCTATAATGAAGATGGTAGTGTTAACACGTCTCCGTATACATTCCAGCGAATGACCAGGAGAACCACCGAAACCCTGGCGAACAACGGTATTGGCGAACCAACTCAGTCTAACACCAGCTTGGTCCGGTCCGCCTTCCGACCATCCGACGATTCCACCATCTATCAGCTCTTCATCCCCGCTAACATGATGTTTTCCCGCTATCTGAGCAGTGCATCAGAGATCATGTCGCAGCTGCCCGGCAACGAAGC
Organism: Pyrenula aspistea; assembly: GCA_021030945.1. NCBI lineage: Eukaryota > Fungi > Ascomycota > Eurotiomycetes > Pyrenulales > Pyrenulaceae > Pyrenula > Pyrenula aspistea. The sequence continues at coordinate 199,463 of JAGFML010000036.1, forward strand.
TCTTGCATCTCAAATGTCAGGCATGGCCCAGACCCTTCGAGACGCTATCACTCAGTACGGTGTCGTCGACAACCCGAAATATGGATCTATGTACGCTTATGAGGTTAACGGGTTCGGGTCAGAGAACCTCATGGATGATGCCAACATTCCCTCTCTCCTCAGTATCCCAGTAATCGGCTACTCAGACATGTCAGATCCTGTGTACGTCGCGACGCGGGAATTCGTGCTTAGCACAGATAATCCGTATTTCATGCACGGGCCTGTAATTAGTGCGGTGGGAGGACCACATAATGGACCAGGATATGCTTGGCCGATGGCGAGCATTGTGCGAATTTTGACCAGCGATGACGATGCAGAGATCACAGGAGAGTTGAAGCAGTTGGTCAGCAGCACAGATGGATTAGGGTTGATTCACGAGAGTATCAACACGTTCGATGCTGCTGATTGGACGAGGCAATGGTGAGACCTCCCGCTCCATAAATTTTGCCATCTCCACGATCGTTGACTGACGATTATCGCTGTATACAGGTTCTCATGGGTGAACGGTCTCTTCGGGCAGATGATCATAGATCTCGTGGACCGAAAACCAGAGATCTTGCAGCAAAGCTTTCAGTAAATGCGCCGAATTTGCACGACCATTGCTCTTAAGCTAAGGTCATCAGAGTCTTAGAGAGAAGGCTATATCCCAATCCGAGCTGTGTACATATCTGAGCATATAAGCTACAAATGTAATAGGAACGTGCGACTTGCGAGAACCTTAGTACCGATGGCCCTGAAGCAGACACATCGCCCTGGAACTGTAGTAGAGATCATCCAGCACAACGACCAAACCGTAGCTATCCATGATCAAGCGCCCTGGAAATTCCGTCACTTGACGAGCACACGCAGAAGCTTCCGCGAAGGATCGTTTAGCACATGCATACGCCTCCGCGTTGACCGAAGCTCATCCCTACCCCTCACCCCCTCATTTACCCCTGGCCTCGCTCCAAATATGGAAGGCAGCCGTGGCAGCTCCTTATCGATAATGTGCGGGGATCACGACATTTTTCGTGCCAAGAGAAAAATATCTCTCTTTCAACAGTTGCTCGCAAACTCCAATTGAATGTCGACGAAACAAACACTCTCGAACCTATTCAAACCCCAACGGTTTTCAATCTTGTCTCGCAAAGGAGTCTACCGTCAACCTCTATCTCCATTCACCCTGCCCTTCCTTCGCTCAATCTCTACAACCGTACCCTCCGCCATGCCCCCTTCCTCTTCTTCCACCCAGTCCGCCACCACCCCGGCCTCCTCCCCCACCGGCACGCAAACCTTCTGGCACCACCCCGACCACCCTTCCTCTTCCTCCTACGACTTCCGCTCCGACGTCGTCACCACCCCCACAACCACCATGCTCTCCGCCATCCGCGCCACCACCCTCCTCGACGACGTCTTCGCCGAAGACCCCACCACCCTCGCGCTCGAGTCCCACGTCGCCCAGCTCTCTGGCCACGAGGCCGCCCTGCTCGTCCTGTCCGGCACGATGGGGAACCAGGTATCGCTGCGTGCGCACCTGCAGGGCCCGCCGCACAGCGTGCTGTGCCATGCGAAGGCGCACATCGTCACGTACGAGGCGGGCGGGGTGGCCAGCTTGAGCCAGGCGCTGGTGGTCCCCGTGATTCCTGCAAATGGACTCTACCTTACTCTGGAAGATGTGCGGGCGCACGCGGTGCTGGGGAACGACGTGCATTCCGCGCCGACGAGGGTGATTAGTCTGGAGAACACGCTGGGTGGGACGATCACGCCGTTGAGCGAGACGAAGAGGATCAGCGAGTGGGCGAGGGAGAGGGGGATATTGATGCATCTCGATGGGGCGCGGTTGTGGGAGGCTGTTGCCGCGGGAGCAGGGAGATTGGATGATTATTGCAGGTGTTTTGATAGCGTGAGTTTGTGCTTTAGTAAGGGATTGGGCGCGCCGATTGGGAGCATTGTTGTCGGGAGCAAGAAGTTTGTAGATAGAGCGAGGTGGATAAGGAAATCGATTGGCGGAGGGACGAGGCAGGCAGGGGTTATTGCGGCAGCGGCGAGGGTCGCGGTGGATGAGGCGTTTGGGAAGGGGCCGAGTGGGGACGGTGGGAAGTTGAGGGAGAGTCATATAAGAGCGAAAGAAGTGGAAAGAGTATGGCAAGGGATGGGTGGGAAGGTGGCGAGGCCCGTAGAGACAAACATGGTGTGGTTAGATTTACAAGAAGCGGGAGTGGCGAATGCGGAGTTTGCTGAAGAGGGAGCCAAAGAGGGAATTAGAGTGATTGGGGGAAGGTTGGTGGTGCACTGGCAAGTCACATCGGATGCGGTGCAGAGATTGGAGAGAGTTATGAAAAGGGTCATTGAGATGGGAAGGAGAAGAGGGCTAGACGAAGCAAAGATGAGAGGTGAGGAGAAAAAGGTGTATGGCCAGAGCAAGTTATAGACCATTTACGCGCGTATAGAAAATCTGTCACTCGCACCCTCTGGTTCGCTGTACTTCCCCTTTTCAACCTTCCGTAGATTGCGACTAGGCGCATGGTCAGCTCGATCCTTGATCTCTCCAAGCCAGGTCCTTCCTACCAACACAACATGTTTCTAGCTCCACACCCTTTTCAAAATTGTCCCAATGCTGATGAACAGATTTCCTCAAACAACTCCAAAGCCGTCAATCCGTAAGAGAGTCAAGACATCCGCACGTGGGACACTCAGGCTCGTGATACGCGAACATGCGTTTACAGCTGAGGCATCTCCAAGGCTTCCTGAGGGGTTCTCCGGCACGGGGAGGATTCTGCGGCCGCTTTGGCTGGTTCCAAGGAGAATACCACCCACCCCGAACGTATGGAAACACGAGTGCCACCATCCGCGGCAGGACCGTCAGAGATGTGGGATCTTTGCTAAAGTCTTCGACGCGCTGCCAGATGGCCAAGCCAGATTAGAATTTTGTCGTCGTCGCGGAGGCGGTCGCTGAAGCACTCTGTGAAGACGGCGATCAGATCGTGGAAGAGTTTGTCTTCGATCCATGTAATGCGTTGAGGAATCTTGACTTTGACAATTGTTGTGAGCTTTGAGTAGGCGAGTTCTTTTAGCGCGTCGATGAGGTAGGTGTCCACGAAGACGTACAATCGAGCATGTGCGACAAGCTCTCCCTCCTTCTGCTCCTCTGGGACATCCTGTTCATCGACCTTGTAGTCTCCAGCAGACGCCTAGTCAATGAAGTAAGAAAGAGTCTGCTCAGAAGTCTCTTCGAAGACGTAGAGGTTCTGGCGGCCCTCTTGAAATCCTTTCGATGATGCTACGATGGGTGCAACCTTCTCTAAAAGAGCCTTTGGAGTGGGTTGCTCGTTCTCAGAGCCCTTCTCAGATAATTTGAAGGTCGGCTCGGAAGCCCATCTACGATCATGTCAGCGCGTAGAGCGGAGGAGAGAGCCGAAAGACTGACTCTTGTTTGGCATTTGTTGCCATCGTAGCCACTGTAATATCTCTGAGATATCGGTTGCTAAAAAGCCGGGATCGCGATGTTTGGCGTGAGTTCGAATGTAGACAATGGTATACCCTAGCAACTAGAACTTGGGGATGGGAGGTTGTGAGTTGGGCATCGGAGAAGTCTACATGAGTTGGGGAATATATATGGAAGTAGTTGATGGGTGAAGTCTTAGATCGTTTCACGATATTCACCTTCAATGGAAAGATGTGAGTAAGAAAAGTTCTCCAGCTACCGTGAACGAGTGAATCATGTTTCGATCGGTGAGACAGCCTCCCAAGTGATGAAGAATTGAGTCATGGATGAAAGTGAAATTAGGGGAAAGCGTTACTCCTCCGGTAAGCGTACGACATGCTAGGACATTGTACGCTTCGCAGGTCATCTGAACCACACTTACAGGCGCACCTTAGCAGATGAATGTGTTGTCCGAGGAATTCAAATGTTTTGGAGTTCCGCAAAAAAGGAAGAGACATCCATCGGGTAACGGTCGCGTATCGAGGCACTGAGAGGAAGAGAAATCTAGATCAACCAATTAGGGCTATTGTGGTCATTCCTGCACTTCAAGTCCCGCTCAGACAAAATGTTTGATTCAGAGCTCTACTAATCTCACGGTAAGCAGCTTATGCCGCATATATACCATTAGCCCGTCCGTTGTCTCTCCATGTCTTTCACGAGTCGTGGACACCAAAATTTAGGCTGAGTCTCGATAAACTTCGCGGAGAGAGTGCTTAGCTCCGCAATTACCGCAGCAAGCCTTCCAAGCTTCTTTCATGCAAAAGCAGGCGAGAACTTTGCGGCAGGAAGAGCTTGCTGCGATTTTCAAGGAGCTTGCTCGGACGCCTTCATTTTTGGCAAAACGAAGAGTAACATCTCAGGGAGAATGTTCAGAAAACCGGGATCCTCACTGAGTTGGTCCATACGCCATGCCGCGAAATGGCCTAGCCAGAGAAGAAGCTTGTCGTCGAGGCGAAGATGATCATTGAAGCACAGGTTGAAAAGCGCAACCAGATCGTCCAAGCTTTCTTTTTCGATCCTTCCGATCTTCATGGGGGATATCTCTTCAACTAGCTTTGTGATCTTGTCGAAGGCCAGATTCTTGAGCTTATCTATAAGATAGATGTCTGCGAAGAAGTAGACGCGGGTATGAACGACTAATGGGCAATCACTGTCGCTCCACTCATGATCTTTCCCTGCGCTGATGGAGTAATCTTTGTCGTGGGCCCATTGAAGGAAGTGAACAAGAGTCGAATCTATCGTATCTTCAAAACTGTAATGGTTATCGACTCCCTCCTGAAAGTTCTGCGAAGACGCGATGGTAGGTGCGATCATCTCTAATTTACCTTTGTGGATAGTGTACTTCTTGCTCGATCCTTTCACCGATAGCTGGAACGAGGGAGTCGCAGCCCAACTTCGTTGCCATTAGAAGAAAGTTACCATTAGAAGAACGATCAGGACTCAGGAGAAAGTATGGGAGATCTGAGGACTTACTCTTGGTCGGCCATCCTCTCCATCACGATGTATTTTATGTAACAGTTTTTGAATGTTCTCGAGATTGTGGTCAAAGGTGTATTATCAATACAGCAAACCCTTGATACAAACAACAGCTTCTACAGGAGAATTTTCTGTCCCATAGATATAAGGTTTGATTAAAACCACTTGACGACCTCCAGGATAATATTTTAGAGGAAAAAAGCGTCGATGAGATTCGAGAGCGATTTTTTAGGGTTTCGTGAGACTTTAACTGTACCTGCGATCGGTTGCTTGTATCGAGGGTTTACTGTATTACAGGTCCGTGGTGTGAGAACGCTACCGGGACCTTAAGTGGGAAAAGATTCGGCTATAGGCCGGGTGGAGCAGATTAACTTCAATTTATGCGAGATGAACGAGTTTGAATCTTCAGCTCCTGCGGATCCTTGGACATTTCTTCCCTCGCCTTGTGAAGGACGACAGTCTTAACCATGTGACCGCATTTCAATCACCTTGGCCATAGAACTAGCGTACAGACTCAGCGAAGGAGGCGGGGACATACCAGTCGCGTCCGGGATATGAGGCTAACAGCTCCGTTGGCTTTCATTGTTGAAGCGACTAGTAATGTGACGATATCTGGTTCAGATAGGGCGCCATGTTATTGATTCCGTGAATATTAGCATACGTGAAGTGGGAATTCCAGTGGATGATTAGTACCGTAATATGACTGCCGAAGGGATGTTCTGCCAGCTTTGAAGATTCCAACGTGGAATTACTTGTAAAAGTCTATAGCAGATGGTCTGAGGCCGCTCCCGAGCTTGCTGGCTATCTCTTTCTGCATCCACAGCAACGAAACCATGGTTTCCGGCGGCTGAGCATTCCACTCGGCAGACCTGCCCCATTTGAAGCGTTTGCTAGTCTCATCTTTTCCGCTACCCTCGGACACCACATCCAGCCCTTACCCGTAATACTTTCTGAGATAAGCCAGAATCTTACGAGAACAATCAGGATGCCAAGTCTTCCACGCCTCAGACCATACCTAAAGCATTGCGCATTGGACTCAGCAGACAACAGAGGGGGGCCGCCATGATAGATCAACCAGACGGATCGATTTTGGTGCAAGCTTTTTCGCCAGCCTTGGAGGGAAACTCGATGTTGGCAGGTTTCAGGATATCATCATTCTCACGAGCGACCCTGCCCTTTTACCTAATCTAGACCGATCGAGAACTTCCAGAAACCATCCGATCATGATAGCTGTGACATTGCGATCTTGCCCAAGTCCTTTGGTGCTCAGCCCTTTGCATACAAATCACACTGTCCTCAAGCAGAAATTATCAGTGCAATGGCATCGTGAAGAGTGTTGAAACTTGTTGTTGTGAACGTCTGCGAAATATCCAGCTCATGATTTTAGGTCTTCTATCCTAAGTTCTACGACCGGATTCCCCCTCTCAAACACCAACTATCATTTTGGTGCTTAATAGGATGAATTACGTATGGTTTCATTCTGCTAATCAACCGGTGGATCTTTCCGCTCAAATTCTGCCCCTGTTCTCATATCGAATATGAATTCGCGCTCACTTGCTACCAAGAACTAACTTCTAGCACGTTTCAACATTCACACTGCGAGCCTGCCATGGCCATCATACCAACTGCGTTTAATAGTCGATCTCCTGTAGGTAAAAATGTAGGCAATTCCACTTTGGGTCGCTTGTCGCCGGAGATATCAGATAAAGTTATGAGCGGGAAGGGAGATTGGATAGTCGTTGATCTAATGACTATCTCCGGATGTTTCGAAACGACCTCGACTGGACCTCCAACAACCGTGAGTAATCACAGTTTACAGCTTTCGATTTAATGTACGAATCCAATTTCATGTCAATGACAAGACTTTAGGGGTGGACTGACTGTTGTTGAAACCCCTAATTATGGCCCATCTATCTCCTAAGCAATTTTGTGACTTCTTTACCTCATACAAGATCCAGGGGCGACACTGGCGCTTCGAGGTATAAAACCTTCCTCTGTCACCAACGGAGAGAGAATACTCTCCACACAAAGTCTCAACCTCAAAGGAAGACAGCTTAGATTTCTATTTGCTTCAACAACTCAACGAAGGGACTGGATCCTTATTGCGTGTATCGTCACAATGTTAAGACTCGCTATTGTCTCTCTTGCTTTAGCGCTCGTCTCAAAGGTGGTGGGGAATGAGCCGGTTCCAGACGACTACTTCAAGAACAAAGATCAGCAGAAGAACGCTGCAAGTGCCGCTGCACCGTGAGCCTTCTCGTTCAAAATTGACCGAACTTCTCAGCAATGCTAACCTGAAGATGTAGGGTGTGGCTCTTCTCACCTCAGGAGATCTGCGCTCCGGAGGCTGCAATATGGAACGGACAGTTCAATCAGGGCCATTCGCCGGGTAATCCCGGCGAGTGCCACGACGGTAATCCTCTGCCCGCCACTGGAAATGACCTTGTCGAGATCCATCAGTTCCCTACGTACTACTATGTCGCCTACTGCCAGGATGTGGACCAGTACCGTGTGTTGTACGACGTATACTTCCCCGCAGTAAGAATTCTTCTCAGCCTTGCAAGAGAAATCTCTAATGCTCGGGCTAGGACGAAACGCACACCCACGACTGGGAATGGGCCGTTATAATCTGGAAGCGCTGGGACGGAGACAAGACCAAATGGATCCGCGATTCGATCATACTCGAGCAAGATGGAAGCCACGTATACCACCCATACAATGACATCGGGTTCACAAGTGATGAGTGAGTCGGAATCCCAAGCCTCCATCCCCTTCACATCGAATAACTACTGACACTTCTCTCACCTCCTTCACAGCAAGAACGACATCCTGAAGTCCAAACACCCCGAATCCCAACACCCAAACATCTTCGTCGACCCCTCGAAACATTTCATGACCACTACTCTCCCCATCCCCGGCGGCAACAAAAATCCCGGTGGAAAAAAGAACTCCAGACGGGTCCGCCGCGATGATCCGCCGCTCCCTGGCAAGAAGGATATCGCATACTACTACTACGCAGCGGACTGGCTCGAAGAAGCGGACACGGTTCCCGATCGACAAACAAGCGATGGAAAGCAGTGGGGGGCCAGCGATAGCTATCCGCAGGCCTTCAAGCATCCGAGCACTGGGGGTGGCTATGATATTTGCAATATCCATTAGCCGGTGGAGGGGTTGCTTGCCTTACCCAGAAGGTCGCGGTGCTTAGCAAGAAGGGGAAGAAGGCGCTGTTTTCCTTGATCTGCACAGGCTGCGGATGCCACTCGTTTGTTGTACCTGCATTTTGTCTCCAGCCGTTCGTTTTACACAATTGTTCTGCATTAATCACCTCAATATATTTTGAGTCTTATACACTTAATTCTTTGCTAATTCATTGCCTATTAATGTCTACTAAGAAGCCATATTGGATCCTAGAACACCTATGTTACCGGGTCTTTGTTCCTTCGGGGTTTCTTCGGGGACCTCGATGGCAAAGGAATTATCCCTGTAGGCTCGCAATCAGTCTATTCTGGGTGCTGTGTGTACTGCAAGCTTGATGACTGTTTCTATCTAGAAACCTAGTGTACAGAGAGTCAAGGAAAAGGGGTAGAGCGCAAATCTAGACCGGGCCTGTGTAGGGAGGTACAACCACCGCGCAGCAATTTCCTCACAGATGGAGCATTTACCTCCTCCTGGCGCACTCCTCGAAGCTGAAATCAACCTAACGAGTCCCGCCTCCTCCTTCCTTGAGAGACGATTAGTTCACAGCCCAGGAACTAACAGCGAAAAGACTGATGCGCTTCTGATGCTCTTCGACTTATCAAGTGGGTAAGGGAGCCGCCTCCTCATCTACCGCCGCGCGTACATTCAGACAAATCCGGTAGTTGCAGCTGCTACAGTCATAGGAGTTGACGTAGCTGCTTTCACATTTGGAGCATATCTCCCCGCAAAATTGACAAGCGAATATCTCCTCTTGCCCAGGTCCCAACCGTTCCCATGGCGGCATCTCGGCGTTGTTCACAGAAGGAAATACAAAGGTTGACATTGCAGGAAGAAGGGCCAAAAAGTCCGAATCTTTGCAGAAATCTTTGATTCGCCAAGCAGCGAGGTCACCAAGCCATTTCAGAAGCTTGTCGTCATCGTGAAGTCTGGGATATTCGTTGCCGTCTTTGTTGACAGCCTTATCGAAGCAGTAGGTGAAGAGATCGATCAAGCCTCTAAGATCTCCCTTATCTTCCCCATGATCGAGCGTGAGGTCTACGTAGGAGAGCTCGACAAATCCTGGTCGACGAGGAACTGCTGTTGTGCCCCATTTTTGCCGACTATTCGCCTGTTCGCGTCCTACCATGACGCTCTTTGCGAGATCAGTGAGTTTTTCGAAGGCAAGATCCTTCATGTCCATGATGAGATAGGTGTCGGCGAATACGTAGACTTGAGCGTGAAGGACAAGGTCATCTTCACGGCTATCGAAGTTGATTGAAGAATGCAGCCCGATAGAGTAGTCATTAGTATAAGCCCACTGAATGAATTGGAGTATCGTAATTTCCATAGTGTCCTCAAAGGCGTAAAGGTTCTCCGTCCCTTCATTGAAGCCCTTCGATGACATTATTGTTGGAGCAACCTGCTGCAACAATCCTTTGTGGATGTTGAATTTGGTTTGTGAGGCGGCATTCATCGCAGACAGATGGATTTGGTCGGAGGATACCCATCTTTGTAGCCGTCAGCAGGTCCATCGATGAACAGGGAAGGAAACTTACTCTGGTTTGAAAACGCTCGCCATTGTCGAATGATTCCACCGAGCTATGTGTTAGATGATACAATCTCCTCGATAAATGACGGCGCGCATGTGTTAAACAAAGCGTTTCCTAGGAGTAGCTGAGGCCGTTTAAGGCAATAGAGGCATAGCGAAAGAATTGAGAGCAAATCTTTACTTAAGTGAGGGGCTTACGCGCATCAATTCAGGTGAAGGTGACTGGAGGTGAACTCTCCAGGAACACTGAGAGGCTGGACCAACATACAACAAGTGTGGTAGTCGAAGCCTCCCTAGTTGGTGAATGACCTAAAAGGTGTCAAGTGAATGGTTTTGGTAAGCTTCCGGCATGCTTAACATGCTCCTAGCATGTATGATACTCTGGTTGAATTACGTTGCAGAAATGGATGAAAGGGGTAATTAAAGGCGTATTAAATGCCGTAAGATGCTGGAAGCTGGCTGACGCGGTGTTGGAACATCTATCGTGTGATGTCACTGGCTTGCCATGAGTAGCAGGCATGTAGATTGGAGATTGAATCAATTTGGCTTGGTATGCTCCAGTGCGAGTTGCATTGAGATGCCACTGAACTGATGGGACTTCAGCGCTCTCTCCTTGTACCATATTCTCATATTGATACCAACCACCACAGACACGGTGTACAGTAAACCCCGGTATGCCAACCAATTGCCAGTTTGATTCAAAGCTCCAGAGGGCTCTAAGAAATGGTTCTCAAGTCTCAGAGTAGGTTTCTCCTTTTAAAATATTACTCTGGAGTTCGTCGAGCTGGCTTCGCTAAACTTTAGATTAGTGAGATAGAGTCCTCTTCTCGAAGGCTGTTGCTTATATCGAGAGCTTACTGTATTAAATTTCATGGTTTGATCCACAATTGGAGCAGGCATGCCTTCTCCGTATGGACTGACACATATTGTGCTCTTTCGTTTTGAGAAGTTGCCCGCAACCGACACAATTCCCCTCACGGCGAGTACACTCATGCTCGCAGGAATTGCATATGTGGAAGTTTTCGTCTATGATGCCGGCATCGCCCAGATGCCACGGTGCCACATCAGCGCGTTTGATCACTTGCACCATGAGTAGCGACATTTGAGGGACAATGCTAAGGAAAGCTGGCTCGGTACGGAACTCATCGACAAACCATGCCGCGATACGACCCAGCCAGCGCAGCAATTTGTCGTCGTCGGGCAAAGAACCGCTGAAACAAATGGTGAAGAGCTCAATCAGCCAGGCTCGTTCAGGCGTTGAAAGCTTCCTAGGCCGCATCGATGTATTTTTCACGTCTCCACCTTTCGCTAATAATTCGATGGCTTCTGTGAGATTCTTCATAGCGAAAAGGTTGAGATCTTCAATAAGGTAGATGTCCGCAAATATGTAGACGTAGGCGTCGGTAATATACGGATTCTCGTTATTGTCTGTGCTTGATCGTTGATAGACACCGGCATAAGCCCACTCGACGAATCGTAAGACCGTCCTCTCGCTCGTATCCTCGAAGACGTAGTGATTCTCTTCGTCCTCCTTGAAGCCTTTACAGGAGGTGATCGTCTTAGCGACACAGTCCAGTAAACCTTTGTGGATTCCGTACTTGGCTGTGGTGCCCTTGGCGGATAGCCAGATTTGAGGGGTGGTAGCCCAACTGTGTCTTGTTAGCTTTGAGAGCTTTTCACTCTTGAAGTTGCAGCTGCGACTACGTCAGAAAAATAACCGACCCTGCTCCCAATCGACCCCGTTTCGATCTGTTACCACGGGGTCGATTGGGAGCAAGGTCTGCAATAATGCGGACGTAGTAAGAAAGAAATGGTATGAAGATGTGGCTCACTCTGCAACTTGAGACATAGTCGTTTCGAGTATCTCGGATTCTGCGCCTAATGTTCTGGATCTACAATCCGTTAGGGTTGCGGGTGTAAGGCTTGGATAGGTCTTGGGTTAGTCGATTTGAAACGAAAAATTTTGGCAAATAGCTGTTTATTATTGATGACAGGTGCCGGAAAAATGGGGTGGGGTTGGGTTAAATCTAAGTGAATTGAAGTGAATTACTCACCTCGTGTCTCACCAGGGTTAAAGTAAAACCTCGATATAAGCAACCGATCGTGGTGACGGTTCACAACCCTAGGGAGCGGTGAAGAATTGCTTTAGAATCTCGAATTCTATTATCTTCCATGAAATGATGCTCTGGAGGTCGTCAAGCAATTTTTATAAAAGTTGATGTCTGTAGAAGACTGTACCCTCCAAGCTCCGGTTCGGCCTCTCGCTCCATAGCTGATACGAAGCTGTGATAATTCACCCAATGCTCCACGGACTCCTTTTTAGACTTCGCGATCGTGCGCTGAGTTCATATTTTGCGCATATAGGCGTCGCTCTCGCAGTCCATGCAATATTTCACCATCGCTTCCTGCTTCCCACATCCCCGATGTGACCCCTGTATCTCACATTCGAATACCTCCGCTGACCATTCAAATGGGTTCTGTAGTTGCCAAGGAGCCTGGGAAATGCCTTTCATTGCTGGAAAGAGGTATGCCCTCATACTAGGTAGAACATCGAATATAAATTTGTGGTTCCTGCAATAGTCTTCAAAACGCCAAAGCACGAGTCGACCGAGCCATGTCAGCATCTTGTCGCCAGAGTTCAGTTTACGGCGAAAGGGATGCTGGGACGATTCTATGAGCAGATCAATGATATCGTCAGTGAGGTCTTGCGTGTTTCCATCCGCCTGGTTGTTCCGATTTTCTTGAGACTGTGCTCTCTCTTCGATACGATTTGTGAGCTTAGCAAGGGAGAGACTTTTCAGTTCTTCGATTTCGTGATTGACAGCGAAGAGGTAGACTCTAGCATGAGCGATAAGTTCGTTGTGATGAGATGCTTCAGACTCGCAATCTTTGGATTTCGTTGTTAGAGAGTAGTCTCCGTGGTAAGCCCATTGGATGAAGCGCATGATAGTGGACTCTGATGAGCCTCTCGCCAGATACCAGGTCCGAGGCATCCACAGTGCATTCTGTTTTACTCGCTTGCGCCCATGTGTCTCCAAGATGTTGCTGTCAACAAGTTCTAACACCTCTTGGTGCATGGCAAACCCCTTGCTTGAAACGCCAGCAGATACATGGACAAGAGGAGAAGCGATCCAACTGTACAGGATTAATCCGAGAGATCATTCAATCGGTCTAGGGGCAGTGTGGCGATCAAAGCCAGAGTATTAGCTTACTTTGCATCAGAGAGGCCGGCCATGGCGTAAATCAGAGATCAGAGACTGTTGGCTTATCAGGAATCTGGGAGGAATGGTTAGAATGAATAAAGGCGGGGAGATCTCAAAATCTCTTGTCATCCGTGAAATGATGGCCTGGAGGCCGTCTAGCGATTTTTATAAGGATTTAAGGATATGGAACCGCAGCCTGGAGCCTGCTTGTACTGCAAAGACCAATCGGGTGGCCCGAGCTGAAATGAAAGTAAGGTGAGAGAAAGGTATCCTCTGAACGAGCAACACCAGCAACACCAGGGGTGGTTGGCCCTCCCCTTCCCTGGAGGAACGTTACCGCGCTCGGAACCTCGATAAGAATTTCTCGGCCTCCCGGAAGAAAGGTTGCTTCAGAGTATAGTAACAAGAGCTTGGGAAACATGTTCTCACAGAAGCAGTTCTCACACAGGCAAAATATGCAGGGTATCTAGTGCATGCCGCTAAGGCACAGAGCAACAGGATAAAAGTTAACGATTTCGGAGAGTAACCAAAATTCAGGAGAAAGGCAAGCGCTCCTTGGTGAGCTGCTTCCTAGCTTCAAGCTCATGATTAGACCCATGTGTATCTTCCTCCATATCTCTGAAGATTCCCTGCCTAGTCGAATACCAATTCCGGTGAACTTGGCCGAACGTCATACGTCTTCTGCCACGGCGGGTGACTGGTAGGCTTTATGGACCGAAGGACAGAGAGTGCCATTGAAGGAACAATAGCTTGGAAGGCTGGTTGGTCAAGCAAATGCTTGACGCGCCAGGCTATGTAACCACCCAGCCAACTGAGTAGCTCGTCGTCCTCTCGTAGTTGGCCGCTGAAGCAAAAACCGAGCATCGCACAGATGTTGTCCAAGACTTGATTTTCCAAGTTCACGTCACTCCTGATGTGATATGTGTCGTGGAGCACCGCAGTCAACTTTTGAAAAGCGCATTTCTTTAAGTCGTCGACAACGTACGTATCGGAGAAGACGTAGACGTGAGCGTGAGTCAGAAACGAATTCATCCCTTGTTCGCTATACCTAGGGGTCTCGGAGGGAACGGTGTAATCTTTCGTGTAAGCCCATTCGACAAAAGCTTGAACCGCGTCTTCTTCTGTGTCTTCGAAGATGTAGTGATTCTCTGCTTCTTCACGGAAGCCTTTCGAGGCGATAGTGGGAGCAACTAGCTGGAGGATGCCCTTGTGGATCTTACATCGAATATTGGAACCTTTCGCAGAAAGTTGGAAAATATCTGATGTTGTCCAGCTATTGTACGGATTAGCAATTTCAAACAAAACAAACGCAAGGAAAGACTGGTCGAAGGCGCCGTGGGCTATTGAGCACTTACTTTTGGGGATGTGACTCTGCATTCTCAGAGGTCTTTACTGGCCACAATTAAAGTTCGATGAGAGGTTGCAAGACGCACTGAGTCAATTTTCCACCTGCGAGTGGATTGAGATCAAATGCGGGGGGAAAAGGGGGGGGGTTTGTCAGTGATTGATAAACCTTAGACCTTCCATTCAAGGTTCATTCACTTCCTTCGGAGAGATGACCCGAGATAAGGTGGAATCTTCAATCGTCGGAGAACTGAAGCCGACCCTAGACCGATCTCTACTAAGGTTTTAAGATAGATCACCCTCCGCAATGCAGCTTCTCATAGTATTTCCGCAGGATCAAAGCACTCGCTGCAGTTGATAAGGCGCTGAGCACACTTGTGACACCTAAACAATTGGCGTAGCCTTGGATCTGTCGGGTTGGAACTTCAGTGGCTGATACAGAGGATGGTGCGGCAGAACTGTGTGGAAGCGGGACCTTGTACAAGATATCTTTATCTGCGGTAAGGAAATGACAGGGCAGCTTCAGAAGGCTTTATCCTGGTTTCTGAGTTGGCATGGCCCTAAAACTCCGTCTCGCTTGATCCCTTTCACAGCATGTGAAACCTGATAGATGCAGCACGATGGTAGCAGTAGCAGAGTATCTGTGGGCTTGTTTGCTCACACGGTTGAATAGCGAGCCTATATAGCCATTCTTGTTGATGTCCAGCTCCAGCAGGACGTTTTAGAGCAGAAAGAGCCGTCCTTGCTGCTGTAGAGCAGTCTTCAATCACCATCATCAAACACTCCTTCTGGCGTGTCAGGAGCGCTGCTGATGCCTGAAGTTGCCGGTGTTGCGGCGACTGAAGCGGCAGCGTTCTTCATCTGTTGACGCCATTCTGAGAGGCTGCCCACTGAACCTCCAACAATCACCACCGGCTGTTCATCTGCATCTTTCCCCAGGACTGAGCCTTGATACCTCGACTCTTCTCCAGCCTTGCTGTATTTCTTCTTCAGAGCTAGATATTTATCAGCACGCAAAAAACTCGGCTATTGAACAAGTCCCTCACCTGTAAGGTAGTCTTCACTGTCTTCGGCGAGCGTCACATCCCCGCCATCTTTCTCACTCGACACAACACCTGCAATCCGCCGAATCTCGCGATTGCCAGGTCCTTCAGCCCATCTCACAAACGCTTCGACTCCTCGCATATCTTCAAACGGTACCAACACGCCATTCACTACCACTGGCATTCTGGCCTCTTCTTGCGTGGCACTCAGTTGCGGTCGCAGTCCCCCAGCTTGTGTCATTGCCATTCTGACGTCCTGAATTGTCGGGCTGTAATCACCATGGTTATTGAAGGCATTCTGAGCGGTAGCGGATGCTAATAAGAGGATATATCGGGCCGCAAGATCGGTGACAGTATCGAGGACAGTTCCGCGCATGTGAGTGAAGCCAGCTGCTCGCAGAATCTGGAGTACGGCGGGTCGCAACAGCGCATTGTGGAGATTTTGAGACATTTTAGTCGTGTTAAGAACGAAGTGCAGTTGTTCAAATCATTTTGAGAGGAGGAAGAAAACGGTCACTTCCCCAGCCTTTACCATGGCACCTAAACGGAAAGCGCGCTTCAAGGCCAAAATTGATGGCACAAAACGAAGGAAGGTCGAACAAGAGGATGAGAAGTCTCTGGAAATCACATTGAAATTATCACCAGAATATTTAGCGAGGTTCGCGGTGGACACAAACTCTAATATGGCCCCTGCTGTCGATCGTTTCCAGGGAGCGTATCACAGACTCCGGCCCCGGCGGGGCGCCAGTACCACTGAGGAGCCTCATCATGCACCCCATACGTCCAACCCCACCGTCACTCATGACCAGCATCTTCCGCAAACTTCACCGAACCCAGATTCCACACCAGGTGTCACTTGGCTCAAGTCACGACTTAAATTTTCTCAGCGGCCTTCTGAATTAGCCCGCGCTGCTCGCAGAGTCACCTTTGCCGACCAAATTGAAGGCAGTGACAGATCACCAGATGAGGCCGAGATAAGTGAAACAGACTCGATATATGAGATGGGGGAGGACAACAAGCCGAAATTGAAGCTCTCGTTTACAAGGCACTCCGATCAGCAACCTACCAGCTCCCCAACACCTTCTACAGCTACGCCAGGAACTGGTCTCAAGCTCACCTTCAAACGCGGAGATGCACAGACAGCCTCCAAGACACCAGCCACGAAGCCGCAGAAGCAGGCGGCAGATAAAAAGGTTCCAGGATCTTCTGGCAAGAAGCGGAAGAAGTCGATCAAGATAGTTGGAAATGAGGTCGAATCTGAGGACGAGCTGAGTGCGCCGGCACCGCCTGTGAAAAAGGTCCGCCTCGTGAGCAAAAATTTGACTCCAAGTACACCAACGGTTCCTACTCTGAAGATAAAACATAGAGGAAAGCAGCCAAAAAGGCTACTAGGAGTAGGATATGACAGTGAGTTGGAAGACTCAGAGAAAGATCCTGTTGTACTGTCCGGAATGATTTGCCGAATACAACCAGAAGCAGAAGCAGAGCTGGTCCGCAAGGCGATCGAAGAAGGGAAAATTGGCATTTCCCGTGTTGAAGGCGGGCTCGACATGCGCTTCACTCCCTTCGATACGAATGGTCGTCGCGGGATAGCAGATATTAGAGGATCAAAGTTCGCCTTTATCGTTGTTGACCTTCCATGCATCGTCGAGGGCATGAAGTCATGGGATAAAAAGGCATGGGTAAAGAGCATCGACATATCTCAGATGTTGTTAGTCCTTGGGCCTGTTCGTCACCAAGCAGAGGCCGAGAATTACCCTTTGCCACCAGGAGTGAATCCGAAAGACTTCAAGTACGCTCACGGCATTACCGCACCGATGAAAAATGTTCGTAAGCGCCGTTTTAACAGAACCCACCGGACAAGCATCTCGGCTATCGAAGCTGTCGAACGCAAGGTCAATCAACTCTTAGCAGATGACGAAGCTGCCATTGACATCCAATACGAGACTATGGATTACGATCAATACCAGCGCGAAGCTTCCTTAATGCAGTCCCGCACCAGCGAAGCAGAAGGTAACGCAGAGAGCGGCTACGACGAGGAAGAAGATGCCGAAGGGGAAGAAGACAGCTACTTCCCTGACCAGAACGGCACCGTCGCTGCAGGTGAAGCAGACGAACAAGAAAGCGACGAAGACGATATGGAAGCCGCCTTCGCCGCCGCAATCGAAGCCGAAGCCGCCACCGACGAAATCCAACCTGTTGCCAATGGATATCTCCCTGCTGCAAACGGCGCCACTTCTGCCCTCGACTCCTCGGCGGCCGTAACCTCCGCGTCCGCCTCTCCGGCTCAAACCCCTGCCGCAACTCAAACCGCGGCGGCCACCGAAGACGAAGAAGCCTCCGAGTCTGACGACGCATCGTCTGCCTCAGACTCCGCTAACGAAGAAGACTCCGCCGAACGGCAAGAGAAGCGCGAGCGCCTCCAGGAGACGGAGGACAGCCTAAACAAGCAGCTCGAGATCTACCGCAAAACGGACAACAAGATCATCAAGGGGAAGCTAGAGCCGAAGATCCAGGCGCTGAGAGAGACCAGGCGGGTGCTGAGGGAGGACCTGGGGATCGAGGACGAGGCTTAGAAGGCTGTCCTCCCAGACTGCGCGGAGGAGGTGGTAGTGGTCGAGATTACTGGTGTTTGAATTTGGTTTCTCCTTAAAGGGGTATTGCATAGCACTCGGCGTTGATGGGAATTCACCACGGTGGTCCTTTCGTTGGGTCATTCATTGTGCAGGGGCATTTTTGTTCTTACGCCTACATCAATATTGTCGAGACTGCAAAAATCGCGTCGCCTCCTGGAACCGGTCAAATACGTATCGTATCATTCTTCGCATTGATCAAAATCCAAATCCCACCCCTTCCTTGCAAACAACGTATAGCTCTACATGCCATTATCTACCTACCTTAGTCCCGTTGCTTCCCTCCTCCACACTAATCTAATTCCCCGCCCGCAAACGAACCAGCCAGCCCGTCTCCCGTAGGTAAGGTACGTTTCGCGTCGAAGTCGAAGTCAGAGCCGACGTTCGTTCGCACACAATCCCCCACTAACCCACACGTATGTA
This sequence comes from Pyrenula aspistea, assembly GCA_021030945.1. Classification (NCBI taxonomy): domain Eukaryota; kingdom Fungi; phylum Ascomycota; class Eurotiomycetes; order Pyrenulales; family Pyrenulaceae; genus Pyrenula; species Pyrenula aspistea. The sequence goes on from JAGFML010000036.1 coordinate 217,813, forward strand.
AATAAAGTCGCCTCCACAAATTTGGGATTGGTAAGTCATAGATATATCGCACTAGACACCAGGCGAGAGACCGTTCGTTCTTTTACTTTAACTGGTTACGAGCCCAGATCGCTCCTGTTACACGGCCAGTTGAGAGGGTTATTTACTTAAGTTTATTTAGTTATATACTTAGTAATGGAGTCGCCGACGGAAGCTGAGAGAAGCTTAGGTTATGGGTTTGATACCTACTAGAGGTATAGAGTTTAGGGGACTGAAAAGTAGAGATAACGAGAGCTTCTCGCCCATCTCCTTTAGCGCCTCATGAGGGAGGGGGGGGGGTTAGATATAGTGTACTAGATACTGGGCGAGAGAGCGTTCGCTCTTTTGGTTCGAGTAATTCAAAGGTTTTTTCGTGTAGAGCTATGTTCATGTAATTACCCCCACCGTCCGTACAGTATCTGACTTGTAGACCTAATGCAAGAGACAGCGCGAGCGTCTGCGCAACAGACCACATCACTCCCCCAAACCAAGCAAACCTAATAATGACCTAAGAATAAAAAGTTTTTTTTAAGACTGGAGTTCCAGTGCCAGTGCCAGTACCAATGCAACGCTCTCCATCCCGCGCCCGACCCTGATGTTGATGCAAATTCCAAAAGAAAGCTCAGACAATTTCGGAGCACCCGCCAATACAATACTCAAGAACAATGCAAAAGCGTCCGCCATCCGTCCCCATCTGATACCTGTGACGGAACTAATAGTCGTGATAACTCTCATACGGACTATTCCCATACGCGCCGTTCGGACCCGCGCTATTGTTCCCCGTCTGGGTCTGGGTCTGCCCGGACCACGCGCTACCAGAACCTTTCATTCTCCTCTCTGTACCAACCATTAGTAACTAGTCAAACGTGGAACAGGACCAAAAGGTCACAAGAGGGGAAAACAGCAAGACTTACCCTTCTCAAAGTCCCCCCACCGCTTCATCGTAATCTTACTGCTATCAAACTCCCCCTCATACTCAATGCCCGCCTTCTTGACCTTCCCGCCATCGCCGGCCGTCTTCCGCGTATCCCCCCAGCTGAAATCGTCAAACTTCCAGTACGCGTAGGCCGGAAGCACCAAGTTCCATATCGGCAGACTCAGCAGGTACACGAGCATCCAGAGCACGTAGCTCCAGCGGTGCGCGGTCAGGACGATCAGGACGGCGGGCAAGCCCAGGATCAGGGCGAGCAGGATGAGCGGGATGACGGGGACCGGTTTCTTGACGAAGGAGATGATGATGAGGTAGATGGTGAAGGTGATAGCTGCGGGGAGGACGAGAGTGCCGACAAGCTCGATGAAGACGACGAACTGCATGCTGAAGCAGAACGTGCCGCAGAGGTCACGCACGAGGACGAGCTCCATCAGATTGTGCACAGTCGAATTGATCCACCGCCGACGCTGGGAGAGGAGGACGGAGAACTGCTCGGGGACGGTGGTCTTGCAGACGGCCTGCGGGACGAAGACCTGTTTCCGCTTGGGAAACGTTTTGAGCATCAGAGTCGAAAGGTAGCGGTCCTCGCCAAGAAGTAAGAGGTTCTTTTTGTGAAGGGTGTCGACAACGTTTTCGGAGTAATGTTCGACGACGTCCGGATTGGCGAGGATGGGGACCCAGTAGTTTTCGCGGCCTTTGGGTGCTTTGATGCGGTACATGCAGAAGCAGCCGGGCAGACAGGTGACACCACCGAAGACAGACTCAAAGGACTTGGAGAGGTGGTGAGAGATGAAGTATTCGAATACCTGGATCATTGACACCCAGCTCTCACGCTTGTTGGCAATTTTCGTTTCGCCGCAGAGGCCCATGATGTCGGGGTCCTTAACCATGGCGGAGACCATGTGGGTCAAGCTGTCAGGGAAGACTTTGGTATCGGCGTCGACCATGAGCACCATCTCGTAGAAATCGGGGGACATGCCAGTGACCTTCCAGAGGCCGTTGAACATTTCAAACTCGAGCTCTGTCATGCGTTCGTCAAACATGACTTTTTGAAGGAAGGACATCAGGATGATCTGACTATCTCGCTTTCCTCTATTGCCGGGCTTCGACTTGGTGGCTTCATCAGGCGTACCGCATTTTACGACGACCATCATAGGTACGCGTTGCTGCTTTCGTGGAGGTATCATGGAGTTCTCGCCGTAGTCGTAGAAGCCGGCGTAGACCTTGGCCATATTGTGGCGCTTCGCACCGCTTGCAACTGCAACATAGGAGAAAGCTTGAACGTCCTCCGGAAGTATAGCGTAATCGCCCATCATACTAAGGCAGATCTCTGGCGTCGTCAAATCTTCGCCTTTGCCCTTGATCAAACCATCGCACACAACCAAGATGGTCTTGTGGCTGTTGGGGTAATCAGTTGTGGCAATGGAATCAAGAGTCGTCCGTAGACCATCGGCACCTTCCGAATAAGCAGTGACAAGGCAGATGGCATGAGCCAAAGGATATCCGAATGGCTGCCACTCAGGCGGCGGTTGGGGCACGACGGCTTCATGTATGAAGCCTTGTGGTCCGGGTCCTTCGAGATCGGTCATGACACCAGAGTAGCGCTGGTCTGTGCCGGGGACCATTAAACTTGACCGACTCCCACCCTCGCTGGGACGCGGAGCTGGTTCAAAAGGCAGGCTTCCGGCGCTGTTGCTGTGGCCATGGGTGTACGGAGTCGACTGAAGCAGACGAGCAGACGAGCTCTGACTTGCCATTGTGGTTGGCTGAGGCCTCCCCGCCTTAGCCCCATGCTCAATGGCATATGGGCTCGTAAAGCGAGAGGTGTTGGGGAAGAACTTGCTGCCGACCTTGCTGCTTCGTTCAGTCGATGCATATGCGGTAGAATGATCTGTAATGCGCGGGGCTGGTCGATAGATATCCTCTGACCAATCTTCGATTTGCTTGTTGCGTTTCTTGGGATTTGATGATTGAGACGTCCTTGCAGCGGCAAATCGTCTTGAGAAGAACCACTGGAAAGCCAAAGCCAAGAAGAACTTACTAAGAACGATGGCTAGGATAAAGACAAGGGAGACATATAGGACGACTTTGGAGGCAATGCAGCCAACCGTCTCAGTATCGATCGAGCCGACCCGAATGATCTCTGTGAGACACTCTCCAATCTGTTTCTGGGCACCTGATTGCCATGCATGAGTAACGTCGATGCCTCGAAGAGCTGGGTCGTTCCGGAACTCATCGAATTGAGTGGGATACGAAACCTGGCTTTTGTTGAACCAGGCCAAGAGATTTAGGTCTACCACGCTTCCTGCGTAGACCATCAAATTTCTGCTGCTGTTTTTGATGTCGTTCCAGGTGAAGTAGACTTCTCCCGAGCTTCGAAGATCATAAAAAGACTTCCGCCCATTTGCCGTTGTATGGCAGCCATAACCTAGGTATGGAGGCTCAGTATCGTTGGGCTTGCTCGATCCATCTTGATTGAAAGCCTCGCACGGGAAGTACCAAGCCAGGTCCTCATTGCTGTTCGTTGGAAGGTCAGATCCATCCGCCTTTGTGATCAATCCCTTGCAGTGTCCATTGACATTTTGGAAGAAAAAGCTCCCATCTTGGCCGCCATACTTATGAGGTAGATCATAAAGCACATTTGTAGAGTAGGGAATGCCGACGGCAGCTGGATGAGATGATTTCGACAAATCATAAGCTTGCCCATGGAAAATCATGTACCCGCTGTCAACATGGTTGTTTCTTAAACGAACGCCAGGTGAGCCGCAAACAGCCTGGGTGAACCCGAAAGTGAGAAATCCGACGAAGGCGCATATCAGGAGGATGATGCTAAGGAGGCCCATCTTTTCCCGCCAGGCTCTTCGTTGTGCTTTCGCGGGCTTGTTGAAACACCTGAGAACGATGTCCGGGCACCAAAAGGTTACCATCCCACAGTAGACGTTCCAGAGACTTGGCGGTCGTATGGCTTCCATCTCCTTTTTACGCCGCTTGTCTTCAGCGGACGTGGGCTGTGTGTCTTTCCTGGTGAGCTTCCTTTGCCGCCTTGGTCGGCCCATTGGCTCAATCTTGCCTCTTGACTTTTCGTTAAGCGGAACCCTCTCTTTCAGAATCTCGGTTGTCTCCGTGCTACCGTGATCTTCTTGCTCTTCAGCCACAGGGTCGTCACCTGTGGTTGAGGGAAAGACCTCCATGTTCTGGGCATGTTTCCGATAATGAAAGTTGGGGTGGTCCCTGTCAATACGATTCCTCTCCGGTCGTATCAAGCTCTTTTTGCGGAAAAAATCTGCTCCTCCGTTCTGTGCTGCCATCCGCTCTCCACCTGTCCCTCGAGGAGTAGACGGCGAATCGATGTCTTGGTTTCTGGGATCGTGGGTGGAGTGACGACGTCGTCGGCGAGATGGGGAATAGGCAGTTGGTGAGGATTCAGCGAAGCCTCCAGTTTCTATGTCATGAGGGCGGCGGGAGGGAGAGTCCCGGTAAGGGGAGCGACCCTTGTCTCGAGTAGGAGATGTCGTAGGGCGAGGTTTCTGTGGATAAGACATTGTGCCTGTAGAGTATCGATCTTGGTCAGTGAGATGCATTCCAGACAGGAACGCATTCCAACCCACCCAAACCCAATGGGAGAGAGTGGCCTCAACGGCCGATTACTCGCCTCTTTCAAACCGAGGTCGATTCTGAGCGAGGGGGTAGTTGCAGCAGAGAGAGCGGAAACGACCGTGTGAATAGTGCGGCGAGCAAGAAACGAGTGACTTGCAGAACCTGAATCAAGCAGGTTTGCAGTGGTTGCGCGGGCAATGGGTTGAGGGATGGGCGGGATCGGGGATGTTTTGCTCTGGGAAGCCAAGGGTTTAAGGTTGGTTGCATGGGGGCGCAGGCAGAGGCGAGACCGGCAAATCACGCCCTCAGACACTCGGCACCCCTGACTTTTCAAGGGGCGAATCGCACGGCATTACGAGAGCCTCTGGGTAGCTTTAGGTGATGCTCGATTGTAACGGGAATACCAATATCTCGAGCACCTTTCGTCCGCGGTAGGATTATCCCAACAACAGAGCATGCAAAGCTTCTTCGCACCGTTGAGGTCGTTGTTCCTGCTTTCTCACTACATCCCCCGCACCCAAGCTTTATGCACCAATAGGCGAAAAGAGACCACACTGGGAAGACTGTGGGAAGTGGCATACACGAGAGGTATTATCATTGGAGTATGCCACCATGACTGTGCGGCAAGACACAAGGCTGCGCTGCAGCCAGTCGACGTGAGATCGGCTTCTGTCACCGATATTTTTGGCGTTGCCCGGGGGAAAGCCAGAGCTCGCCGATCTGCCAGAGCCTCCTCTACTGCAGGGAGGAATCTCAGACTGCCGATCTTTTGGAAAAGTTTGGCATAAGTCTTCACCATCGTCTGCCTGCATCGAGATTCTTGACATATGCGTTACAGCATTTACCGCAAGTGCCTGCTGCGTGCAAGGCACACTCTGTCTTGTTTGCTGTGCTGTGTGCATCCAGCTCGTGGTCCGGTTGGGTGTGATGGCGGATGGGCATCCCGGGCACGTCGGGTGGTGAGACACGATGCAGGCTGTGCCCTGACAGGCAGGTCAGGTGGAGCCATCATGCTCTGTCTCCCAGCAAGCCGACAGGCCGCGTGCACGAGGCTTCCCATGCAAATGCTCTATTGGAATCGATGCCTCTTTGAGAGAAAACTTGTTTCAGCTCCTCCTGCTCTCTACCTCGGACCAGCCTTGGCGGTTCACTGCGGGCCCGTCCATTTCCCTTGGTCCAGGCTTGGTAGAGTATGGCCGTTGTAAATCCTAACTGTGACAGGTGAATCGACAGCCTGCGGATCTTTGGCAAGAAAGCTTTGGTTTGGCGCAAGCAAATCCTTTAGGAGTACAGGCCGGTTGCGGCAAAGCATGGGTCGATTTGGCTGTTGGCCCGCAGCGCTTAACGTCAATACGGCGCGTTACGCGGCTGGATTCTCTCGCACCGCTCCGAAGGAGACACGGTTGTTTATTATGATGACAGGCGATTGGACTCCCTTTTCTGCTGAGGTTTGCAGTCATCGGTCAATTTTTCATAGGCCGCCGAAAGCGAGGTGTGTCGGTGTAGACTCCGGAGTGGGTGAGCAGGCATGAATTGGCAACAAGCAAGTAGACGCCGACCGCAAGCGGGCGTCCGTCTGGACTGGCCTCGTGGGGAAGGGGCGCTCTTTCTGTGGGCCTTGGCTCCAGTGGCTTTCTGGGTTCGGACAAGTCTCTGGTACCTAATCGGCAGCCCCCTCGCCGCATTCTCTGACGTACTCTCGACCCCCCTGACGATTCGGGTTGTAGGCTGTGGAGGCCGCTCTTCGCCTCTCCATCCTCCCGTCACACTGTGGTCCTGTAATGGTTACGGTTGCACCGTGAACGTGCTTTTAGTCATGGATGCGGCTGATTGCTGCCACCGTACTCTCAGCACCTGCACCTCTCCAACTCGTACCACTCTTCCCCCAAACAACAACTTGAAAGTCTTCAACCGTCATCAACCTCAGCGTCGAAGATACGCCCGACGACCCTTTTCTCCAAGCTTCGCTCGCCGCTAACGACGCCCATTCTGCGGGGAAGCCTGTCACTGCTAGCCTGGAGCATATGCACTACGACCGCCCTGAGAAAAAAGACGACCAAGACTCTAGGGCAGAATCACGAAGGCGAATATAGGAAGACTCCTCGACGATAAATCCGTCGCTAGTGCTATAGTGTCACCTGATACCACAGGCTTCCATTCACGGCTCCAAAACCACCAGCTCGAGGTGTGCCTAAAGCCTGCTGTATCGGCATATTAAACTTTGGAATGTTGCAGCATCTCAAACAATTGTGAAGGGCTGTCAGTCGAGCATTGTATATGGTCTGATTGGTTGTCAGATCAGGGTCAATGCCATTTTGCCTTTCATCCCTTGAGAAAGCTTGGACCAGTCTCCTTGACCGTTGAGACTTGGGTTTTCCTAGACTCTAAGTTCTTGTTGACGCCGAGCAACGTGCACGAGTCTCTGGCTTTTGGGAGGCAATAGCATATGGATTGAAAGGGTTGGAACTGAAGGTTTCTTCAGGCAAGAGAACGGGGCTGGAGAGTCCAGGATGGGCTCGCTGACGACTGAAACTCGAGGCCCCTCCGACCCTTCACTCCCGCCGCTACCGTCCTCTCTCTCGTCTCCGCGATCACCAGATGAACTACCTCCGTTACCTCTGCAAGAGCTGGGAGAAAATATCGGGCGACCGCGAAGAATCCCGCGCAAGCCTGTGCCAATAGCGCATGATGATGAAGCTATTGTTCAAGAGTCTCCGCAAACCCCCGTTCGAGTTCATCCACCACCCGGTCATCAACAGCCTGAGTCGTTCTCAGTGCCTATAGAGGACCATGGCTCGCAGATATCGCCCGCTCACTCACGAGCCACCTCTGGGACCCAGTCTATCCTCGATCCATCTCACAGTACGGAGGGAAGCGGTCGCGTAACGCCGCAGACTCTGCCATTCCGCCCGTCACCACTCCATCAGGATCTTGACGCCGATAATACTTCACCTAAACCAGGATCAACGTCACCACCTGCACCAGTTCCACAGCACATGCGAGTAGCTTCAGATTCCAAGGAGAACGAACGCCGAATATCATCTACCCAGAGCTTCAACGAGTCCCCTCAGCAAGTCGAGGAAAGCTTTCAACCTTTGCAATATTTCCATCAACAATTTGAGGACGATCAGCGTCCAAGGACTGCAAATAAGCGTCTGTCGCGGCTCACCGGGCGATCATCCATATCAGACGGCGCGTCCATAACGAGCGACGGCGGTCATGATCAGCACCTCGCACCGTATCCACGAGACGGGCGGAAATCGCTTCCCAGACCAGATTCTGTCCTATCATCAAATTCAGAGTTCGGACGAGGTCGGACGCGTTCCCCTCAACTCACTCCCGGGAGCTATGCACGAACCAGATCAGCACATTCCATGTCAGCCTCCCCGGATGTGCGACCCTTATCATATGTCAACCTCCTTAACGTCCCATATCCCCAGCCTGCCCCAGTGACCGCGGATAACCTTCAGAATACCGGCCTAAGACGAGCTGTCGGCGACAATGCCGAGTTATTGTCGACGCGGAAAACCCTTGACATGTATAGAGAAAATATCAAGAAAACTAATGATCCGGCTGTCGCATACGAATTTGCTATCTTTATGATCAGCGTCGCACAAGAAGCCCGTCTGGAAGAAGAGATCTCAACCTCTGGTCGCTCTGATAAATCGTCCTCCAATTCACAAGAGAGCCTGTTGAAGGAAGCGCAGAAAATACTACAACGGCTTTCCGACCGGAGCTATCCATTTGCACAGTACTACCTTGCAGATGGTTTCTCCAGCGGCCTTTTCAACAAAGGCAAGGAGGATTACGAAAAGGCGTTCCCATTGTTCGTTTCCGCATCAAAACACGGCCATGCCGAGGCAGGTTATCGCGCGGCATTGTGCTACGAATTTGGCTGGGGCAGCAAAGTCGATGCCGCCAAGGCTGTTCAGTTCTACCGTCAAGCTGCCTCCAAGAACCATCCGGGTGCTATGCTCCGGCTAGGCCGAGCATGTCTGAGCGGCGACATGGGACTTGGAAAGAGGTACAGGGAAGGCGTGAAATGGCTGAAGCGTGCGGCTGAGTCTGCAGACTACCAGTACAACTCTGCCCCCTATGAGTTGGGTGTCCTCCACGAGACCGGCTACGGCGACGACATCTTCCGAGACGAGTCCTACGCCGCACAGCTTTTCACAAAGTCGGCTGATCTTGGACACGCAGAAGCCAATTACCGCCTCGGCGATGCCTACGAGCATGGCAAGTTGGCCTGTCCTCGAGACCCGGCACTGAGCGTCCACTTCTACACTGGAGCTGCGCAACGAAACCATCCGCTGGCGATGATGGCGCTGTGCGCCTGGTATATGGTCGGTGCGGAGCCTGTCCTAGAGAAGGATGAAAATGAGGCGTATGAGTGGGCGAGGAAAGCTGCGGAAGAAGGTTTGTTCTATCAATTATCCCCATCCAAAACAATTACTGACCAAATCTGCGTAGGTTTACCGAAGGCGGAATATGCGACTGGCTACTTTACAGAAATGGGCATTGGTTGCCGGCGAGATCCGCTCGAGGCAAACGTCTGGTACGTGAGAGCGGCGGATCACGGCGATGAAAGGGCGAAGCACCGCATTCAGGCGATCCGTGCCGCGTCGATGGGCGCCGATCCAGTCACGGCGGCGTTACCAGGGAAGAACAAGGGAGATGGAGAGAAGGGCAAAGGCAAGAAGTTTGGAATATTCTGAGATTCAAAGGAAAAACATTTTGATTAGCGATGGAAAGGGTCAAGAATGAGATGCATACCCGGCGTCTCAGGCAGGCAGCTGACTCTGCAAGAGCAGCGGCCAGGAAGGAGCTTCTTTATATTGCATATATTCCACGACCATTGAGCATGGAGATCACGGGTTGACGAGGCTGGATCTTGGGATAGAACCGGTGTAAGAGTAGCTTGGGAAAAATTGGCGGAATGAACTGAAAAAGCCTTTTTAGTTCTTATGACTATAGATTATTTTACGATCACTGGGATCAATCAAAGGTCATTGCCGGTATTTCGGACTGAGGGAAGCTGATGCGTGTCTCTCGAAAATAAGCTATCTACCAAACAAAATATCTCATTGCCACCATCGTGGCACTATCGACCGGGGAATCACGGACGAGATACATTGCGGCGATACTACCGTCTTAGACTTTTGTATCAAACAAATATCTCAGATCCGCCTAACTATACTTGGATTTATTCAGCTCGGAAACAAGACGTAGACGAATAGGTATTCAAGACTGCTGATGATGAAGCTTCAACTACGTGGAACAAACCCTCCCTCCCCCCTGGGCCCACCTACCCTCTCCCCCGCCCCCTGCCTAGGAGCCCATCATTTGAGGGCTCCAGAGGGGTAATGATGCTTGCGCGTGGAGGATGAAGTCGGTAGTCGTAGTGGACAGATAGCGAGTCGTGCCTATGTGAGGACCTTGAAGCGAGATGTACATGGTGCTTCTGATGATGCTTCGCTTTCTTGCGTGTTACTCTATCACAATGTGTAGCATATGTTGATATCCACAGCACAGGCTATCACATCTCTCGAAGTTCCAGAGCGGGAAACGCCGTCCCCATCGCCATCACCAGCACCACTACCAAAAGCGCGCGTCTCACTCTTCACTCCCTCCTGTGATTGCTAATATCCCCTACCCTCCCCTCCTTCCTCGCATCCCCACCCACATTCACCCACTCCCCCTTATCAAACACCGTCCCCTTAGTCCCCATCCGCTCCTGCACCGTCGGCCACTTCGTCTCAAACCTCTTCCTCTGATCCTCCGGGATCTCCGGCCCATCCACCCCGGGCACGAAGTTCTGCTGCTTGCCCCTATACCCCCTCTCCCGATTCTCCCGGAGCAGCTGCAGATACTTTTCGCGGTAGCGGCCGCAGTTCTCGAGGTGGTTGACCCCTTCGCGGCGGTAGCATTTGCCCAATTCTTCGCCGACGAGCCGCGTCATCATGGTGCGGACCCACTGCTCGCGGATGATGGCGTCACGGGCTGCAATGACGGCGTTGGTGTCGTTGAAGTCGACGCCGTCGAAGGTTGGGGGGACTTTGGGCTTTTTGGAGAGGAAGAGCTCTGATTCGGGGGTCGGCATGGTGTGGATGATTAGGTGAGGGGGGGGGGGGTTGAGTTTCGCAAAGGTCGGTGATTAGGGGATCTTCGAAGGAGGGATGGTGGGAAGTAGAAGCCGGCACCGTCGGAAATCTGCCGTGTAGACGACGTTTCTCAAATGTCTTGTTTGGGGAGGTCGATTGGGAGGTACAGCCAGTGCGAATAGTCGTCGGAAGACCTCAGATCAGTTCAATTCGCCTACACTAGAGTCGTTAGCCGCTTTTCTCAAATTTCCAATCGTACGATCATCAATTCACCTTTATCTCTCGCGGCATGAGGCAGTCCAGACCAGATGGAGAGCTGTATTGTACAAAAGCAATGTCAATTGAAGCTCCCGCTTAAATCCACTCCGCACCGCCCGGCGCCGACCCGGACCCCTGCCTCACTCCACCCACAACGCCACTACCACCACCACCACCCTTCCACTTCCACGGATTCCCCCCAATTCCCTCCAACCCAATTTTCACCGCCCCTCCCACCCCATGCTCCAGCACACTGTCCAAAACTCGACTACTCCTGTTTCTCAAGCTCCTCTCCCCCGCTTCCGCCGTAAACGGATCCTCCTCCAGCACCCTCCTCCCCCTCTCCTCCTTACCTCTCCTACTCCCCGCCCCCACAAGCTCATCCACCCTCTTCCTCCCCTTCGTGCTCGGCCCTCTGATCAACACCGCCCGCGGCGTCGCGCGCCGCATCTGCATCCGCACGCCCTTCTCGAGCCCTTCTTCCCCCCCTCCTCCCTCTCCCCTTCCCCCGTCGGTGACGTGCGCGTCGAACCGGCGCAGCCGCTCTTCGCGGGCGGCGTGGCAGGACTCACAGAGGGTCTCGAACTTGTAGGTGTAGAAGGGGTGGCTGAGCATGTGGCCGCAGCGGTTGGGTCGTGGAGGTCGCAGTTTCTTGAGCGGGAGCGGGTGGGAGTGGTAGGAGGGTTTTTTTGTTTCGCTTGTTTCGCTGTCTTTTTCTTCTTGTGCTGCGCGGATCTCTTCTTGTTCTTCTGTGTAGTTTTCGTTGACTGCTTCGGTGCTCTCGGTGACGGGGGGTAGGTGTCTGGGGAGGGAGGCGAGCACGCTCTCGAGGTGGAATGGGTTTGGGGTTGCGAGGATGGGGGAGGAGAGGGAGGGCCGGGCGGAGAGGGGTGTGGTCGGCGAGAAGGGGCAGGTGCTGTATAGGATTGTGTGGGGGGAGGGGTGGGTGTGGCCGCAGAGCGTGTAGAGGTACAAGTAGTGGAAACACATTGCCGAGCTTGGGAACGGGAGTGGAAGAGCTAGCCAGCTACAACAAGGGAGTGAGAGGTGAGTATGTGAAATGGTGGTCGCCTTGTTCGCCTCCGCCGCTCGGAGAAAGAATGGATCCCTCGCGGTCGTCGTTGCTGTTGGCAGTGTTACTGACCCAGTGCCTCCCACTTCATTTACCAGGCTAAACGAGGCTCTCTTCCTTGAGGAAAGCTCTCGTCGATGTCAAGCTCGGTGGACCGTGACCGAAATATCCATCAGAGAATGGCGAGGTTTCATGAACCACCTCTTTGTTCCGTTGTGACGGCACGCCGTGGAAGCCTACAAAGAAAAGGGACATTGTTCGATATTTCCGCATCTGGCAATGGAAATTGTGCGTGCATTGCAATACCGTTCCCCGCCTGCGATCGAGCCGCCATTATGGAACACAAATCGAGTCGAGCAACAGTCCTTCCGTAGCTGCCGAAAACCAGAGCTATAGCATTCCCAAATCTTGTTTAGAATTTGGGAAGTGTTCTCTTGACATTAAACACATTTCGTAGCATTATTCTGATACAGATGATCGAGAAATGTGCCGAAGAGTCCAACATTTTCAGAAATGTCAAAAATAACCAGGAGTCCCGCTCTCCTTTCTGTATCCCTCGCCCGTCCCCGGAAACGCCCCTGCCATGGCCCTCCCCATCACACGCTCATCTCCCTCCTCCCCACTGCTCTCTCCTTCCTCCTCAAACCGGCCATCATCCCCTCCTTCCTCTAGCGGTCCCCTTAGCGCTCTCAATTCATCCTCCCCCAAAATCGTCGGCTTCCACGCCCGACTCTCATGCATATCCCTCCCGCTTGGCAGCTTCCCCAACAGGGCCCGAAAGTCCGGCACAATCTGCACATTCACCGTGTCGTTCATCTTGACCCACTTCTCCTCTAGCCAGTTCAGAATCAATCTCTCCTCCGCCTTCCCCGCGTCTATGCCCCAATTCGGCGAATTCGGATCGGGCAGCTTCTCCGCAGTCCTGTCGCGGGAGAAGAATTTGCGCTCTTTACCGGACGAGGATTCGGGGGAGGATGACGAGGACGGATTGAGCGTGTGCTTCGCAGCCCGCAGCCACGCGATCCCCTCCCCAGTGTTGGCTGCTAGATCTGCGTCGATCCCGAGAAATCGACACGCTTTCGCCTTGCTCACTCGCCGCAGATCTTCCGCGTAGGCCTTCAGGTCGTTGCTCACTTTCGGCTCGGCGGCCAGGCTGGCAACGGCCCGCGCTGCGTGGTCTGAGGCTGCTACGCACAGCCGCGCGAAGAGGTGTGCGCGGACCTTCGGGATGGTGGGTGCACCGATAAGGTAGTCGGTGGAGTGTTTGCGGAGTTGGGAGTGGAGGAGCGGGGGGTAAGGATCGTCTTTGAGGACGGTGAGGAGGGTTGCGAGGGAGAGTGCTAAGGTGGAGAGGGCAGTTTGGACGGTTGGAGTTAGGGAGGTTGCTGCGGAGGGAAAGGTGGTTGCAGGGGAGTGGGTGTGGAGGTATGCGTGCAAGGAGTGGGCGGTGAGGAGATGTTTGGTCGCTGTTAGAAGGGCAGCGGTACGAGATTCCTGGGAGGGCGGAGTTGGTGTGTAGAGGGTGAGAAGGGAGGTACGGGCCAGGAGGGAATAGATTGTGGCGAGGGTGTGGAGGACCGAGTGCACCTCGTAACCCAGTGTCGTGCCTTTGACTCGTGGGGTCTCACGAGAGGGAATGGACGAGTTGATGAGAGTCGATCGCCATTCCACAGAGAAGTCGGGCTTGTATGTGACTTCAATGGGCTCGCAGGAAACTAGGCGATTGGAAAGGCCATTTTCTAGAGTGAGGAGGTAGGGAAGGTAGGACTCAATGCTAGTCTGAACGGTGGATAGATGTGATGCCTGCTGAGACGGCGCCAGGCGTTTATGTGCTTTCAATGCAGATCGGAGGATGTTCCGTTGCGAGGAGGTGGTTGTTGGCAGAGAGGGGTGGGAGGTGGATGAGAAGTGAGCGGAGATAGAAACGTGTGAGGTTGTCGGGAGAATGAAAGGGAATGCCATTGCCCAGAAGAAGAGCTTTCGGGGAAATATCTCTAAAATGATGCTCGATGGCCTTTCAACTGAAATTAGTCGGATTTAGTGCTTCTGATTGCTCGACGTTGAGATATTGCCAGCATTTAGAAGATTAGAAGAGAGGGTATTTCAAAATCTCTGCACCAGTATCAAAGCACACTCAATCAATATTAGACGGTCGATTCTTCCTGCTAGCTTTTGATAAACGATTTGCTGCTCGAAATTTTGAGTCCCAAACGAAGCAAGGCAGAAAGCTCATGGCATCAGGCTCGGCATGAAAGCCTGCCAAGAGCGGGCAAAGCAGGCTCCGTCTCTGGGCACGCCACCTAGCAAGAAAAATTCTATCTCCGTACAACCTCTCTACCTTGAGTTTTCATATCACGATTCTGCACCAAGTAGACGCCGAACCTGTGCTTTCTGAAATAGATTGTGTAACCTTCGTATTCCAGTTGTCGGAGAATCCCCAAAATGGATGCCTTGCCGTATCGGGGTCAAGGATTGTGGACTAGCAAGGCGCAAAATGACACGTCCTATCGGACGGACCAGGACTGCTTCCTCAGGACGCTACTTACCTAAGACATCAGTTAATTGTTGATAACGCCGTATGGCTGTGAGTCTCATTCCACGCATTAGTCATCATTGTTCCAGAGAAGATGTCTTTCTACAACGCTTCACAATTCAAGCATTTCTCATAAACTTGTCCTACACAGGAGAAATACTGCAACGGTGATGGCGGTTGAAACGTCAGACTCTGCAACGCCGGTCTATCAACCATTGCGTATGGTACGGAACGAGATACGGATTCTGAAAATTCAGCCTGAGTCGGAGGATACGAAAGTCATACAATGTCAGCTGATCGTGACCCCTGTGACGGAAGGAAACTACGTTGCACTGTCGTACTGTTGGGGAAAGAGTAGCCCGCAGCACGAAGTCTGTATGTCCGGCCAAAAGGTGAAGATCACAGAGAACCTGTACGCCGCTCTTCGTGAATGTCGTCGGCGTGGTCAAATTAGGGTGTGGGCGGATGCCCTCTGCATTGATCAAGCTAACGATGATGAAAGAAGTCTACAAATCCGCATAATGCCTGCCATCTATCGTACTGCTGATTTTGTCGTCGCATGGCTTGGTGAAGATGAAACTATCCCCGAAATTCGACAGGTAAAGGCAAAGGCAAAGGCAGGCTTAGACATGATCAGACTGTTGAAGGAGCGCGTGCCAGTCTCTACTGATCAAGAGCCTGCTTGCGGTGCGATCTTGAAGTGCGAGTACAGGACACGCACATGGATTATTCAGGAGATTAGTAAAGCCGACCAGCTCCTTGTGATATGGAATCGAGAAGTATTTGACTTTGACGAGATCTGCGAGGCCATTGAATCATACCAGGGCTTTGCCTTCCACAGCACAAGCCTCAGCGAGGATTGTCAACCTGGCGGGCACATCAAGATGCTGAGACAAATGCGGCGATCAGCTTCAGAAAATGGAGTATCCCTTGTCGAAGCTCTAGCAAAATGCCATTGGGCTCAAGTTACAGAACCTCGCGACGAAGTGTTTGGGTTGCTTGGGCTGGCTAACGACGGAGAGCAACTCGTACCAACACCCGACTACGCATTATCAATGGAGACCATCCGCAAGGACATGATAGGTCGATTCGTTCGATACAAGAAGAACGTCGATCCTATATTCTTTCGAAACAAGCCTCCAGGTAACTGGTTGCCGGACTGGTTCGATGCACAGTCGTGGGAGGATCGCAGAGTGAACAATTACTTGATGGGAAGCTCTACACCCGGATTTTCAAGTTATCCAGACGGATACGGATCATATTTGTCTACGTTCGCAATTGCTGAACGTGCTCCTCTCCAGAGGGTTTCGAAGTGGAATGCAACACAGAATAGTCAACCTCAAGCCAGGATTCATGACGACCACGTTGTTATAAAAGGCATAATCGTTGGGACGGTTGCTAATTGCTCAGCCACATTAGGAGAAGTCTCGCTCCAAAGCAGCGACGCAACAAAGCCAATCGAATCAGGCTATCGAGAACAATTTTTCGCCAGGAACTGGACACTGCAACAACTTTTCGACGTCATGCATGGGGTTCTAGGACCCCCAGAAGCAGACCAAAACTTCTTTCATTCCCCAAGAATGACATTTGAATACAACTTTGAACAATTTCGCCTTCTTGGAGCCAGGGGAAAACAATTTTTCACTCGGAGCGGCTGTGGATTAGTCTATGACTGGATGCACTGTCCCTCCAACGCCACGTTCTTGCTACACGGCCGGACACTTCATGATTGGCTTTCTCCCTCAAACAAGGTTTCTGCACTCTTGCGGAAGCCGCTACACGCCTTCTATTTTGGTGAAGTGAGATCCGATCCCCTTGTTCCTGAGCATGTCCTTAAGCATCTGGGAATGGGCATGCGATTATTCATCTCGGAGACGGGTTGGATCGGATGGGCCTCGAAATTTGGCCGCCCAGGGGACAGCTTTGCTCTGGTACTCGGATGTAGTGTGCCAGTGATCCTCCGACCACGTCCTGATGGTGGGTGGTATGCAGTCGGTGACAGCATTATACCTGGGTGGATGCAGGGAGAAGCTTTGGTCGGAGAATTGAGGAAGCAGCTTGGACTCCCCGAACCCTCGGATTGGGGACACTTAAGAATTTACTAGGTCATTTAACCTATCTCGAACAGCCGATCAAGCTACGCAGTTACAGACTCTACATCATTCAACTACTTTGGAGAACAAACGATCAGCATTCAGTGGAACTTTGGCTGTGCAATTTCCTCATCGGTTGCCAATATTTCTCCAATAGCCGGCGGTGAGGACGTCCTAAATAAATGCTAAGATCGTTCCAAAGGTAGCAAGCTACGCTCCAAAGGGCGCGCACCCCTAGCAGCGCCCTAACTTCTCCGAACAACAAATTTCGTTGAGCTCCTGTCGGTCACAGAAGCGGCATCATTCGCAGACCTTCATTCCTCCGATACAAAAGGTCAACTTCCAACAATTAGATGCTCTCCGTCTAAAGCTGCCAAACGACTTGCAGGTCTTTTTCGCCGACCCACGGCGGACTATGATGGAACAAGTCCCTCTGAACCTCTCTTCAAGTGTCAAACTACAATATGAAGGAGTCACAGAGAGCAGATCTTCACTCCGTTTATATCCCTTCCCAACTCGGCAACTTGAGCAAGGCCGATGAAGACTGGAGTTGATAAGCATTCGGCGACAAACACAACCACAACCAAAATTGTTATGGACCTTTAATCTTATCAATGTCTCCTAGAAAACGAGCATCAATACGTCTTTCCTTAGGAGTCACCCAATCCTGCCACACGACCGTCCCCCCCTCTCAGCCCATGCCTCGTCTCGCCATGCGCCACATTTCCTCGAACGCCTTCGCCGCGGCAGAAAGTCTCGGTGATTAACCCCTGCAGCCTGGCACCATATAGCGACTATCTCGCTCCTTCGCTATCGACGGCACGGAAGACGAAGTTAAAGTACCTCAATTTTCGTTAGGGGGGCTACCGACGCTGGGGCCACGGAACATGCCAGCCGTGGCAAGGACGAAGAACTTCGTGGACAAGACCTGCAGCCTTGGGTCACTGGCGCAGCTTGGGAGGTCGGGGGAGAGGGAGGCGTCTTTCTGAGCTTGACTAGTCCATTCAATGAGTGTTGTGGGACTGGGCTTTATCGCCGAAGCCGCCCTCATGGCACAGGAAGACAGGGAAGAATGGATTTCGACAATGGTCACGTCAATGCTGGTAAGTGGCTCTCTATCTTGACATGCTTTGCCACCGCTAAAAGGCCGTAGATGTAGGGAAAGACGCTTTGTGAGGGTCTACATTGAAAGGCGGGTTGGTATAGACACACTCGAAATGAAAGCAGCGGAGTGCAGCATTTAGAAATGAATTTTGCACTATCCTATCGAAGGTTCGATTCTATCTGCCTTTCATTACCATGCAATCAAACGTGCCTTTTGCAGCAGTCGCCTTTCGTTGGTGTTTTTTCTATCCTTTTTTCTTAGCGCATTGTGAGAACGGAGCGAAAAGAGTGAACCAAAGAGAAATAAATTCAAATGGTGTTGCCTTGGTAGCCGACTTGTCCAAACCCCTTCATCATGCACTTTGTGACATGGCATCGCAATCTTTCTATTGGCTGCGTAAGGTTTCCTGAGTTTGGTATCAAGAAGGAAATGCTAGGGGAATAAGTGGACAAATGGGATGACAAGTTCCAGTCAAAGTGATGGCTCAGGATATCGAACATCGAGGTACTCTTTGAGAGTCTCTTGTGTCGGAGCTCATAGTGTTGGACGTTGTGTTGTAGGTGCTGGAGTCATTTAGATTTGAAATGGGGATTCAGCACCCAGATAGCTGCATTCATCACAATCTGTTGAGTTGGCATCGTCGACAGATCTCCAAATGACAACCATTGCAACGCCAGAGCCAGCCCCGGAGATTGTGGTGGCATTCATTACATTCTCCGGGTCCAACTTTGGTCCAACGCCCTCTATGCTCGCACTCGTGGCGCTCAAGGATCTCCTGGCGGACTTGCTCGCGTCCAACAGCGTCATTGCGGTTTTGACGACGCGCCACCCGGTTGACTTCTGCGTAGAGGCGATCTTCGCGGAATTGGTCGCAGCGGCATTCTTTCCAGGTAGTGCTACACTCGTAGCAGAATTGAGTTCCGCAAAGGCATCTGGATGCATTGTCAGAGAGGCGGGAAAGCCTGCGTGTTCGGATTGAAACTCACATCATGTGGTTGCAGCCCGTGGTGATCTCAACGAATCTCCTGCAGCTTGGACACCTGGCCCATTCGTTCTCCCTTGCCATCTCACGAAGCTTGTTGTCATCTTCAGAGTTCTCTGGACACTCTCGCCGGACGTGGTATCGTCCTTTGCAATAGGAACACGTTGCCTGACGGCATCGAGGACATTGGGCCCAGCGATCTGTAATAGTGTTTGGGAGTATGAATTCAGAGCAAGTCTTGTCGAAACAGTAAGTCCGGTTTGGGGTACCCCACTCGAGAGATTTTGCCGTAAAGCGAGCTCGAAGACTTAGCGGTAGAAAGTCGAGAATCCGTCCGGTAGCTTCCATTCGCGTACCACAGCATCTCGGCGGCCAGCTTGTTTCACTCCTCGTTGCTTGTTCGAAACGCTCAGCAATGCAGTGGCGGCACCAGTTGTCGTTGCAGCCCGGGCTGACAACCTGACTTGGATGATACATCTCGTTGCAGGCCACGCACTCGATGGGAGAACGAGATTCATCGAGACGAAGCGACCGTAGAAACAATTCGAGTCTCCCAGTATCGGAATTTGCGCCTGCGGCGGTGGCATTCACCGTTGTAACTGCAGAGACGTCGTTATGAGTGATACCACTTTTAGAGTCGACAACGGTAGAAGCATCATCAACATCTCCTTCTTGGTTTGTAGCAGAGTTGCTGTCAAGCCCGGCTAGCTGTTCGTGGACGTGAGAACCATTCTCAACCTGTTCTCGGGCTGCCTCGTTGATTCTAATGTTTGTTCGGCCAGCTAGACGTCCAGCTTCCAGACGATCATCGATGGCTTGCTGCTCGTGTCTGCACGCCTCCGCAATTGCATTTCCATCTTCAATCATTGCTTTCGCAAGGCTGCGTTGCAAACGCTGGCTCGCAAGATTGCGCTCAAGGCTCTTCAGGTCACTGTAATGCATTTCCAGCTGCGAGGCTCTGCCCGCTTGAGCTGGCCTTGGAGTTGCCTCAATCTCCTGCAGCTGGAGCTGGATGGCCATCCACTCATCTTCAAGTGAGTTCGCGACAGCCATGATAGTCAGAGACGTGGTCAATGTCAATCTGTGCAGAAACTCAACATATTAATAAGCGCGAAGAGGATTCGAAAAGCTGACATCAAGAACTTGAGAGTGGTCAGCATCAAGGAAAAGCCTTACCAAAGAGCTGTGCAACTTGGAAGTCCGAATCTTGCCCTTGTCCCGAGGAAAAGTGCAGGTAAGTCTAACAGCGGGCGATATCTTCGCATTCAGAACTTATATAGCGAGGAAGCTGCAATGCTATGCGAAAGTGACATAGTAAAAAGGCGGTGGGTAAAAGGATGCGTTTAGAATCGAGGTGCAGATAGGAAAAGGTGAAGAAGGTAAAGATGAAGATTGGTGAAACTTGGAAACACCAGGTCACTATCCGAAACAAACAGTGTTGGTTAAAGTATTTCGCCAAATCGAGTAGTCTGCACATAACAAGGCAAGTCCACCCAAGTCATATACAATGTGGTGATCATAAGTTGTGGCAGGTTTGAGCATGTTTGGCTGTAGGCTAAAAGCTAAGAATCCATCCAATTTATCGAGTAGAAAAGGTTTCTTGGGCATCATTGTGCAATTTGTGGCTCGAAAGGTCTTCAAGTTGAGTTATGGAAAGGATATCTTTGGCAACGAGCCATTGATGTTGTAATAGTGGCATGCGATCAGTTCCAAGAGATACCAGAATTCATGGCTGTTCCTTTTCCCAATACCTGCCTCTTGCTCAAAAGCGGAACGGGAGAATCTCATCACGACACTCTCGGCAGACTTGGATTCTACACTCCGGGCATTGCCACAGATGATGACGGTGGTAATGATCGCAATGTTCACACCGGCCTCCATCAACTCTATCGAATAGTTCATCATGGATGCAGCCGTGGTTTCGCGGCAGTTCATCACCTGCTGGACCACACTTCGGACATCTGCTGCCGCCGGGTGTCCAGCGAGTTCCGCACTCGTAGCAGAACTCAGTCTTGCAACGGCACCTAGAGGCAAGTTCAGCGCTTGAGATGAGAGCGAAGTGCACGCGAAATTCTTACACAATGTCATTGCAGCCGTTGATTCTCTCAACCGTCTCATTGCACGAGGGACAAGTGCCACACTTTGTGTTCCTGGCCCATGTCTTTGCAAGTTCAAAATGAGGATCTTTTGGGCATTCAGTGGAGCCGTGGTAGAAGGAGTGGCATTTTGTGCACGTTTTTGGCTTGCATTTTGGGCATACAGCATAGCGTCCATTATCGGTGAATGTTTTGAAGTCAATAATTTTGTGGCAAGTCGGCTCCCAGCAATTAATTGATGCAGGGGATTTGAGCTTCAATTCTTTCTCGGCAAAGAGCTCCCGATATTCAGCAGTCAGCTTGGACAAATGTCTCTCCTCAATCATCAAGGCGGCTCCACAGCAGGTTTTTTGGTGGCCAGCCGCCTTGGCCTTCAATCGCAGCCTTGATCGTCCCGTAGACGCAGTTCTCGCACCAAGAATCGCGGCAAACTGGACACATGTACATTGATCCAGATTCGAAGTCATTTCCACAAATACTACAGCCGAATCTAGAAGTACCGCCTTGCTCCAGGGCCTCAGCCTTCGAACTTTCGGCTTTCTGAATTTCGGTGACGTCAGTCTTCGCAGCATCTTTTGCAGCTTGGTTCGCTTGACCTGGTTCTTCCTGCTTCTTCGTGGCCTCTTCTCCCATAGGTTCTTTAGTTTTCGGCTTCACAACTTCATTGTTGGTAAGCTCATAATGTGAAGTATCCCAGGTTGCTGCCTTCTTGTGAACAGGGGTAGCGGCTGTTGGCTTCGATGATTCGGAAGCAGGTGGTTTCTTACAAGCATCTTGAGCTGTGACTTTCTTGTCAGTAGCCTCAGTGCGCTTCAATAGCCAGGGAAAGACCACTTCAGCCACGCTCGAGGAGATTTCAAAGAAAGAGAAAGCTGAAGTGGTCTTCAATGCCTTGGTGTCGGTACTCTCTTGCTTTGAAGTCTTCTCAAGAGCTGCTTCAGTCGGCGCTTTTGGATTGGCATTCTCGCTTGACCCTACTTTTGGATCAGGTTTCTCGAGAAAAGTAGTTTGAGATTCGGATTCCGCAACAGAGGGAACTCGTGTAGCCTGGTTGGACTCGAATGTAGCCTTTGTTTGAGGCTCTTCGTACGACAATGGCGTTGAATTTGTTGTTTTGACTGGTGATTGAGATTTCACTAGCGGTGCTTTCGAAGGCTCTGGAGCTTGTTTGACAGGACTGACCTGCTCGCATTTCTCCTGAGACGAAGACTTCTCGTGGTTGCGCGACTCTACAGTCTCTTCCACAGCGTTGAGCAGTCCAGGCGTTGCAGTATTTCCAGCGTAAGCGGAACCCCGGAAGGCTTGTTGTAATTCTGTTTTGAAGATGAATGGTCAGCTAGTTTCGACAAGCTTAAAAAATCGAGATTTAACCGAGACGTAACTTACGAGCATGGGTAGCGCTCCGGCTCTGCAAGTTAGCTGCAACGCGACGGTCACCCAAATCACCATATTCCAATTGAAGGACTTCAGCAATGGCGACGTCGTTGATCGTCTCCGCAGTCTCACGTTCTTTTTGCAAGCGTTGGTCTTCGTACTCCTTCAGTGCGCAAGCATATTCATTTTCCGAGGCTCGGAGTTCCTCCAAGAGGCTAGTCGTGAGAAAAATTGGGAAATTGAGATCAGAAGTGAGACGACTGATTTCCTGCCGTTGAGATTCGATGGCCGTTTGCCAATGTTTCATTCGCTCAAGGAGATGCATCATGTTCGGAATAGCCTGGAAGGTACGGGAGCCTGCAAACATAAAGTCAGAGGAAGTTGTTAGAATTGTTCTCTTTGTACGGAGGAAGGGCACGATGAAAATGTGTAACAGGCTGAGTTGAAGTGTCATGTGAAAGTGAGAGCGCCCTAAATGCAGATTCGGGAAGTAAAGAAAGCATACCTTAGTGCTGCCTACCAAACGTCGGCGCGCTAACTAAACGAAAAGGCAAAGCAATTGACGCAAGATTTGGGTGCTGATTCCTAAGCGCGAATATGCGATGATAGTGAGGTGAGCAGTATTAAGTGGTGTTGTGGAGAAAAGTGTGGAGGAATGAGGAAGAGCAAGGCAAATAAGACACTTGAGGTCCTGCTTGGACCGTAACCGGCGAAGAGGCCATGACAAGAACCCCATTAAGTAATGAAATCCGCCAGATCTAGAAACATGCGTATCGGCAGGCAAGTCCGCTAAAGTCAAACATAGGTTCAGGATCTGAACGAACTGGAACAAAGACCAATAGTAAAGCAGCAAAATCACATTACTGTGATTATCATGGAGGACCAGAGACGTCAATTACCTTGGAAAAGCAATGGAGAGCCATCTGCCACTCTTCTGCTCAGAGCCTACAATGTAGTAGACTTTGCAGTTAATCATCGAGACTTGTAGAAACATATACTACCTAATGTAGATACGGGATGCAAGCTCTTGAACAAGAACCGCAATCTCTTTTATCAACCACTGCTGTCAGTAGAACTATCACTCAGCTCTTCTTGCTCAATGTCATCATCGTCATCCTCAATTTCAGCGTCGTTACCGGAAACACCGTACTCCCCCGCATACTCCTCAACATGAGTTTTATCGCTGCTACTCCGTTCCTCTGGTCTCAACAATACTGTACCTTTGACATCGTACCGATCACAAGGTGCTGCCGCGCTGACAAATCTAACGAATCGCAATGATCCAGCGTCCCTCAGGACAATATTTAGCCGGTTCCAGGATGGTGCTGAGTCAAAAAGTATTCCATCATCATCGTCGTCGTCTTCAGAAGAGCGGTAAACGGCAGGGTCTCGGCCCACGGTGGGCAGCGCAGGGTGTGAAGATTCTTTATCATCAGCAGCCATATAGATCTCAGTTCCACCCGGTTCGATTGGAGGTTTCATATCAGCTTTTGAAGCATTTCCGGCACTCTCGCTATTCATTCCAGCGGGTCCCACAGAGTTCTCGGCGTGTTCATCGTTAGAATCCTCCCATTTGCTAAATGGGGTAATATCAAATGTGAGCTCAAGTCTGGGCTCTAATTCTTTGTCTCCTTCTTCTCCATAAGCACTGGCCAGTGCATAGTCTTTCCCCCTTCGGAATCTCCTCGCAAGAAAGTCCACTTGTGCGAAGTCACTGACCTTGTATCCAGTAATGGCAGCAAGCCATTTCCCAAAGGCAATCGATGGTAGAAGATCATAAACAAGTGTTTTCAGGGAATGATCAACTGTATTTTCGCCGATCAAATCTCCCGTATTGAACAAATAGCGATGTTTGTGGGGTGGTGAGGCTACCATCCATGCAGAATCATAGCCCAAAGCTTCAAGACGTTCGACATTTCCTTTCAGGGCCGCAGAGAACCTCTGGTTGAAGACCTGGTCAAGTCGCAAGAAAGAGTTCTCTTCGAAGAAAGAAGATAGCTGTTCAGCCATATCTGGAGCTAGGTAGCCAGGCGAGATGAATTGAAGTAAAGCTTCACACTCCATTTCGGAAAGGAGGTCATCAATAGAAGGAGCGACGCCACTTTCATGCGAAGATGCTTGACTCGACCTTTGAAAGTCGTTGTAGTTTTCTTGAGGTTGATCAAAAGTGTTGGCGTGACTTTCCAATTGGCTAAGGGAGCTCTTCTCTTTCAATTTCGCTTCTAAGCCTGCTTCGAAACCATCCTCGCCATTTTGAGGAATATGAAACCAACCGCTGATTGCCATTCGATTCCGCTTTTTCATCTCTTCATCCCAAAGAACTTTATCTTGGAACCAGAGCTCCTTGGCAGGATAACATACCTCCTCAACATCGTGATAACTCTCTCCTGGTTGGACTTCGAAGAAGCTCAGCTGCCCGAAAGACGGTGGTATAGAGACGCTGTGATCTGGTAATGGTATCTTGGCTTTTGTTCCATCTGTCGCATCTTTCTCTGCGGTTGGATAGAGTCTCAATGCTCCGCCCCATTCTGGCCGCCATTGCCTACCTTCGTTTGGGTCTGTAAGGTAGAGGATGTAAGATACTCTTCGGCTGCCTATGACATCGTCATGACATAGTAGATAGCTTCCAGGAGTATATACATTGACTGCCATGTCCGTCTTTTGCCCACTTAGTGGCCCACATCCTGTCACCTGGGACAAGAAGTTGCGAAATTCGGCGGAGTAGAGAGCATTGCGTAGCGACAGAAGAGATGGTAGATTCGAGAGGGAGGCAGCATCAAGTCCCGAGAGGTTGGCCAGGTCGCCAGATTGGTGTATCTTATAGATGTCGGTCTCCTTTAGCGTAAAGGAGAGGTTGGTCGTGATCTCGGATCGCACATCTCGGAGGAGTCTCTCTGATAAAAGGGAAGGAATAACGCCATGGTGGTAGCTGTATGGGTCAGATGTTTTCAATATATGGTTCTGCAGCGGAGCGAGGGCTTACGGAGTGGAAGATGCGTATGTTTGGCGGTATTCCTTGACACTTGGTGGAGAGAAGAGGTCAGGCCGAAAGAGGGCTTCTATGGACGATGCAAGCCGCTTGGAAGGCGGAGCTTGATCCTCGCTGTCCCCGGATTTGCGCTTGGTTCCGGCCATCGCACATTTGAGGTTGTAGTTTGGCAGAGATTATGGCCCCACATTGGAAAACTCTATGGTGGGTTTTCGCAAAGCCCTCCATACAAGCGATGGAAGGCGCTACACGTGAAATTTCTCATCGACAAGCAGGAGCGTCGATTGCATCTTGAGTGACATTTCTGACGCTCGTCCAGACTTCGGACATCGCGATAAGAAGAAACAGAGGTCTAAGATTAGGGCCTGTACCAATTTATCTGAAATGGCGGTACAGTAAACCTCCGATAAGTTAGGTAGCTTCCGAGAAGAGCTTCTGTCTCGTAGACGCGGATTTTGGTTAAAATAATCGACAACCTCCAGAGTAATATTTCACAGAAGAGCATACACGCTGAATTTGAGAGTAAATCTTAAGAGCTCCCTTGGGGGTTTGAACCATATGCGCCAACGGTTACTTATATCGAGCGTTTACTGTACTCGAAGGTTTCACCTAATTACTCGTATCCAGAGTGTACCATATACGGAGACTGAATTCCCCCTCACTCAAAATCTCACAGAGCCAGTCCCACAAAGGCGGTCTTCCTAGTCCACAGATCGCCACCACATATATGCTAAGAGGGTATCATTGCATTACCAAATGTGAATTTTTGCAACCCAAAATTCCTTCGCAAAGGCATTTTCCAAAATTTAAGTCCCGTCTGGTCTGAGATTCCGAACGATTCGAAACAATTTCTAGTAGTGTTTCAGATGTGTATTGTGATGCGACATAAACAGCGAACGGTCTCCAGTGTATGAGTTGACATGAAAGCTCTATATATCAAATGAGAAGGTCATGTCGTATTTGTTCTTGATTTTACAAGAAAGCTAAATCGCGGAGCCGCTTTTGGAGTATTCAGTGTGTCTAAAGCGGACTCCACATCGTCCCACGGCGCTGTTTCAGACGTTTTTGTAAGAATGGGTGTGAGACCTAGTCTTCTGCGTGACGAATCAGGCCCGCAGTCAAGGTGGTCCTGCGTTGCATCCAAATCTCCTGATAGCGTTGGAGCTTGTGATCGATGAAATTGGGACTGGTCCTTAAAGTCGCCAGGTCCAGCTTCAGGCCCTATCTCAAAAGGTCGAGCTTCGCCAGCTAGAAAGCCATGTGATTCGTAGCGAGGAGGGGAACGAGGAGACGGAACCGAGGCAGTAGTGCTGCCGGTTTCAACGAAGGAGACACGGGCGTGGCTTCGCGGAGGAATTGGTGGTGGGCTTGGGAGAAAACTGGTGCCTCCAACCAAGAAAGCCTCGGCCTCGTCTAGAGTCGGATAGACCATCGTCTCAGGTGTTGGTGGTAGAGTGTCGGTAGGAGTAGGGAGTGGCGAGAAGGAGTGCTCTGGAATCTCTCGCGTTGGCGCAGTCTCGGCCAATGGCGGAGGCTGTCCGGAATTCTTCGTTATGGATCCCATTCCAGGATCATGGACGGGTGGCGTGTTTGGAGAGACTGATATCAGACGTGCCTCTATCGGCGTTGCCTCATTGTCACGGGAATAATCTGATATCGCCATAGGTGTTATAAACGTTGTGGCTCTTTCATAGTTCTCTTTTGTCTGTTGCTTGGTAGTGGCGGCGTAACCTGATTGTAACACTGACTTCGTATGGGCCAGTGAGTTGTTTATTTGACCATCCGACTTCTTGAACTTATCAGGAATAGCCGGAGGAGGAGGAATGCCTTTTGGTAGGATGGAAGAAACGTCAGGGAGGCTACCTCCAGAAGGAGTTCGTAGCGATGGCGGCCGCCGAGCTCTGTTCTTAGACTCGTTTAGGATCTCAAAGTCGACAATAGAACTAACACCACTACATTCTGATGGGTTGCCGCTATCAAAAGAGCCCACTGTCGAGCTAGAGGCATGTTTTCGATTGGGATGGCCGCTTCCCCTGCTTTCACGGCGAGAGCGCGATGAGGACGATATCGATTTTCCATCTACACTTTGCTTGCCTTGCTTCGCCATGTCTTTTTCTCTCTGCTTCACTGCTTGTGGTATGCCGTCCCATCTCGAATTCACCTTTGGAACTGAAGATGGTAGGGTCGCGGATGAGACTCCAGGGATGCCAACTGGATTGGGCCTGTAATTAGAGTCTTTACCTTGCTGGGCCTTCATCTGGGCCTCCATTTGAGCGAATGCGGCCAGGGACGGTTCCTTAGAACCCAATAAACCGCCCAGGAAGCCACCTTTCTTTTTCCCAATCGATGTTGAAGTTTGGTAAGCCGAATATTTCCCAGACCGATTGATATGACTGTCTCTTCGCTGGTTATTGAATGAGGACGCGTTGCTTCCCGTAGCTTGAGATGATGACTTCGAAATTTGCGAGATTTGATCAGAACGCTTATGAGAAAGAGAAGGTCGACATGTCCCAATAGTAGACTCATTGCCATAAAATGTGGTTGAGGTAGTCGACACAGAACAAAATTGGTCATGCGGCTCAGCAATGCCATCAGAATTTCGATACTTGAGTTTCGGCATATTCGGCGGAGGATCCATATTCCAATGACCGGGATAGGGAGAAGATACCGCCATCATGTCTCCCTCGCTCCTGCTCTGATGGAATCGCTTTCAGGGCAGTTAATAAAGGTAACCTTTCGAGATCTCATGAGATCGTCAAGAGAGTTCCAAGGGGGAGAGGTTCTGCACAAGTTTTTTCTTTGCTGTAGAACAAGGGCGACGTGCGGATGAGGCGCAACAAGCACCGATAAGAGGACACTGAATACAAGGGAGGTCCGCTAGGTCCGAGAATGGTTCAGGCAGCCACAGTGAGAGCGATTAGCACAAGTGGCCAAGATTTGCACAAATCGTCGGCCTGAGAAGGCTGTCTTGGGAAGAAAGACGGCGATCAGCGTGGGTAGAAACCGCGTTGATGAGCATTTGTGGAGTGCGCAAACCGATTGGCACGAGGGGTAAATTGTTCACCACGTCTGTGTGCAACCGTTTCCCCAAAGTTCACGCGGTAGGTAGAATAAGCGTTTGTCAATTCGGCAAACCTTTCCTCCGTCACCTCGAACCTGTAGTAACGGTCTTCCGCCTCAAAGTTAAAAGCCACTGCGTTGTGTGAAAGAATAAAACGGAACTGAAGTGTCTAGCTTCGATAGATAACTAGATGTAAGATGTTAACACGAGAATAAGGGAATGAAGGCATGCAATTGTCCACAATGAAATCGACTCTTGAAGCGTAACACAGATTGCTACGAGGTCGCCAAATGGCTAGAAAGCCAAAAGGAGACGACTATGGCAAGTAGATGCTTAAGGGCATTAATTTGAGCCCCGTTCGCGTCTGTCAAATAGGGAATACATCAAGCCCGCCTCATCGCGTCGGCGCAGGAACGTACTCTCTCCCAACATAGTACGTACCGCCAAATTAGAGAAGAACTCCTATGGAGCATTAGGGTCTCTAGAGCTGGGTGAATCCCACAGATGACGACG
Source organism: Pyrenula aspistea (assembly GCA_021030945.1). Taxonomy (NCBI): domain Eukaryota; kingdom Fungi; phylum Ascomycota; class Eurotiomycetes; order Pyrenulales; family Pyrenulaceae; genus Pyrenula; species Pyrenula aspistea. The sequence goes on from JAGFML010000036.1 coordinate 246,536, forward strand.
ATGCGCGAATAATCGGACAAAAGTATAAAAGATGGCTCCGCAGATGGATCCACCAAGACAGTCTAGGACCAAACAAGACAAGCTAAGGAGTAGATGAAGGTACTAAGGGTCCATTAAGGAGACCCTCATCCACGAATCTAGTCAAACCTTTCGTATCCAACATCGCGGTGGCGTTCGTCTGGGGCTGCTTCTCTCTCATCCTGGAAGTGGAGCAGCCACGCGCCTGATTTACCTCTGCCCAACCATTCAAGGCGGACGCTTCTTCAGCCACCGACATGCTTCCGGTCCAGTGTCCATCCCAACGAGAAGGCGTCACGTTTTGAAGGTCCAAACGCAAGTGGCTAGTGTGGGATACCGTGGGCTGAGAAGGTGATGTTCTGATGGCTGAAAGTCGACCGTGTCAGGCCTTGAGGCAAGTTTGACGAGGCTGATAAGCACGTCCAATGCAGCTGTCAGGCAATGATGATATGGTGGTGCAAAGATCGTCATGATCTGCATGCTTCCAAAGTCCGCCCCGGTCAGCAATCTTCCGGAAACCCCTGCAGCCCTAAATCAATGCTATTATCATATGTCGTCGACATTCTCCTTCCATTAATGGGCTGGCATTGTTTCAAAAGACGGCGCCCCTGGATTCGCTCGTAGGATCCTTTTCCCCCGACGTTCTTCTTTGCTAATATGAGTTGGTAAGTGAGCGCCTTGCAAGCTGCAAAAGGATAGGCGAGGTCACATCGCCCCTGCACATGCACGCGCTAGGATCTGATGAATATTTCCGAAACGCGGTCATGCTTCTCGGCTAGTCTTTCAAACTTTCGGGTATCTTGATCCTGACGTGATTCTTACTGCCGATGAAAGTCCCTAATCTGGATTTTATTTGAAATCCTCGGTCCCACTCGCTGTTCCCGAGATTTTCGGGTTTACCCACGGGAATCCATCGTAGACATTTGACAACAAGTCGGAGGCAGCCACCTGATTTGGCAGAATGTGAAGCTCTCTGGTGGCTGTATTTTCCGCGAATAGTTTCCCACGTGGTCATAGTTAATTTCCCGCCTCTGCATCTATCTGTGTGACTGTGTCAGATTTTCTTTTTGCCCACCGCAATAAGTAGAAAATTTCGTTCCGAAGGAGCTCAATACCATTGTTTCCCCAGTGTTTACAGCCAGAGAGCCCCGAAAATAGAGCTTTTGGGGCAGGCGTTACATACGAGTACTAGCGGTAAAAGTGGCAGGTTCTAGATCTTGCTAGCGGGCGCCCGGCAATTTGGTACCTGGTGCCTGCCCAAATGCGACTTCAAAGCAATGTCTCCCCTGCTCCTCCGAACTCGTCGCGCCCACGAGAATCGACCGTGCTCGAGACATGCCCTCAGCGACGGAGCCTCCCGGTCAGCCAAAGAGACTCAAGCTGACCATGCCGTCGCCGGATGGTCAAACGCCCCAGCGTGGCAGCCATTCTGCTAGTTCGCCCGCCGCCCGAGCCTCCGCCGAAGAAGACCGCTCTTCGACCCCGCCGCGACCCTCATACTCTCCCGTCACGCCGGTTATGTCGCACGCGAGCATAAGCGGAGCCTCAGTGCAAGGCCTTCCAAATAGCGCCAGACAGCCGGAATGGATGGACGAGCCACCTTCCGTCCCAATCTCCCTCGATGAGAACCCGGACGCCATTGCGGTACAGGCTGCATTATCGGTTCTACAGCTGCAAAAGCAACAAAGTCTACGGGATATTCGGAACTTGAATAAGACCAAGACGGCTGCTGTCCAAGACCCAGAAGCTTTCTTGGATGACTTGAAAGCTGGAAGACTGACCCAGACACCTCAGTCTAGCGTTGTCACCGTCACGGGTGACGATGACTCCGAAAGCGAATCCTCAGCAATCAAACCCGAAGAAGTGTCCTCCGAAGCGCCTAGATTCAGCAAATTCCCGGAGATGCAGAACGTGGTGAGGTGTCCACCAGTCAACTGGGCAAAGTACTCTGTAGTCGGGGAGTCGCTCGATAAGCTGCATGAAGAGCAGCGCAAACGCCCAGACAGTGGAGCTGCTAGGACAGATGAACTGCCGCCTGACCATGTCGTCGCAGCTCCCTATCGTCCGTTTGTGGACAAGATAGAGCTTCCGCCTCCAATGCCGACACGTAGCGGAACCAAGCCAGAGAGACAATGATGCGTGCTATTCAGTCGAAATGTATCTATCGCTAAAGGGTCGTTGCCTCATGCTAGAACCCAGCAGCTCGAGAGATCACTAAAACTTCTCCGAGCTCTCTCCGCGCCACATGCCCTTAAAGCAAAGATGTCATCATTCTGTTCCATGTATCTTCAAAATGTCAGAATCCCTTCCTCCCTGTATGTCATCTCTAATCTGATCTATGCAGTGCCTGTCCCGCTTGCGATCCGAAATGCTCTGCCGATTCCGCTAGGAACTCCTCGCGGCCTCCTTCACAATTTTAGGATACGATCTCTCAGCCTCTTGAGATCCGCCCTTGCTCCGCTCGCGTTGAATGCTTCCCTTCCACGACATTCTGGGCATGTTGGACCTCGCGCTCTCTCATCCTTGCGTTTGGGGAGCTCTTTCAATCTGTGGCGTGGAATACCGCCCCAACCGCCTTGACCAGTACGTCTGTATTTGAGACATTGGAAGCACAATCGGCGATGGTGGCCCATCCAAGTTCTCAAAAGATCCATGAAATGCAGAATCTGTAGCTCGGTTCGTCGAGCGGTAATACTATATCTTTTGTCAAGAGGTTTTTCCACTCGGTACACATTCGCCGCCATTTGCTTTGATGTAAGTACTAGCGCGGCACGGGTTGATGGCTCGCAAAATTTGATGACATCTTGAAGTATCTCCATGGGGAACTGAATACGTTTCTTATGGCTAGCCAGAGTATTGGACATTTTGACATCGACACCAATAACCTAAAGCGATTACCAACTTTCGTTCGCTGAGTCTGCTGTCGGAACTTACACTGCGATTGATGCGTTTGAAATACTTTGTCGGCATTGATGACTTGTCGAGAAGGTCTTTGAGCTGTCGTTTCTCTTCTTCAGCCTTATCCAGTCTCTTGTTGAGCTTCTTGATCTCGTCGGATATGATCTTTTCTACGGGATCAGTGCTCTTCTCAAAGTCTGCGTCGGAATTGTTCCTCCAAAGATTAGCTTTCGGCAATAACGTTGAGCAGGGCACAGCGAACTTGTCCCCTTGATCAACTGGTTTTTCGTACAAGACAGACCTGCAGATGAATCAGCTACATTCCCCATGATTATGGATACCCATTACAACTCGTCGCTTAGAAACCGTCCGTCTGAGTCACCAGACATCTTGTTACGGAAGTGCTTTGGCAACCCCGATAGCCTTTGCTTAGAGTTTGAGTGTTTGCGATCTATGGCGTGGTGAGGAAAATCTAAGAAAGAGGGAAGTAATGTTGGTAGAACAAGGTTGAAACGGTGATGAAGTGAGGCAATATCAGATGTCTAAAGGGTTTGAACCAAACAATGTTTGCTGATCGATGATCATGTGGAGATGAGACTGTTGGGGTTCTGATCCGAAACAGACAAGCTGGTGATAAATGGGAGGCGAAAATGACAGCAAAACCAAGTGCGGCAATACATGAATAGAAGCATCCATCCTGACTTGGCTGAATTAATCATCTCGATGACAAATAAACAGCCTATGTGTGCCATCAAGTCGTTGCCGCTATCTTACTCCATTCAAAGGCGCTGTGAAGGGGCAGGAGCTTCTTGAAGTATGTCCGCACCTTTAAGGGCTTTGACTGGCTAATTCCTTACTTTAAGTGATAGCAACAGTTGTTAGGGTTTGTATCCAAGGCAACGTTAGAGAAGACTGCATTATGATGTTGCGAGTAAGGTGTTGATGTGTGGAAGTTCTCCGCGGTTGACCTGGCGGTTCTCCCCTTTATGCCCAGTCTTGGCTTGGCGCCGTGGAGTGCCCGGCTACCGCAATAGGTCTTCTAAGCGACCAAGTTCTCCGCCCATATGATCATTTCAACACTAGGGTCTCTCTGTCAAGCACTCTTTTAGATACTTAACTACGTCTTACAGCAAAAAATCGTCGACAAGCCGAGCAGCCTCTGGCTATTGCAGGACCGATTCATTTGAAGAGCTATCCAACAGGAGACCATGTCTGAATTGATTTTACTAATTATAGGAGGCTCGGAAATATTGAATCAGTATCAGTGATTCTCACCGAACGCACGGTTCTTACAAAGACGCCGGACATCCTTTTGCTACGATTTGCTTGTCTGTCTAGATACAGCGGAGCCTTAGCGTCGTTCAACTTCTTCAGATCAATCCGATCAAGTTCCTCAGATAGACAATAACAACTCCCTGCTACCGAATGACTCATGTCCAACAGATTTATTTCCGACCAGCAATTCCTCGCGTCTTCACCTGCGTAGCCATAGGCTCGATGTTACTCGAGGCTACCAACATCAACCTAATCAATGCGGCCTAGAGTTCCGCGTCAAGCGGAAAAGCACCGACGCGCAGAGACACCTGAATGAGGCCAATGCTACAAAAGATGGGATGCATCCGACAACACAGCCAATGCCAACCGCGTGTAGCAATCCGAAACCGAAAGATATACGACTTAATCTAATGGCGCCGACGCTCAGTTATTGCAGTACAAGAAAGGCAAGTCAGGAGCCCCGTCCCGAGAAAATCTCTGGCTTGGAGGAGACACACGAGTGTCCAGAGCTGCCGAGTCTTCCACTCGGGCGATTTTGATTCGGAGACACCGTTGCTGCTCTCCAGAACCAGCTTGATGGCGAAACAGCTCCAAAGATTCGAAGTTCTCTATGAAGCCAGGTCTACGTTTCGAGGCGCTTGTATCGATTCTCAAGGAATAGAGTAGTCTTCTCCTTGCACCGACTTCACCATCCGCCACCGCAGAAGACCCATTCGTCGAAACCCAATAATCTAAAAAGTTCTCGGCCTGTCAATCCCTTTCGAAGATCAGGAGGTCTACCACGGGTCCGGAGAGAGGGTATCGGTCAGAGTGACATTGCATCTATCTAGGGTGATGACTGCCTGACGCTTCACAGAACGCTTCGAACGAGTGCTTCAATCATCTCGAACCGCCACAACTACAATACGGGCACCAATCGTGGAATCGTTTCACAACCTTGACGGCTACTACAGTATTCCGCATCTCCGCTGAACACAGAGCGCGAACTTTGGTCGAAGAGAGGGCTTTGTGAAATGTGTACGACAAAGGAGCTAGCCACGTGGTGCCGTCTACCTGGCTAAAATTCAAGCCCGATTTACAGAGCACTTTATTCTAGTCGCCTCCTAAACCTCGAGTGCGTGCGTCGTCAAATCACGAATAATCGCACTGTTCCTGAGAGTACATCAGAGCTGCGCAGAATGATATTGTCGTTCTCCGTAAATTTTCCAGACCCAATGACGACATTTGAGTGGGGCAGTAAGGTCATCGCACAGATCCCCACGATTAGCTTTCAAGGTTGTCTCCCAGCTTCAGCCAATATCATCACGTTTATGAGTGCTTATCTGAGAACTTGCATGTGCTCCTCTATTTCCTAGGAACTCCAAAAGGTCGTGAGACATGTACCTCTGAACACCAGGGAATTTGTATATATTCACATCAAGGAGCATAGAGGACACCCTCCGACCCACTCCGCCAACCTTTCAGTCAGCAACGTCGGAGCATTTCTCACACGGTATCCTTCCTCTACACTAGGACAATCGACTGAAGGGTCAAAGCTCAAACTAATTCTAAAAGTTCCTGATCTCTATATCTATCCTTCCCGCCCTCTTCGGCCTTCTGGCCGCAATCTTCCCCAGCGATGGACCCTACCGCCCCGTCTCAACCCTCCCAACAGACTGCCTACAACCAGCCTGCCAACCCCTCCACGCAAACAGACACCGAGCAGCAGATAGCCTCCAAAACATCCAACGCCCCCCAAATTGACCGTCGTCAGGCACACGACGTCCCATCCCAACACGGCGGCACAGCTACCGCGTCTAGCCTTGGCTATGGCGATACCGGGACTTTAAAGCAGAAGGATCTCGGAGAGAGTAATGCCTTCAACTCCGCTGAAGGCGATTTTGCCGCAGGCCGAGATCCAAATCTCGAAGGCGAACAAATGCGCGCACCCGGCGAGGGGGACGTTGCAAACGCAGTCACAGACCCACAAAAACATTCCTACGGTCAGGAAAACAGTTTAACAGGTGATATGGATAGGAAGGAGGCGGAGCATAAGGGAAAGTTGCACGAGATGGGGAAGCTGACTGCGGGAGAGATGGGTCGGACGGCGGAGATCGGGACTGGAAGTGGCCGAGCCGGAGAGATTGGCGAAGAAGTCGAGGTTGGAGGCAGGGATACCAACGAAGATTGGACAGGAAAGAAGGGAAATGTGGACTTGGAGGATGCACTTGGCGGGAGAGGGAAGGGTGTTGTGCTACAAGCGGAAGATGTGAGGTAGTACTTGGGAGAAAGCATGGACTGACTGCTAGACCAGGAACGACTTTCTCAACGAAAGCAGCAACCAGGAATAGATGACTTTTACAGCACGAAACCCTCGGGACATGGGCGTTTACTTCAGCGAGATACATCGATATGCGTGAGAAGCATCAGGGCTGAACCAGTCACGAGCGGAGCAATAACTGCCGAGAGACTAAACGACATAGCGAGTTCTCGGGCGTTGTTTCTTGAGATACCCTACAGAAAACATTCTGCCATTTTTTCTAAACAAGGTTTCAATTTACAAGCTAAGCCAGTGATTGAAAATAAACGATGCTCATCTCGCAAGGAACATGTTGAGCTTCTCTCAGCTGGTCGGGAGAAAATAAGATTGCTCTAAGGCGACTGCCTACAGGGTTCTTTTATGGCAATTCCCTCCTCAAATATGATACAGCTTCTCCGCTATACCCAGCCGGTCTTAAAAATGTAGCATTGAGCTCTTCGCTTGATCCCCTTTAGCCATTCGACCTCTTCATCAAAGCCACTCCAATCGCGAAGCTCATTGCCGACGGCAACTAAGCTATCTCTTGTGATTGAATCCCGCAGAGACCCGAATCAAGTAAAACCGTGCGGTCTCTGCACGCCAAGTCATGAAGCCTGCCACAAGCTGCAGGGTTTCTAGGAATGGTAACTGCAAGCTGAGGCTCTTCGGGGCTTGACGGCTTTTGATTCGTCAAGTGTCGGTTGATTGGGCTATCCCACCCGCCCAAGGAGGTACATCATTCAACATGGACCGGATTTCTAAGTGTCTGTCAGGCTGCAAGAGACTGGTGGAGGACAGCAACCTCCAGAAGATGCTGACAATAAGCAAGAAAAATCACATCCGGTGGATCCGTTAGGATTTAAAAAGCGGATTCAGCCCCAACGATGTCGGAAGATGAGCACGATCAATTAAGTTAATTTTCTGATACTTTTTCTTCCAGGTTTCTGATCTTTGCGGGCGAAACACCAAGTTCATGAGCTCGAATCCACCTACCTCTGTGACCTCTGTCTCCCGCTACAGATCCTGGATAGGATCCACCCTCGACTCTCTTCCCTCTACATCAAATTACAAACCCACTACTTTTCACATGATGCCTTCATTAATACACATACCTCCTTCATCAGCCTGCCCCTTCTACCCATTCTCCCCACATTCACCCTCCAATCCTCCTTCAGAGCCTCCCAATACCGCCAAAACCATCTCCCTGCTCAACCTAAGCCCCCACATCGAAGGTGGTTATTTCAGCGAGACAGACCGCGACCCCTGGCGCATCCCCAACCCCTTCCTCAACTCCCCCTCTCAATCCTCACCATCATCTGGAGTCCAGACAGCCCCATCGTCCCACGTCCCAACCCGAAATGCCAGCACAACGATCTACTACCTGCTCACCGCCGCCAGCCCGATCGGTCACTTCCACCGCAACGCCGCGCGGACAGTGCACACGCTGCACTGGGGACGCGGGGTGTACGTGCTGATCCATCCTCCGTCGTCTTCAGACCCTGATGGGAAGGGGAGGGTGGAAGTTTTTACCGTGGGTAGAGACATTGCGGCGGGGGAGAGAGTGCAGTGGCTCGTTGAGGGTGGGGTGTGGAAAGCGACCTTTTTGATTGGAGATGAAGAGGAGAAGGAAGGGAGTGAGGGAGGGCTGTTGATTTCGGAGGTGAGACTTTTTAATCCCAAAACAGTTTTGTTGATCTTGAATGCTAAATTCGTCGTAATAGACGGTCGTGCCTGGGTTTGAGTATGAAGATCATGAGTTTGCGACAAAAGAGGTGATGCAGGGCTTGCTCGGAGAAGAGGAGGCGAAGGGCGCGGACTGGTTGAGGAGAAAGGCGTAGGGAGATGGATGTGGGAGGAAGGACAGGAGATGTGGCCAGTGCACCTAGGAAGGATAGCTAACGACACTGAGACAAGAAGGTGTGTCTAAACCTTCACCATTTTCTAACTGATACCATTTGGAATCCACACCACTCGGGCTCTAGCAATCAAAGGATCCCCAGCATGCTAGTTTCAACACCTCAATGTGAAGTTGCCAAAGTTAACAAACAAATAGTGACTTGAGAGACGACGTTCAAACTTTCTTGCTTATTTCTAAAGCAACTTGCCTCTGCGAAATCTATGGGATCTCTTTACACAGTCGTGACACAGAAAGAGAAGACGTTTCTTTACTGACTATCGGCATGCTTTTCTACCACTACAACATACTTCGAAAGAAAATTGCAACTCCGAGCTTCCGTCGACTTCTCACTTAGCACTATTTATTGATTGATTGATTGATTGATTGATTGATTGATTGATTGATTGATTGATGGAATGCATGCCCAACCCAACGCACGCCCGTCTTTCCAAACCCCGAACGTCATACTTCTCCTCGCGTGCCTCTAAACATCCACCCACGCATTATTTGTGCCCCGCCAATGTCCCTCTCACTCGTCCTTTCCCACGAACCCCTCGCCTAGCCTGACCGCCTCCGCAACCCGACAAAGCACCGCCAACCGCCTGTCGTAGCACCAGTCCTTCCCCTTCACCAAGTCCAAACCCCCAACCAAGCCATTATATCATCGCAGAAGCCCCCACACTCCCATCCCACCATCTCCCCCTCCCAAGCGAACCGCACACATATCCCCGATATAACTAACCCCACCCCCTCTCGCTACGCCGTCGTCCAGGACCAGAACCCCCGCCGTACCGTACCGTACCGCCCTGCCGAAAGATTGTCTCCTTAAAACCACCTGTGCGAAATCCGAACGCAATAGATCAAAAAGGACTAGAGGACACCAAAAAGGAGAACCGTCAAGCCTCATATGCAGACATCCCCCCCCCCCCCCCCCCCCCCCCAACCAAAAAAAGGCAGCAACCAGCAGCCAAAAAGGATGCAGGCGGGCGGGCGGGCAGGCAGGCAGGCAGACAGACAGGCGGGCTAGCAGGTAAGTATCAATGCCACCCCATCTCATCCCATCCCATCCCATCCCATCCCATCTCATCTCATCCCGTATTTCTTTTAACCGCTCTCCTGAGCCCGTGATTTAATTTACTTTCGAAGAAGTCTCGGATCTGAGAAACAAATCCACACTTGGATTAGATTAGTACAGTCTATAGGGTGTTTTTGGCCCCGGGGGGGGGAAGGGGTTTTAAACGAGTCCTGGCTCTCCGTGTGGCCGGCGGAATAGGATGGGATAGAAGGCGAGGGTGTGTAGCGGTAAGGTAGAGAGACGTTTGTTTGTGTGAGGGATGAGTGGGGGATGCAGGATGGGGAGTGAGAGAGAGAGAGAGAGGGAGAGAGAGACCGCGCAATAAAACAACCAACGACTCTTTCAACACCGTCGGAAAAAGGCCGCCGATCACTCACTGTGACGTGTACTGTTTACTCCGAGTAAGGGTTTCAGCAGGGCATGCGGTGCGCAGCCCTAGGACTGTTGGTAAGGGACACATTACAGTTTCATACTGCCGGGATAATGGATAAAACAGAAACGAGGGACAACATGGTTGAAAAAGCTGCCCCCGCTGTCTGTCTGTGATTTCACAAAAGTTCAAAAGTCCGACGATCCCGGCCGGAAGCGCCCTTTCTATAGTATAAACAACGGTCTATGGATATTTTTTCTTGCGCCGGATTGATGATGACAACGAGGAGAAGAAGGAAAAAATGGCAATTAGGTCCCCAATCCCATCAGAGCTCCAAAGCGGTGGCTTCTTCGGAACTAGTTTGAAAAAAAGACCGTTCCATTCCAACGCCGGGTCGAACTTAGTGCTTGGCCGTGACTTTTTCGCCGGTCAGTTTTTCGACAGCCTCTTTCGCCCTGTTGAGCATCTCATTAGCATCACGTGGACCTACAGAGTTTACTGAGTCTTTCAAGAGAGATGGGGTAAAAACTCACATATCCCCCAAAGCAACCATGCAAATTGTCTGCCAAACGCTGAGCCCAATGCGCGGAGTCACGCCCCGATACAAACCCTTGATCCCGTTCTCGCTGTAGATGTACCTCAGCGTCTTCCCCACGGTCAGATTCTTCGGCCGTTTCGGGTCGTCCTTCTTGCTCTGCATCTCCACGCGGATGACCTCGATCGGCTGGTTCCATGCACTCAGCCCACCGCCGATCCCGCTGGCTGCGACCTTCTCGAGACCGCTAAGTTTCTGCCCGTCCTCTTTGCTTGTCACCTTGCGGATCGCCATCTCGGCCAGCCGCGAGAGCCCGAACCGTGAGCCCCAGTTTGTGGTCTGCCGGATCGCGACGGCGTTCACGCCTTTGTTGATCCCCCGGATACCTTCCTTGCGATATATATCCGCGAATGTCGCCCACGTGCTCGGGGGCTTGACCCCCTGCGCAGCGAGCTTGTGCTTCGTCATTTCTACGGTCTTCATGCACGTACAGAAACCCATGGTGGCGTAGGCCTGGGCGACGCCGCCCGTCATCCCTCCCGCAACCCCCCCAACGAAGTCATTAGCGCCGAAGGTCTTGGCGTAGTATTCGGCTTCGGAGGCGACGAAGAGGAGGACGGCACCCTTGGTGGAGGCTTCGATCCAGGCCCAGGGGATGAGGCCTTGGTAGACTGTTCGTGTTCGGGTAATGTATCAGTAGTCAATAAAATATATTGCCGGAAGGGAAGAAAGGGTAGAGCGCAGCGGGGATAACTCACAGCCAAGGATCCCACCACGACCCCATATCCGCCCCATGGCGTTGGCGAACGTGTCCGAGCGGTTAGCCGCCATGGTGGTCTTGACGACCTCGAGCGGCTGGCCGAGGGTGGTCACCTCGAACATGTTCATCCCGGCTCCGACAAGGAGGTTGCTGAACTTGACGGGCTTCTTCTCTATGGTCTTGCCTCCGGGCAACACCGTAGTTTTGGTCGCCATAACAGGAGATAGTGGGATGTGGAGGGGCCCTGACCAAGGGAAGATGGGGGTTTGTTTGCGGTGTTCGGGTTTTTTTGGGCAGTACTGGAAATGTGCTTTGGTGTTTCTCCGGTGTCAAGGGGCAGAAGGATAAGCTTGCAATGGCTCCGCGGATGCTTATCGGGTATTGGCTAGCAAGGAAGGAGGTTCGCTCTAGAGGGAACAAAGAGTTGAGAGGGGTCGTGGACGAAGAACAAAGAGTCCGCTTATAAGATTACGGTGTACGCTGGACAGCACACCGTAAATGATTCCTGGGCTCACTTTATGTCCCCGGTGCCGACAAATAGTCTATCGGGAGCCAGAGCGAATCGGGTAAGGCTTAGACTGCACGATCGCCGAGCCCGTCACCGGTTCGCTCGTCTAACTTCGCTCTATCTTTTTTCAACCAAAATCCAGCTGGGAGAATCCATCAGACCCGCTGCAGCGTTCGGTCGCCCGACGCGGACTCCGATTTTGAGATTCTTCTCGCTACAAAACTACAAGGCGATACCGGCAAGCCTCCATGAATACCAAAGTACATATTTTTCTATCATAAGCAAGAATCAATCATCGCTGGCCCAAGATTACAAGTTGGTATCATTCCGGTGCAATTGCGCACCGCCCACTTTTACATTGTCAACCAAGCCGTTCTTCGGTTCGCCCCCGGCACAATTGACTTCCACCTCATCCGGTTCTCTTACAAAGTCGCACCAACGAGTTTGGCATAGGCTTCAGTACTGAAAGATTTTGGTCGCTCGATCGGTGCTGCGGAGGCTATTAGCGAAAATCTGGGTGCAAGAAATTCCGACAACTTACCTCCAAGAGCGCGATCAATGATCAATTGTGGCAAGACACCAATCGCTCTTGAAACACCAAAGAGCACTGTGTAGTAATTGGCCTCGGTCAACCCGTAGTACTGTAGGAGAACGCCAGAGTGCTGAGCCATATTAGTAGAGGGCTCGACGGCAAGAGGATTGACAACTTACAGCATCGACATTGGGGTATGGGTTCTTCGTCTTGCCGTGTTCGGTCAAGACACCAGGAGCGATCTTGTAAACTTGGCTAACGAGCTTGAACATGGGGTCATCGGGGAGTTTGCGGAGAGCAAATTCGCGCTGTGACACATAACGAGGATCGGTCTTGCGAAGTACGGCGTGACCGTAGCCAGGGACGACTTGCCCGGAATTCAACGTGCTCCAGAGGTACTCCGTGATAGCCTTGTCGCTCAGATCGCTGCCGATAGCTTTCTTCATCTTCTGCAACCAGTTCAATACTTCCTGGTTGGCGCTATGACGGAATTAGCATGTAGGGCTGGTAGGGGGCGGAGCTCTTACAGTCCATGCAGCGGACCCGCAAGGCCGTTGAGACCAGCAGCAAGAGACAGCATAGGCGAGCTTAGTGCGCTGCCGACAAGATGTGTAGTATGTGCGCTGACGTTCCCGCCTTCATGATCGGAATGAATGGTAAGATACAGGCGCATCAATTCGACGAAGTCTTTGTTGCCACCAAAGCCCAACTGATTGGCCAAGTTGTAACCATAGTCTTGCTCTTCATGTATGGGAGCAACTTTGCCATCTTTGAAGACATTGCGGTAAATCTTAGCAGCAATGGTGGGTAGTTTGGCAATGAGATCCATCGAGTCTTCGAAGGTGTAACCCCAGTAATCCTTCTTATTCATGCCCTTCGCATAAGCTTGGGCGAAGGCCGACTCTCGTTCCAGGGCTGTCACTGCGATTGAGAACTGGGCCATTGGATGCATGTCGTTGGGACAACGGTCAATGAGATCGGCGACGTAGCTGGGGAGATCCGATCGAGCAGCCCATTCAGCGGAAAGGTCTCGGACCTGCTGTTCACTCGGTACCTCTCCCGTAAGCAGAAGCCAGAAGAGACCTTCCGGCAAAGGCTCTTCTCCACCTGGAGCTTTAGGCAACAACTCTTGACATTCCGGAATGGTCTTCCCTCTGAAGCGGATGCCCTCCTCAGAGTCCAGGACAGACCCTTCCCATACCAAGGACTTGATGCCGCGAGCACCACCGTAGACTTGATCGAGTGTAACCTCTCCGATAACTTTTGACCCGTAATCTTTTCGGAGCTTTTTTACCTTCTCAATTTCGCCAGGAAGCTTCGCCGCAAAGGTTTCTTTTAGAGACTGTACATGATTAGCAACAGGGGCTATAGTCAATTGATATGCTGGCACCTCACTGGGGCTTTGGCCGAGCTGTAGCATCGCAATCCATTGAAAATTCCGGATTGGACAACTGGTTTAGAAAAGAGGGAGGTGGAGCGAAGCACGGAGCTCCTGGCTCTTAACGAAGAGGCCATGGTAGTGATACTAGGAGAAGGGAGGGAAAAGGTGATGCAAGGTGGTATCAGAAGGGAGCTGTCGGAGCTGTGAAGGGGATAGTAGAGAGATGCGAGGAGCTCCGGTGAAGCTGCTCGGTAAAAAAGCTTCAAAAATTGGGGCGGGACTGATGGGGAAGATGACGGAGCTTTGGGGAGCGCTGGGTAAGGAAAAGGCCGGAGACCCCACCCGCTTCACCCATCCATTTCGCTGTCCGATTTTCTTTCACTCTCCGCCCGCCACTTTTCATTGTCTGGTGCAAAGATTGGTCTATTGACGGACAAGGCATCAACCAACTAGGTACCCGAAAACCAAGACGTGCTTAACCTCGAGCCCAGCAAGATCGTCTTCGAGCGCGACTTGGTCTCTTCCCATCGCCCGGGGAACTATTTCTGGTGGGCCGGTTGTCACGTGACTGCTAGCTGAAACGAGACTAGATCCAAGTCCGCGACTCCTCAAAGGCGCCTCCTCTTTTGCAATCACCACAATCTTTCCACCATCCATCCCTATCCCATCGCCCACGCCACTCACCTTCATCACCAACCTGTCGAAAAAGTAACCTCGCCCTTCCTCAATAGCTACGTATCTCGCTACACGTGAAAAGAGAGTGACTGTCGTATCTGCTGCGCACGTAAGCCTGCGCTTGGACTCTAGATTTTCACGGTTGCATTTTCCTTCTCATAGCTGTCTGTAGCGACGCGATCCTCACTCAAGAACAACTCTCCCGGCTCAACTTTAGCACTTAACACCTAGGGCACCAGGCAGTTCTCCTCGACTGGAATTTCTAGGATAGCTTTAACTCTTGATTGCGCAACACCCTCGACTGGGATCCACCTGAGGGTGGTTGCTCACGGCCGCCATGTCTTCCGCTGTAATGGAGTTAGATACATACTTGCAATCTATGCTTAACTTGAAACCCCCGGGAGTCTCTGGAAGCAAGATCAACAGCATCAGTTCTCTTTGTACAGCCAACGTTCAGGTACACCATAGCTTCTGCCTATCATCCCTGAGTGGCTGCTAACCCTACTTTTCTTCATAGTCTGAATCCGTCCTTATCCAAAAGATCTACACACATTTCAAGAAGGCGCCGGGTACACACAAGCTGGGGGTACTATATGTCGTAGACTCCGTAACCCGACAATGGGTAGACCAGGCTCGCAAGAATGGGCAGACACCTGGTGCTGGTGCCCCCGATGGTACCTTTGCCGCTGGAGTTCATAGAGTGACCGAGCTCCTTCCCGTTCTGATGAACGACATTATTAGCACTGCTCCAGAAGAACAAAAGGTACGCTATAGAGATGACACAACCGCCACTCCATCATAGCAAGAGAGTCACGATTTGTGATATAGGGTGCTCCGATTCCCGATTCCCTTCTCTAGTGTAACTTCGTCCATTCAGCTTCTCTATGGTAACTTGGACTTAACTTACGTATGATTGTCTTGTCCAGATCAGAATCAAGAAACTCGTTGATATTTGGGAGCGCGGCAACACCTTTCCTGCCCCTCTTTTGACTTCAATCAAGGAGAAATTAGATGCTCCAAGTAAGCTGAACCCCGCCAGTTCAATTTGGCCGATCTCAAGCTCTTCGACACCGAGCTGTATGGGACGTTTTCTAACAATTGGTGCCCTTTCAGATCAAAGTACGACACCCGTTGGCTCTCCCGGTCCTGAAGCCACTTCTTTCCTCCAGCAGCAAGCAGCACAGCAAAATTCGACACAAGCACCACCCGCCCAGAATACCTCAGCCATCTTAGCGACTCTAGCAAAAATGGCTGAGCAAAACTCTTCAGCGCCGACCGCTTCTGCAACTCCCGGACAAGCTAGTTTGAACAGTATTATAGGCTCACAAATTGCACCTCCATCAGTACCACCGTCTGTAGACCCTGCCGTGTCTACGGCGAATGGGCAGGCCGTAAATCCGTTGGGAGCTCTTTTTGCAGGTATGAGTAATGGTACAAATCAAAACCAGGCCACTCCTCCTGCTCAACCAAATTTGCTTGCATCGATTCTTCCGCAGGCTCAGGCGCAGGCGCAGGCTCCGTCCCCAAATTCAGCTTTCAATCCAGACGCTCTCCAACAAGTACAATTATTGCAGCTTCTTGCACAGCAAGGCATTCCGCAAGATCAGTGGGCTACCGCATTGCAAATTTTGAGTGCTTCCAAGTCTAATACTGCTGCTCCAAATCCCAGTTTTGGTGGTCTTCCAAACTTCGGACAGGCAGCACCTAGTGCATGGGGTAGCGGCCATCATGAAGGGTCACGTGATCGAGATGAGTACGGCCGCTCTCCCCCGTATCGCCGTGGACGTTCTCGTTCTCCAGGCTGGGATAGACGGCGCGATCGTTCTCCTCCTCATCGTCGTGACAGCCCGGTGTATGGAGCATATCATAAAGACTCGCCTGGGCGTAACCGTGACCGAGATCGTGGCAGAAATAACTATCGCCAGCGAAGCCCTCAGGGTGGACGTCGTCGCAGCCCCAGTCCTCGTAAAGATCAAGCATTGCCACCTCCTGGACCGAAGACTATAGAATGGGATAACTCACTGGGCCCCGGAATGATCAAAGTGCTCAGCCGTACGTTGTTTGTTGGCGGGGTCACTTCCTCCGAAGCCCACCTTAGGGGCCTATTTTCAAACTACGGTATGGTTCAGACATGCATCGTCAACATCGACAAGCGACATGCATTTGTCAAGATGATAAATCGTCAAGATGCCATCACTGCTCGAGAAGGCATGGAACAGTACAAGTCCGGTGATATGCAGCTGCGGGTAAGTTTTTGTGGTCAGCCTTGTGCCAAGAACAGTCTAACTAATGCACTACGCAGACCCGATGGGGTGTGGGCTTCGGTCCTCGTGATTGTAGCGATTACCAGACCGGCGTCAGTGTCATTCCTGTCGACAGACTCACTGATGCAGACCGTAAATGGATGCTCACGGCCGAGTACGGCGGCACTGGTGGGCGACCCATCGAACCTGGCATGGTTGTGGAGGAACCAGACATTGAGATAGGGGCAGGTGTATCCTCTAAGGGTGAGTTAGATTTCTTTTCTTTGTTCTGGCTTCACCGCCGTCCAAAGCGCCTCTTCTCATTTTTACCGCAGCAATGAGCCGGCGAATGGCAACTGACCAGGGTGGCAAACGCGGTCCACAGTCCTCTCGAGGCGGCAACCATGGATCAAATCGTAATGATCGATCCCGCCAACACCACGACGATCGAAACGGGCACGGAAACGGAAATCAGAACGCGCAGAAGGAGAACGCGTACCCACCTTCGAACAACACTGCGGTTCCCGCGGTCCCGAATTTTGGTTTCAATATGGCAAACTTCGGTTCGACTTTTCTGGCTGGAAACGCCAGTCAGACTTGATCTGGTTCGATCCATTTTGCTGCAGGGCATGGAAAAGTTTTCGACGACAGTTGACAAGCTACGGTGCGGCTTAGGTATGCATTTTCCGGCGTTCTCGGCAACGGGAACAATATCACAAAGCATGAATCGGCGGCAGGGTGTGATTCGGCCTCTGGCCATCCTTTTAAATTTTGAAGTTATCTTTTTTCTTAATTCTGCTTCTCAAAACGGCGTCACGAGACGCCTCTGGCTGATGCTGTAGGCATGGCACAGGTTCTCTTGTATGTACTCTTCTAAAGTGGCCGGTCTGTTGCCACATGACAAAGAATTTGATCCAACAGGCTTCCATTCTTTTCACAGTTCCAGATAGGCCTTTAAATTCATCCTGCTAGCAACGTTGCTTTCCTCTCCGTGTCTCTAGGCTCGACATGGGCGTGGAAACTTCTGCATTCTCCCCTTGACAGCTCGCCGCCATCTCCGCGCGGATCTTCAGCTCGCTGATTTTTTCAACTCTTGTCGCGCGACATGGGCGATATTCTCCCGCTGCATATCAAATAGACTTTTGTACTTAAAAAACTCGAGGTTGTCTGCCCACACCTGCTCATCAGACACAAGGTACTCGCGCATGAATAATTTTACACAACGGAACAAACGTAACAGCACGCTCCATCCCATTGTCCAGCTACATCCGGTCGGCCCCTTGGCCTTCAGCCAAGCCATCAAAGGGGACCAAATTGCTCCTCGCCACCTCTCAGGCCCGCCACACCTAGACAGCGACATTTCCCGGAATGACCTGTTTCAACCACGCTTATTGCAATCCTTACGTCCACTATCCAGCATTCAGTCAACCTCTCTCTCCCGTTCTAACCCGCTATTCCGAGCCCATCTACTCCCATCCTGCAATGCCAGAGAGAATTTTTGCCTCTCGATGCATCTTGCATCAACATCTGTAGAACTTCGGTTCAATTTCACCAACCGTTCCCCCTCTGATCAAGTCGTCAAGATCTACAGACATTCCTCACCGAAGCCCGGAAATCTCATCAAACCAGATCCAAAAAAAACACCATCCAGGGTAAACCTACTCCAAAAATGGTGCTCCCAATTCCGTGCAAGGTAATCTTTGCACGCCAGAGCACGCTCGAGATAAGGCCGGTGGTTCCAATTAGGGAGAAGGGAGGGGGGGCGAGCGAGTTCAGGCATGCGATGCACTCAACTCATCGCCGCTTTCTCACTCCTTGAGGCGATGCGTAATCCGAACATACCTGCCCTGTCTCACCAAACAAAAAAAAAGCATGTTGCATCAGGCAAAAAAAAAATTAAAAAAAAATTCAAGAGCTTTGCCCAGCCCAAGCAGACCACCACTGGAACTGATGGCGCTGCCCCGGAACGGGATGGATATATGTCCCGCTCAAAAATTCCGGATCTCTCTCTCTCCCCGGATTCTTACCCATGCAAAATGCCATGCCTGGCCCTAAACTCAAGTAATTTGACCACCCCAGTAGTTTCCCTCGAACGCCACGCCAAGACGCTCATGGGGAGAATAAATGAATGGCAGAAGTAGGGCGATTAAAAGGCAGGGCGACGATTCCGAATGTGAGCGTAGCGTAGCGTGCAAATACAAAAGAGAGAGAGATAGAACGTGTGAGCACGAGGTATGAGGTAGGTCACAGACCTCCAGCCCCAGCTCGACCCGAACATTTGATGGCAGAAAACTTTCGTAAGGGTTGCAGGCAGCAACAACAACATCATCATGACAGTCCATCTTCCGCTCCGCTCGTTCTGTATTTCGCGAACGCCCGTGAAGCTTGAAAACGTCCTGTACTGAATGAATGTAGGAATTTAAAAAAAAAAAATTAAAGAATTATAGCGCTGAACTCCTACTGTTGAAATCAATGAGTAGAGAATAAAGGAAAAAATCGAGAGGAAGAAATAAAAACGATTTGAAAAAGCTAGCTGTCTATGGAAGCGGTATATTGCAGAGTAATGTCGACCAATTTGAAAGAAAAAACAGTTTCAAAGTATGCATGCCATTTGTTCATTAATTTGCTGTAGACGCGCAAATGTAGCAGTTGCGTCCCCGCCCATCCAATGGTCAAGGTCCGAAGGAAGAAAGAAAAATGGTCCTCGTGGATGGACAAGCGTAGCCCGGGGGCGCTGCAAGATTGGTCAGAATTGCAACCCAAGTTTGAACCAGCTGAGTTGAAGAGGTTAAGTGAGCTGCAGCCCTTGGAGCGTCATCCACAAAGCCTGCGCCAATCTAGCTAAGCCAATCTTTCTCCCTCCCAGCACGCTCACCAAAGACAGCAATGACACGAGAAATGCAGAACTCCGGCGCCAACACGACAGAATATTCCAGGTCTCTGATGATCTAGCAGCACCCGCCCGCGGAACCCGATTGAACGCCTTGGCCTTGTCCGACTTGTACTGTAGGCTTGTTATTGACCGTAGTTGTGCCCATCCGCTCTTTGATCTGGCGTGCCATCGTTAGGAATGCTTGCTCGACGTTGTTGGCGTTCTTTGCAGAAGTCTCAAGGAAGGGGATGCCGAGGCTGTCGGCGAATTCCTATTAAAACTTATGAGCATTGATCATCTGGAGGCATCTTTTGGTCCGTAAGGACTCGGCGCGACCAACCTTCGCCACAGTATAATCCACAACCTTCTTATCGGCCATATCGGACTTATTGCCAACCAGAAGCTTGTTGACACCCTCGGTTGCGTAACGATCGATCTCTTGAAGCCATTGCTTTACGTTGTTGAATGAGTCCATATCCGTTACGTCGTAGACAACGCAAATCCCATGTGCGCCTCGATAGTATGAGGATGTGATTGTTCGGAATCGTTCTTGACCGGCGGTGTCCCACTAAAAGAGCTGTTAGACATGACCACATGGCTTGGCAGGAAGCATACAATCTGAAGCTTCACGGTCTTTCCATCTAGCTCGATTGTTCGAATTTTCTATCGAAGGTGATCATTAGCGGAAGGGCTCCAATGAACCATCTTGGTGGAAGGCTAGAGCCGCGACTTACAAAATCCACCCCGATCGTAGAGATGTAAGACTCGGTGTATGTGTCATCGGCAAATCGCAGCAGAAGACAGGATTTTCCAACACCAGAATCTCCAATAAGCAGGAGCTTGAACAGGTAGTCGTATCTGTTGGGGTTAAACTTAGTGGCAAAACTATAAGTTGGAGGAAAGTGCGGGCGGTTTTCAAAACCAAATCTGGGACAAGAGAATTTAGGACTCTGCGCGAAAGTCAGCATCGGCTAGAAGGCATTGTAGACCAAAAGTGGTGAAGTGGCAGGATTGTGTAGATAAGTACGTACCACTCAGGATTCATCTTGAAAGACAGTCAACAGACGCCACAACAGGTAGGGAAAGGCTCAAGGTCAACGCAATGTGGACGGTCTTCAATTCTGATTGTACTAGTGTCTGGATTCCCCAGAGAAAGAGAGTTTATCGACGATGATTTCGTAGGGTTGAACGTATGGTGAAAGAAGAACGGCAGGTTGATGGAGGGCACGGACGAGACATGTCAGCGAAGCCTTGGACGTGGTGCTATACCTAATTAGAAATAGTGGCTGGGCAACCCATGACGGCGGGAAGATCATCTTCCCAGCGTTTCGAACGCCCGCATGATGGCGTCGTGCTCAACGCAGGTACAAGTGACCATGAACCACTTCGCTAGGACGACTTTTAGAAAACACTGACTGTTTATTGAAGGTGATGGATCAAGCTTCGGAGTGTATACCCCGTTCTTCAGACCCGGGCCGCATCGTAGTGTTAAACGAGCCAACGCCCGTGTCTTAAGTACCTAAGAACTTCTCCTATAAGGCATACAACACAACGCTCTAGAATATACTGAAGGACGCAACTCCCACGTGCCACGGCAAAATAATCTAAACGCTAGGACTGGTTTTCCCTCATAAGTCAAACTCAACCTGGAAGCTATAGCGAACTTTCACCAAAGCCTCCACTGTGCGTCTGCTTCCTTCGATATCTGCTATCCAGAAACATGACCGGACCCCGCCGTAGAGCTTGTCTGAGACAAATTTATGCCTTTAGACTTCGCTTCTCGTAAAGGCTGATGTAGTGTGCCGGAAATTTTCTCTTTTTACAATTCCTCACAATGTGGGGCATTCCAGACCGGATAGAAACTCGTCCTATTTACACTCACAAGCCAAAACCAAGCCGCTGATCTTTGTCCACACAAAGCTCAATCTGCGTGCTCCTCCCTTTCCTTCCCAAGAGATGGCCCACAATCCCCATGGCCGCCCCCTCAAACCCCTCCACAGCTCCCTCCACCGATGAGTCCGCCGCCTTCTCCGCCATATCCCGCTACGACTTCTCCTCCGACCCGGACTTCCAAGGCGGCCTTGCCTCCATCCTCGGACACCCCTCCACTCCCGCCTCGCCAGAGGAGCTCTCACAACAGACCGACCTCGTCCTCCAGGCGCAATGCTTCTACTATGCGCGGAAACACAACCTCAACGCCCCGATAGACTGGTCGGCGTACAAGTCCTACCTTGAGACCCGCGACCTTGTCCATCCTCCTCCTCTTCCTGCCTCTTCGACCTCCTCCTCTCCGCCGGATAACGCACCCGATACCATAGAAGCCGAACCAGCATCACACACCGCCACAAACTCTCACCCTCACCCATCCTCCTCCGAAGATCCTGCCTCCACAACAGCTCACCCACAAACCCTACAAAACCCTCCCACTTCCTCGCCTACCACCACGTCCACCACGTCCACCACCTCGACGTCCACCACCTCCCATCAGTCCCCGCAGCCACAACTGCCGCCCCGACCCCCAGCCCCTCCCTACCCCCTCACCTTCTCCCACCTCATCGACCTAATCTCCCGCAACGAGCCCATCCCGGGTATCGAGCAGATCCCGGACACCGTGCTCGCGCCCGAACTGTCGCGGCCCAGCGCCGTGCCCCGGAGGAGGAAACCGTGGGAGAAGAAACAGCAAGAAGATGCTGCTGCTGCTGCTGGAGAAGGTGATGATGATGATGGAGGGGAAGAAGAAGGGAAGGCCGCCGCCGAGGATGATACAAGCAACACCACCACCACGACTACCACTGTTCGTCTAACTCCCGGGGAAAGACTAGCAGGAGATGGTAGATCGAGATCTGAAGAAAGGGACAATACAGACGCCGGAGGTAGGGAGAACCGGGTTAACGGGGTTTAGCGCTGAGGAGGCACCGGAAATACCTTGAATAGTACGACGTTTGATTGCCTGTTCAGATTGATCTGCATACGTGGTTCCATACTCGCGTTTATGAAGATTGTTGCTCACCTTGTTGTCGTAATGGTCAACGACTCGGTAGTATCCATGCGGTTACGATAAAGAAGTGTTAACGCGTAATGTTTTTAGTGCAAAACGAGTGTTGATACACTTGTAGCTAGGTAGGTGCAGGGCTATCTAATTTCTCTATACGTATCTGTCACCGAAAAGAGATATCTTGCCACGTATGAACCGGCATAAAAGATGCTCGCGCTTTCTTCAAAAAACCCCAGCCACCATGCGCACTGCATTAGAATCATTTGCCTTTGCATCGCCCTGGTAAGTTGGAAAGGCCTCGGAACTCTTGGCCATAGGTAAGAGAATATGCAACGATCCTTGAATGGTGTGATACATCTGGGAAGAGTAATATGCATAGAGACGATTTGCAAAAAGAAATTTTTGTTGCCAAGGGTACTGGAACTCCAGCAGGCCAAAACGAATGCTCAGCTCGCCTTCATACAAGCAATTTTCCAGCTGGCCGTTCTTTTTGAATGGTATTCCAAGCATGGGCTGGGTGACCCTATGCGCCTTGACATAACGTAGAATACGTCCAGGTCCACAGAAAATGTCGAATAAAGGAATGAAATGGTTAGCGAAACACTGCAATCTTAAAAGCAGCGTACAAGGCCTGAGACAACACGTTTGTGAGAACAGAAAGTTGATGACCGACATCAGGAATCTTTTGCTGACGACTGTTGTCATATAAGTGATGCTCGGCTCAGACATGGCGCGCCCTTAACGGAAGCGAGGACCTGCCCATCCGCGTGGTTGACCGGGAGCTCCGAACGGGTTGACGATAACTCCGGGACCTGGCCGAGTTGTTTGGAGGGGATTGCAGCAGAGCATTGCTACGCGCGACCCGAACTTAGATCCGCGGAGGGATACCATGTGTTTACTTCTTGAGTCAGTATTTACTCGAATGCAATATGGAGGGACGGTCTCACCGAATATGAATGGCGACTTGCTCGCGCTGGTGATGATGCGTGTTCATCAAAATCCATTGGATCAAGTAGTTGCCGTACTGGTCACCAGCAACTGCTAAGATTAGTACTGGGACTCGTCAGGTACTTGTACAGCTTACTATCAATGAGAGGAATGCGAGGACGGTCCGGGAGCGGAGTGGTTATAACTCCAAGATAGCGCTCAAGAAAGTCAACTCCACCGATCTTAAGACACTTCTCAACGACTTTGGAGGCAAATTGATCGATACTGAATTGGTACGCATTGGCGAGGATATGATCGATGACGCGGCGTTTGTCTGCCGGAGCACCATGCTCGCAAAGGTGTTGAATGCACCAATTGCCGAATTGACCGTGGGCAATGAGGTCAATATTTGTGATGACTTCTTCGATCGCCGGGCGCTGTTCACTGGTTAGTTACAATTCCAATGCTTGTTCTGTAGATAAGGTTACTACCTTTTCCTCCTCGACACAGTTCTCAAAAATGTTCTGTACCACCAAGCTGCCTGTCTCTCCCAATGCCACCTCATGCCACATGCCACGAAGAGCGTCGTTGACTTTGACCATGATCTGGGGTGGCTCACCACTCCAACGCAATTCAAACAGCTTCTG
The DNA here is from genome assembly GCA_021030945.1 of Pyrenula aspistea. Taxonomy (NCBI): domain Eukaryota; kingdom Fungi; phylum Ascomycota; class Eurotiomycetes; order Pyrenulales; family Pyrenulaceae; genus Pyrenula; species Pyrenula aspistea. The sequence goes on from JAGFML010000036.1 coordinate 270,422, forward strand.
CCACACATGGCAAGCATAACGGTGGATAACCGTATCTGGGATCCTGCGGAGAAGTTCACGAACCATGTCGGCCTTATGTTTTTCGGGAACCGAGTCAAACGCCTTCTGGATGACGTGGCAGCCAAACGGATCACACGACAGACTAAGGACATTGCCATGGATTGCTTCTGCAATAGCAACAACTTGCTCAGGCGTGCCGTGTTCAAAGCAGCGTTGGACGAGGAAATTGCCGAATCTGCGTAATGTCAGTAATTTGTGCTTTTGACTACCGTTGATAAATTAAGAAGTACCGGTTGATCATCAATGGATATGCCTGATTTACAATGGCTTCCACGATTTCGAACTTCTGCTCCGCTGTTCCTACTTTAAGCTTTTGCTGGAGGAAGATGGAGGCTTGCTGGTCATTGTTGCACACAATCTTGTCAACAATATATTTCCAATCGCAGTTGACAGACTTGTCAAGGAGACGACGGTAATTCAAGGGCTCGAGGGGCGTCACAAATGTCGGGGTGGTGGGTGAAATCTAATAGGTTCAGTCTCAACCTGATAAGTGATGAATAATCCATGAACAACTTACTGGAGGCCATGCATTCGAGAAGTTGGGAATGGATGAGCCTGGGAGTGACGTTCCAGGGAGCGCGCTGCCAGCTAGAGACGCACCATTGAACGGAGCAAGTCCACCCAAAGAACTACCAGTAGAAAACTCGGAAGCAGTCGGAGACAAAGATGACCCAATGGGACGAGGCTGGTAGCCAAAGGCGCTAGTATACCCAAGCGGAGCCGCTGGAGATGAGGCCGAAATACTAGGCGCATTGTTTCCATAGCTCCCAAATTGAGTAGAACGGTTGGAAAAGCCAGATCCCGATCGATTGAAACCAGAAGCAGAGCGACGATTTACACCTGGCTGAACATACTGGCTTTGGTCAGGTATGAAGCGTCCATCTACGCCCAAAGCAGCACCTGTCGGGCCGGAGAAGACACGCTGGGTGGGTGAAACCTGACCAGGGTTGGCGTATCCTGCACCACCAACGTTTCTGGACCAGTCTTGATCACTGGAGAAATTGTTGCGGCTTTCAGTGAAAGAGACTTGTTGGTTGAGCGGTGGGCCAAAGCCGTTATTCGGCATAGACTGCGGAGTCTGGTTGTTGTCCCAAATACGGTTTCCACGACCGAAGTCGCCTGTTGAGAAAGCATCCGATCGCTCATCAGGTCGAAATCCATCTTGTCCTGCCCAGGTCCCTTGTCGAGTTGCAAAAGGACGAGCTGAAGCATTGAAGGCGTTCTGGAAACTGTCTGGGCCGTGGTCGTTGATGTCTGCATGGCTGAAATCAGCCTCCGATGGCGGGCCCATAGCCTGGTCCATGGTGTGCTTGAAGGTGCGGGTCTCGGCCAGTTCAGCATCCTGACGATGGATCTTGGCTTTCATTTCCGCAAGTTCTTGCTTCATGCGGTCCATATCTTCAGAAGAGGGACGAGAACTATCAGTACCAGCCGAAACCATGTCAAAGGAGTCAGAAGCTGGAGTAAATGCATCAGACTCGAAGGAACCGTTGGCCTCTTTGGAAAATGCAGATGCCTTTTCGACGCCGAGGTCCATCTTCTGCTTCTTGAGCTGATCATTGAGGCTGGTCAGGATGGCGTTGACTGCTTTGGGCTTGCCATTGTCGGCACCGGATGGAGTAGGCGTGGCCTCATGGTTTTCGTTGGCACGCAGCCGAGCTAAAATATCCTCCATCGGAGTCGTCTTCTCAGGCTTGATCACGATAGAAGGTGAAGGGGACTTTGACGCGGACATCTATTCGAGATGAGTTCGATGAAGCCATATGCAGCGGGAGCGGAATTTAAAAGATCCATACCTGGAGATTGCCAAGCTTGGAAGTGATCAAAGCAGCAGGGCTGCTATTGCAAGCGTCACCCGGCTTTCCATTCTAGCACATGAGAAATGTATAAGCATCCGCTTAGATAATTCAACCGCTGCTCAAAGGTGAATGCCTCGCACTACACTCACCGATCCATCACCCTTCAGCTTGTCATTGGCCTGCTCAAGAATGGTGAAGGCTGGAGAGGTCTTTCTGCTGAGCTTCGGAGAGCCTGTGTTTGACACCAAGGACGACATTTTGTGCTAAGGGCGTCCGTTCGTAAATGTCCTGTCCAAAGAGACCTGGTAAAATATCTCAAGTCGAGTAAATGAGTACAGTGGATTTTAGGCGGTGATACTTAAGGTGCTCCAAGGTAAAAGGGTTGAGAGGCGGTGAAGGTAGTTGAGGGACCTTGACGGAAGAGGGTGGCGATCAAGGAGGAAGTTGGTAGAGCAAAGATGAGAAGGGCAAGTCAACGAAGATGCAGCAAGAGCAAGCAGGAGAGGGAGCAGGCTGGCCGGGGTGGACCTTCCAGTGACCCTGGCACGCTAATCAATCACTTCTGGATGGACGTGTGTCCGGTGTTCCCTCACTGATATTCCAGCTCGAGGGAGCGCTTTCCTTGTTTACCTGCCGCCTTCCCCATCTGCCACTCTCCAAAAGCGACGGCGGTAATTTCCGATATCTCCAAGCCGGCACACTATCGATGAATGGAGGGGGTGGCCCCAGTGATGTCAATTTAAGGTGTCTTTCCAATGCTCTTGATTGGTTAGAGCAATGACAAAGCGTTGTCTATTATGTTTGCAAGAGCTTCGTTGTGATGCCAATGTCTTGCAGATTCACTCCACAGCCTAGCAATATCCCATCTCTTCGACCTTCGATCCTGTTCATCCCAACCGACCTCGTGTGCGTGTTTTGATACTTTTGCCGCTGTTAGTGAAGATGCCCGTGCTGTACCAGATCAGGTCAGATATGACCCAGCCGATATTTGCCAGGAATAATCAAAGAAGCCGGCTGCTAGGACAGCCGCATGTCCCTTCCACCTACACTTATTATCAAACACGACAAAGTCAGGCTGTCCAGCTCCGGTCAAGGTGGGCACAAGTCGAGCGGCTTGCCGAAGTCCTATCTCATCGTAGCCCCACACTACAAGCTCTAGCCGTTCATCTTCCAACGGCCTCAAATATATTGCGCCGAGTCCTTGTTTGTATGGATAGCAGTGGCATTGAGATGTCTTTGACCGTTTCAGGCAGAGGTGCTGAGGCTTTAGACTTACCGGATGGCTTCCAGCAGAACCTTGAGGCTGAAAATCTGCCCCAATGCCAACGGAAATAATGTTTCCTGAGCCGTGATCGTTCCAGTCATTCTGACCATGAGAGATTGAAGCGTCTGCTGAGAAGTATTGGAACAAATTGCGGCTTATCTCGAGGGCAACAACAAGCTCGGTTGACGTTACTCCGGAGTTGATGCGAAAGGACCCACTTGTTCGTAGGATTGCGTCTATGGCACCCCGTTGGCGCCCATATCGCTGATCGATGCTCTTCCAGGTGTCTCTGTCTTCAGTACGCTTCATACAAGGATATTAGACAGAAGGTAGACGAGAAAATTGTGTCGTTACTTACGTGCCAGATGCCCTCACCGCTTTTGGCGAACATGATTGTCACGTCTCTAGAATGCAAAGCTATCCATTTCCCATCAAGAAGCACACCCACAGGTCTGTCTTTGATCGATAGCTGATTAAATTCGAGGGAAAAGCGGTGGACATTCGAGGTGGAGAGTCGCCATATTAGGTTCGTGTCGTAACGTTTAACGTCGATCTTGGCGACGAGGTCGGGAGACTCGACTTGATCGACGGACAGACCTCCACGGGAGCCGAAATCATCTGAATTTGTCACGACAATCGTGAAGTGGGAAGGGATCCTGCTAGGCAGAGGCTCACTACCCAGAATTGATCTATAGAATCTTACAAGAGAGGGAGTAGTCATTACGCCATCGAACCAGTGGCCGGCGCCATCCAATTCCGTATAGCTCACATTGGTAGATGTCTCGGTGAGGAGCGCTTTCATCAATCGCGAATGATATGCCGGAACATTGTCATCTGCTGAGCCATGCTGAAGAAGAATAGGGATTCCGGCAAGGTTTGAAACGAGCAACTCGTGCTTATAGCTGCTGAGAGCGGAATGAATCACAGATGTAAGGAGAGGAGGCGCGTCATTCCAAAATGAATAAGGCACATAATCTTCGTTGCAGAAGTCAGGGAGTGAAAATCTGGTCTGAGATAATATCGCTTACTTTGGATAGAAGTGTATCCCGAAAGCGGAGCTGCCGCAATCACTCTATCAGGTTGATGACTTATTGCATACCATGAGCCCTGCCCTGTAGAGAATAAGCAAGTGTTGCTCTTCGGACCATCCAGTTAATGCTCACCTCCATTCGAGTGCCCACTCACAAGCCATCGTGCCGTGTCTACATCTGGTCCTTTCCAGTCCATAGCCTTTATCCAGTCTGACATGGCGGTGATGGCTGCTCTGACATCGGCAAAGCCCCAAGCGTCTGTTGTACCCGTTAGCTCTGACGGGTACTTCGCATAGATAACTCACGCCAATCGTCACCACTCCAGGGTGTCGTCCCTGTCGGGAAAAGAAACCACGCATCGAGATCCAAAGCTGCATCAAAAGCATGGCGGACTTGTTCACTGTTTGCGTCTACCCCTGCCCCATGCAAGCCCAGCAGGACCGGAAGACGTTCCCTTTTTCGGTGAAGAGATGCGTTTTGAGAAGGCGGCCGTATAATAGCGTACGAAACGATTCCACTCTTGTGCAAAAAGGTGAAACGGTGAGGTTCATCTATCGACCTTTCGGTAAGGGAAGCGTTGACGATCTGAGTCTCTGCAAACAAAGGCTCCCCATCATTCGGATTCTCAATCTCGATAGCAAAAGAAATGTCTAAAACCTCCTTACTGCTGATGGACAGAGCTACACTCAAAGACCGTGTCTGTCCTGGATAGAGCAACATTGGAGTATCTGAAACAGCCACCACACTGCTCAAACCCTTTTGACTGTTAGGAAATGCCTCATAAGCATAGCAGGCACACGTGGAAGTAGAAAGACGGATTGAGCATCTCAACATAGAAATCACCTCATACCTGACGGGGTGTTCCAACCCTGACGATTGCCACTTGGTCTCCAGCGTTGCGAATGACCACTGATGCGTATGGGCTTGGAAGGCGACCATTGACCTTTTCAGGGACTATTAGCTGATCTTCAAGGATCTGGACCCTAGGCTCAAGAATTGTCGCTTCAAGAGCCACGTTTATAGAGGCATCTCCAACGCCTCCCATGGCTCGCACGTCACGAAGAAGGCGAAATTCGAACGTATTTCTGCCTGGTCTCAGGGAAGTGATAAGGGGTGACTTTCGATAACTATAGAAGTCTCCGCCGAAAAAGAATTCATCGCCACAGCGGAACTCGAGAATACCGTCAGAGAATATCTCAATCCTTTGCAGTGAAGAAGAAAGATTCTCTAGATATCCTCGAGCCCATGCTTGATACTGTAAAGCTGTCCAGCCGTAAACAGAGACAAGAAATTGCCAGTCCACGTTCGGGAAGGAGATGTCTAGTTTCGCCTTTGCATTTTGGTCAAGGGATCCGGTAAGCTCAGCATGGACTGTTCTCCAGCTAGTGCTCGCATTTGAGGTCAACGGTGTCTGAAACGTTGCGTGTGCATCAAAGGGGGTATTGTGAAAGCCGCCAATGCTCTCCAATGGATCCGCACCCCATATACCCTCTATGATAGAGAGTCAATTAACAATACTGAAAGCGGTCCCTTTGCTCTCGAACCTCGTGTTCCAATCTTGAACGGGCCTAGGATCTGCCACTCTTTGGAAAATCGGACCTGTGGCTCCATATGGAGCATAGTGTTTCCGAAGATACCCGACTGTAGATTTCTTAGAACAGGAATCGGGCTCTGGGCTAAAAAAGCCACGACGACTGAAATTGAACTGAACATGGCCGAAATAGATCACCTGGGTTCGAGAAGGCGATCATTGGGTTTCGGCATGCCAAATGTCAAAAGGTATTTGATAGAAGCAAGAGCATCGAAAAACATCAAGAACCCTTGGTAAAGTGGCTAGGCATCATGTCGCCGGCGCCCAATGCGATTTGCACATGGTGTAAAGGTGGAATTGAGGGAAGCATTTTATCCACGCGTTCCGCGTCCTGCTGCTGAATTGGCACCGGCTCACCTTCCTTATTTAGAATCTGTACGACTTCCACGCAAGACACTTTGGCATGGAAGGCGAGCGTGAAATCCGGCTTCACGTCACGATAAAACCCTCTGCCGACAGCAAACACCGTCTCCGCCTCTTGAAGTTGGCAGCCGCCTTCCGCCTCCGAATTGAAGATCATCTATCATCCTGCCGACGCTTGCGCGAATGGTAATTTGTGCGACCTCCAAGTCTTAAGCCACGTTTACAAGGACCTCAGAGTGACGGCGAGCGGCATTCTCGACGCTTCGTGAGCCTGCAGGAAAAGAGGAAAGCTTCCATGACAGCCATGATATAGGAAGGTGACCTTCGAAGCCTTGGTGGTTATGAAGGAGAATGACCTCAAGCGCAACCACCACCACAGAGCAACGCTTGTCAAAGCTCCCGTTAGCTCCAGCTCCTCGGATATCACTGAACATGCCAGAGGATGGAATTGGCAGTCGCTTCTTATTTCCTGCTCCTGAAGGATCAGTATCCGACGATAATCTGCAACGAGTGTCCAGCCCCGAAGAATTCCCTCCATTTCGGAGGTCGACTTCGAATGACAGGTGGACTCCACGCAAGAGTAGTAACGACAGATGGGGAAGAGGAGTCTATCATCAACCATACCGACATGGGTCAAAGAAGAGTGTCAGTGAGGCCATAGGCAATTTCCGAACTCGCACGGGGAGCGTAAGCACCAACGCCCAAGAATTAGCCGATGCCCTCAAAGCGCCAGTGTCATACAAGCTCGTTGTAAGTCCCTGGACTCCCCTCCAACCTTGCCAGGCTCTTGGAATAGCTAATTATGTTCAGACTCTGTGTATAATATGGTACATGACCTCGGCCCTGACGAACACCTCTTCAAAGTCTATCTTAATCGCTTTCCCACAGCCAGTGACTCTTACGATAGTCCAGTTCGCATTTGTCTCACTGTGGTGCCTACTCTTCGCTTTCCTCTCCTCATTGTTCCCGCGCCTCAAGACCGCAGTGCCTGCTCTTCGCAATGGAATAAGATACCCTTCTTGGGACGTAATCAGGACCGCTATGCCACTTGCAGTATTTCAGCTTCTTGGTCACATCTTGTCCTCGACAGCTACAGCAAAGATACCGGTATCATTGGTCCACACTATTAAAGGACTGTCTCCTCTCTTCACCGTTCTAGCATACCGCGTGTTCTTCCGGATTCGCTACGCTAGGGCTACTTACCTGTCTCTTGTGCCCCTGACTGCTGGCGTGATGCTGGCATGCTCCACCGATTTTTCAACCAATTTCATCGGAATTAGCTGCGCTCTACTTGCAGCCCTCGTCTTCGTGAGTCAAAATATATTCTCGAAAAAATTATTCAACGAAGCATCCAGAGTCGAAGCAGAAGGCTCAACTTACAACACCCGTAAACTGGATAAGCTCAATCTCCTCTGCTACTGTTCAGCTGGCGCTTTCATCTTGACGATGCCAGTGTGGTTGCTTACGGAAGGCTTCTCCATTCTCGGAGATGTGTGGAGCGATGGCGTTATTGCTCTTACAGGCAAAAAGGGATCACTAGATCACGGTGCTCTGTCCCTGGAATTTGTCTTCAACGGAGTTTTTCATTTCGGCCAAAATATTATGGCATTCATTCTACTGTCCATGTTGTCGCCGGTGTCGTATTCTGTCGCCTCGCTAATCAAACGGGTCTGGGTCATCGTCTTGGCGATCCTTTGGTTCCGCAATTCCACGAGTCCTATCCAACTGTTTGGGATCGGACTGACCTTTTTTGGCCTCTACTTGTACGATCGCACAAGCGCAGACGACGCTGCTGATCATCGTGCAAAATCAGATCGCTTCAGGCCTACGGGACCTGAGGGAATCCTGCCGCTTACAGAGACTCCGCTACCCCACCGCCCGAATGGACATGCGTTATTTCCCGGACGCATTATCGAGGAAAGATCTCCAGCTTTTCTAGGGGCAGACTTGAAGAAAGATGATGATGGGCTTGACGGACGGTCTCGTGTTAATAGCAGTCCTGAGGCATGGCTGCCTCCGGGGACCAAGCAGGAGTCAACATGGGAGCTAGGGGATAACATGGAAGATGGAAACATATAACGTTTTCGATGTGACCACCATTCGGGATTTTTCATGTATCATGTGGTATATATGAAATTAAAAAATTTCCAATCCAATTTGCATCTGCTAAACACATGTCCATTAAGGTCACATCGTTGCACTTGATCCATATCCCAGATGATCATTCGTTGCAAGAAAAAACATTGTCCACTGTTCCTAAAATATGGAAGCAGTGCTCTGCGTATATCCCAATTGCGAAATTATAGCAATTCAATAACGCAAAATCCTTCTAACCCGCTCTCTGAGAGACGTAAAAAAGTTATGAAAATCCGAAATTCGAATTCTCGTGTAGCGGCCGTCGGTAAGGAACAGGAGGATCATATTAAGAACTATTTTAGTGCTTAATCACTCGCTCCAGCTCGGCGCAAGAGTCATTCTTGGAGCACGTAGCAGAGGAGATAGAGATGTGCTCTTGAGAGTCTCAACCTCCTACAATAAAGCATGTCCTTAAAATGAGTATGGAGAGGAGATACTAGACCAGCTTGTGGTGTTGGTAAAAATGGTTCGCAAATGTGCCGGGGCAAATGCGGCAACTCTTCCGAGCCAATTGCGTTACTCTCAATTCGCCTTGGCCAGCATATCGAAAACGTCAGGGTGCGGCAGGCATCAAGCTTCGACTTTGCCAATTCCTTCAGCTTGGTTCTACGGCGCTGTCTTGCAGCATGAGGTCGCATTTAATGCGTGCCGCAGCTCGCTCACGGCGACTAGGCGGCATTCAATCATGCAGGTCCTTTACCTCGACTTCTCGAAAGAGCGCCGAGGTCGAATTGACTGTCGACGGCAAAAAGGTCTCAATAGAAGCAGGCTCAGCGCTCATTCAAGCCTGCGAGAAAGCTGGAGTTGTAATTCCGAGATATTGCTACCATGAGTACGTTGTAAATTCTGGATCATGAAACGCTTCGTACTGATTACGCTCGAACAGAAAGCTACTTATCGCTGGAAACTGTCGAATGTGCCTTGTCGAGGTCGAGAGGGCTCCCAAGCCGGTAGCTTCGTGCGCATGGCCTGTCCAACCTGGAATGGTTGTCAAGACGAACTCGCCTCTTACTAACAAAGCAAGAGAAGGCGTCATGGAATTCTTACTCTCAAATCATCCATTAGATTGTCCCATTTGCGACCAGGGAGGCGAATGCGATCTCCAGGACCAGTCAATGAGATATGGAGCAGACCGAGGCAGGTTTCACGAAATCGGCGGCAAACGGGCTGTGGAAGACAAGAATATTGGTCCCTTGATAAAAACCTCCATGAATCGTTGTATCCACTGCACAAGGTGTGTGCGGTTCGCCAACGATGTGGCTGGGGCACCCGAGCTAGGATCAACAGGGCGTGGGAACGACATGCAGATTGGTACTTACTTGGAACAAAACCTTGACTCTGAGATGTCCGGCAACGTCATTGATCTCTGCCCGGTAGGGGCTCTAACATCTAAACCATACGCATTCCGAGCACGGCCTTGGGAGCTTCAACACACCGAAACCATCGACGTTCTTGATGGACTCGGATCTAATATAAGAGTTGATTCGAGAGGAATGGAAGTTATGCGCGTCTTGCCAAGATTGAATGATGACATTAATGAGGAATGGATTAACGACAAAACACGCTTTGCACCAGATGGTCTCAGGACACAGAGATTGACTACTCCCCTCATACGGAGAGAGGACAAATACTACCCTGCGACCTGGGAACAGGCTTTGACCGAGATCGGCACAGCCTATCAAAAGCTTGCCCCCAAACCGAACGAGTTCAAGGTCATTGCTGGACAACTTACCGAGATTGAATCATTAGTTGCAATGAAAGACCTTGCCAACCGATTGGGATCTGACAATCTCGCCCTAGATCAAACGGGTGGCAGTGACCCGATAAGTCATGGCCTTGACATACGATCAAATTATCTCTTCAACTCCAAGATCTATGGTGTAGAGGAAGCAGATGTCATCCTGCTAATTGGAACCAATCCTCGGCATGAGGCAGCTGGCCTCAATGCACGGATTAGAAAACAGTGGCTCCGCTCAGATCTAGAGATTGGGCTGGTCGGCGAGACCTTTGATAGCACCTTTGGTTTTGAACACCTTGGCACCGATGCCGCAGCCGTGAAGAAAGTACTTGCAGGCGAGTTTGGCAAGAAGCTGTCGAATGCTACAAGGCCCATGATCATCGTTGGCAGCGGTGTCATAGAGAACCCTGACAGCAAAGCCATCCTCGAAATGGTTGGCTCTTTTGTTGACAAGAACTCTAAAAACTTCATCACTCCCGAGTGGCAAGGATATAACGTACTACAGCGTGCTGCCTCAAGAGCCGGTGCCTACGAAGTTGGCTTCACCACCCCATCAACACAGGTGGCACAGACCAAACCCAAGATGGTCTGGCTATTGGGCGCCGACGAAATTGTTGACGGAGATATTCCAAAGGATGCATTCGTTGTGTACCATGGTCACCATGGCGACAAAGGCGCCCAGATTGCGGATGTCGTCCTTCCTGGTGCTGCGTATACTGAGAAATCAGCAACATACCTCAATACCGAAGGTCGGTGCCAGGTCACCCGAAACGCGACCTCGATACCAGGTGCGGCAAGGGAAGATTGGAAGATCATCCGCGCCGTCAGCGAATACCTCGGTCAGCCGCTCCCGTACGATGACATAGAGACGCTGAGAGATCGCATGGAAGAAATCAGCCCTGTACTGAGGCGGTACGATATTGTCGAGCCGACTAGCCTGGGGCTGATGAGCAAAGTGCAATTAGTAGACCAAAACAAGGGATCAAAGCCAACTGGGAAGATGCTAAAGAAGCCAATCGAGAACTTCTACTTTACCGACGTGATCTCGAGAAGGTGAGTCCATGTCTCCTTGCTGCTCGGAAGGACTTGCTAATATATAAAATAGCTCGCCGACAATGGCGCGCTGCTCGGCCTCGAAAGTGTCAGGTAACCCAGAAACCAATTTTATGGCCCAAGGGGAGCCGCATCCGCAGAATTTCTACGGCCCGGAGGCTGCGGTGGCGTAGATGATACGGCATATTCGTACTCTCATACTACCCTTAAAATATATCTGCATCATCTGTACAAAGACCCGGCGTTTCCTGGTTCAAGGGAAGAGGTAGGATTAGGTGGCAGCTTTAGACTATGTAGAGAGGTATCATCAAGTGTACCATTATGGCCAAAATAAATGGCTTGCACGCAACGCTATGCTCCCTTCACTAGCCGTGCATTCGTGACATGCATGCCATCTCGTAAAACTACCGTGTAGAAAATATCCTAACAATCATAAAATCTCATGCATCACGTCATAGCTCATCATCTGTTGCACTAGCCGTCTCTTCACCGCTGTCCTCTGCAGCCGGTGCAGGCGCAGAAGCCGTCTTCGATGGCCCAGGCCCATTCTCCTCCGCACCAGTCGCAGCGACTTTTTCCTTGAAAGGCAAATCTCTTTGCGGCGGAGGAGAAGAGCTCCGTGGCGCTTCGTCAATGGCCATTCTGTCCTCGGCAGCGACAGTTTTGCTGCTAAGCGAGGGGACTTCTCTATCGGCGGAATTTGATCGTGTTATTCTGTCTTCGACGCCTCCTGCATCCTGGTCCGAGTCGGATTCTGTTTCAGTGGCCGTAGTGTTACGGTCTGAGGCTTCTTCCTCCTCGGACTGTTGTAATTCAGCTTGCTTGTCCAGCTGCCCCCTCTTCCATGTGTTCGTATCAGCTTTTTGCTTCGGCTGTGCGGCTTCAAAGCCATCAGAAGAGTCGGATTCGGCGTCTGGAGCTGTTCTAGTGTCGGCGCGCCGCTTGCCTTTTCGACTTGACGCAGCTTTACGGCCTGTTGATTGGAGTGTATCCTGAACTTCCTGCAGGGTCGCTGGATTGACTTGGGAGGTGGAAAGGAGGCGCTGTTGATTACGAATCTTCAGCTTTTTCTCATTGAGGAGCTCGGCGAATCTCGACAACATGTTGTCTTCGTGGGCGGTTTTGGCTTTCACGAGCTCGTCAAGACGCGTCTCGAGAGAGTTGATGGTTGCTTGGGCTTCCTTGTAGCGATTCTGAAGGGAGGCGATCTCTTCTTGGAGGGAGTCGGCTCTGGTTACGGCGGTGCGGGTCCAATCGAGAATCTCGAGCTCTAATGAATCGTCTTGTTTAAGGGTAATAGCTCCAAGGCGTTGCGATATCCCAGAGACGAGTCTTTTGATGGCAATTGTAAGGGTAAGCTTGGGATCCTTTCCTTCGATTGATGAGGTCACTTGGAGGGATTGCAGACGGTGGTCAATGTCTGAGCCATTTGTTTCTAGACCGAACGTATGGCGAACAATATTTCGCCATTCCTCGTCGCTGCCACTGTAAGCGCTTGCCCGGAGATCGTTCAGATGTCTTTCTCGGACTATGCTTGGTGAGGATTGTTCTCGCATGATTGGTTGGCAGCTTGCTCACCTTTGCCCTTGAACGGGTGCTCTCCCTCAGTCGCTTGGAGGTTGAGGCTGAGTTTGTCTGTGTCTGCAGCTTCTACTCTCAATGTGACCTGCGCCGATCCGACCTCTGCAGGCGATATTGTCTTGATATGAGCCAGCGCCATGGTTCTTGTTTCTCATCGATGGTGCTGAGGATGCAAGGTGGGGTGTCAAGAAAGGAAGCGAATTCCCCCCAGGTCACGATAAGGAGATCAAGAGCATCATGAGCATGTTAGACTCGGAATGCCAGTCTCAGCACATCATCTCGGCTATCACCAGGCTGAAGTGGTAGCCTTTGAACCCTCACCTCACACATTACGAGGCATCGCGCAAGGCCAGGCGAGGCTCGGAAGATTCCTAGCATAAGCGGCGGGGTTAACGCGAGAAAGCGCGTCTAAGTCGTGTTTAGCGACGCCTTAGCGGCCGTTAGGTCGGCCACAGGCGGCACCTGCTCAAGCCAGCCTCTCTTCAGGCAACCCAACCCGCTTTTCCACCTCTCGACTCTCTGCGCTCATCGCCCAGCCTCACCATTCCCTCCGACATTTCCCACGGTAGTATTTCGCATCGACTGCAACTCACTGTTCGTCACTCTCCCATCATTCCCGTCGCTGACGGCTCCGCCATCCAATTGTCCCTCTGGCTTCAACGGGGGCCTTTGGGCGCGGGGAGGACGCGGCCAACAATTGACTCGGAGCAGACGCCTCAAGATTGTCCAAGAGACCAATCGCAACCGGAAAAGCACGGTCGCGGAACGGAACTGACCTTGCATCAGACGTCTCGAACCTGGAGCAACGAATTTCCTATGTCCGCAACGCGACATGACGAACTATTGACTTTTGTTTCACCATTTCTTCATTCGGATACACGCATTCCAAATTGATCGATCATCCTACACAAAACATGGCGTCGCTCACGCTCAAGCCCAGGAAACCCCAAGACGAAGAAGTCGAATGCTGGGATGACGACGGGGACTTCGGTCCTTTTGAAGATATCCACTTTCGGACTGCTTCGACCACGACCTCCGTAACATCTTCTTCGCATCTCGTTCAACATCGCGATTCTACATCTTCTCGTTTTTCAGCTCGGTCGGACCGAGACTCGAACGTTGGTGACGAAGATTGGCAAGTACTGCTCCCGGACGACGATAATATGGCCACTAAAGATGCGATTGCATCCGCTAAGAGTAAAGGGATACCGATCCCTGAGGACGTCCCACAGTCAGCTCTACTCGGTGGTACGATCAGGCGCCTTGGCGGCAAAAAGATCAAAAAGGCAATGGGGGACGACTGGTCTGAAGATCTTGAGCTGCCGGGTATGGGTGAATTGAAGCTTGCCAAACCCGGAGGTTATTTTCCAACAGATCTTCGCCAGATCAGTGCCGCCTTCCAAAAATCTCCAGTCAAGAAGCAAGAATCCAACTCAAAAGACGTCAAAAAAGTTATTGAGCAAACAATCACTGCTACTTCACAGGCGCAAGCTACCGACCTTGCTCACTTTCGTGACACTGAAGAAGATGGCTTTGGCGACATGACCACAATCAAAGTGTCCAAAGTCCGATCACCGAGGAAGATTGCTACCTTCCACCAACCACCTCGAACGCTAAAACCCGACCAAGACAATTTTGAAGATGACTTTGAACTTCCCACGGACGGACACCTCAAATTATCGGCTCGAAAGGAACAACCACGTACACCGCATCAAGACGATGATGTTGATCTTGAATGGGCTGAGGGCAGTCTTGGTACAAGGCTTGGTGGAACACGGCGAGATGGCCGATCCAACAGGAGCTCATCCGTGTCTGCGATGAGTCCGAGTGTCTCAAGCTGTCTCACAGCTGAGAGCGAGGACGAGGGTTTGGATGGGCTCGTTCTGCCAAACGGACCACTCAAATTCCAGGAAGCGCTAAAGAAGAGGACTGAAAACACTTCCCCTGATCCTGCGAACTATTCTGGAGATCGTCATGCTGCCAAACGGGCTGCTGCGAAAGAGGATTTCTTCTCGGGATTAGAGATTGGTGACGGCGACGTCTTCGATTCGGGCAAGTTGACCCTGAATCGAAATGTTAAACATCGGATCCAGCGACCTACAAGCCCAATAAGACCAAAGACGGCCACTGCTCTAACTTTCACGAACAATAAACCTCAGACTACACGCATTCCAAGGTTACACCAGTCCTTTGAAAGACCAAGATCAACTCTTGAGCCTGTCTCAGAAAGTGGCGCTCCATTTTCCAGATTTCGCAGACCAGAATCTCGTGTTGGCGGTCATTCTGCACAGTCGTCGATTTCGAGCATCCCAACTCCCTCAACTCCTTCGACTCCATCAACGCCCAGCAGACGGGGCCTATTTAATCAGACCTCAAATGAAGGCCTTCGCCGAGATCCAATTACGACAACCAATGCGCAGCTACTCAAGGCAAAACGGTCAATGCCTGCCATGCGCAGCCTCAACTCGCCTGGCAAACCACCCCCAAGCAATCGCCCCCCTTCTCGAACAGAAAGTGGCAGTCGCCTGCATATTCCTCCCAGGCCTAAAACTCCAACCGACAGATCAGAGTCAGCCCTTGCTGCTGCTCGTCGCCCTCCCGTACCGTTTATTCCAGCTGGTGCTTCACAATCTCAATCGCACCATGTCAGCATCAAGACATCTCGCCACTTTCGCCGGCATGATTCCGAAGGCTCAAATGATGGTGCTAGGCCTATCTCTCGTGCATCACATCTTCGGCCGGATACTCCAGGTCGAGCTGGTGCTGTGTCCAGAAAGGGCTTTGCTCCTGCAGAATTAATTGCAGCTGCTAAGAAACCTCTCAACCACCCTTTGAAGAGACACAATTTTGGTGACGGAACCGAGCTTGATTCCTTTGACGACTTACACGTATCAACAGCTACGGAGAGCAGGTTTACCAAACAGCCGGTGGCCAAAGGGTCGCACACTTTGCGGAAAAAGCTGGGTCAAACCTTCAATAACCAGTCCACCTCTTCGCTTGCTAGTACGTTGGCTAGCAGGACCGATACGGCCACTCCAGTCCCAACCACGCCTCTGAGTCCAACCAAACAAGACTTTCTCCCAAGATTTGCAAGAGATACTGCGGCAAGTCGTAATGCCCGAGGTTCTCGGCAACCGTCAACGACGGTCAACACGCGTGATCAGGGTCCACTCTCCTCTCTCACTACTAACTGGAAGGCCAATATTAGTCGTGGTCTGCAATCCACGAATCTGCTGAGGAAAAAGAAACCTGTGCAGACCAAACCTCATCTTATCAAGCCAATGGGTGATGGCGTTTATGAAGCAAAGTGTAAGTGGTGGTCAATCAGTGGGTTTTTTGCTGAACACTAACCTTGTTGCAGCTGTCAAGGGTATGCTCTATAATCCAGTCACCCAGCAATGGGAGGGCAATGAGAACGTACTGGCAGATTTCGACCTTTCCATCCCCATCGCCCCACACTCCCCTCGTTCTCCAAAACCAGCCCCAGCGCTGATCACCAACGTTGGCTCTTCTACGGGCTTCCAGGTTGTTGGCGGCATGGTCTTCGATCCACAGCGCATGTGCTGGCTGAAGATGGCGCCCAACTCCAAGACCTCATCCTCTTCGCTCCGAGGTGGTATCTCAGCTGTCCAGCTCGACGATGAAGAAGACGTCTTTGCCGGTTTAGAGGACCTAAAGGAGGAAGACGAAAAGAGCCGTGTCTCGAATGCGGCTACTGGGCCCTATAGCCGCAAGACTTCAGGAGAGGAAAGTAGCAGGGATCCCGACGGCGCTGCCGGGGGTGGAGAGAGTTCGGATGAATATGCCATGAATGAGGAATTTGACGTTGGACCGGAGTTCGTGAGGAGGCAGAGGCATGAAGAGGACAGATGGAGGAGGAAGGTAGAGAAGTGGTTGAAGCCGCCAAGTGCAATCGAGGCGGAGCGTGGCAGGGAGCCTTGGAGATGGGCCATTCGCGAAATCACGAAATGATATGAGACAAGATGAGATGGGTTCATCTGCACGCCGGTCAGGTTCAAGGACCGTGCATAGCGGCGCAGGCTGAACTAGTCGCATTTTAATGGCGCAGAAGTGGTGGTCACGACAAGGGACATGGGGATGTTGAGATTGGCTCCTCTTTCGCACTGTTTCAGAGATGGGGCAAAAGTTCCGTTTTATACTCGACTTACACCGCATGGCGACGTTTTACAGCTAAGACGGGGAAGCGGCGTCCGTTCCGCGTTGCACGAGCCGAATGCTGCGATCTGCTTTTATACCTTGAAAGCTTCGGGGCTGGCCGGGGGTGGTTGTGAGTGGAGATGGCTCTTTGAGATGCTATCTCAGATGGATCCCACGAGGCTAGCTCTCTCTCTCTCCGTTTCACGGTTATACAGGGCGGTTACAAAGAGCTCAAGGTGCAGGAGATGGGTTGTTCAGCATAGGCGTTCCGGAGGATGGCCTGAAATCCCAGCCTTGTCCTTTTTGTTTTTTGCTTCTCGTTCTACACGTGAATTTTTCTTTCTTGAGTAATGAAATCACGATGAGAAGCAGCAAAGCATTTTCCGGGTCTACGAGGGCTTCCTGTTTTCTCCTCTCTTGCTACTTTCAAGGATATAGTAGTGTATGGCGCCGCAAAGTGGCGGCCATGGAAGACATGGTTTCTCAGCACGTTCAGAGGATGAATGAGCAATGAATCGAAGTTTTTCCTGTTGAGACCATGCGTTGTGTCGCTCCATGCGGTGATACTCAAGACTGTGGGTTTTCCAACCCTGAGCCCTTCATGGGATGGCCCATGGCACTGGATCTCTAAGAGAAAATAGTTTTCTACGAATAATTTTCTACGGGATGTAGGACGGCATCATCCTCTGCTTGATGACCAAGATCAGAGACAAGATTGGGGTCGAAAGATAACAGTAGGTTGGTTGTCGTAAGTAGGTAGCTATGTTTACCGCATTCAAGCCGTTTGGTGGTGTCGTCATAGATAGCAGCAATGGTTATTGCGAATCGACGGATCTGGTGAAGTCAAGAGAGCGGGAATGGAATACAACTTACGCGTTCAACTTGCGCGTCTTGGAAGTCTATGAATGGTCCAGAGCTAGTTTTGTCGGCCAGGTATAAACGCCGGCGCCGCCGACGACGACTATACGTACCTATCATGAGCGAGTAAAAAGTCACGGCATGGAACCTCATTGCCACCGTGTAGGTATTACGGGTGGCGCTGAAAATAATGTCATTAGGCCGGACTATAACCGTAATTAGGTACGTCATGTTCATGAGGATATTGTAGAGTCGGACCTGCCAAGCGAATGTCCGTTGCTGGACCGTGCAGGTTTCATCATCGATCATCAGTATGTCATCTGCTGGGAGCAGGCTCCACAATTGAAGAAGGTAGGAGGTACTGCACTGCCATGGCAACTCGGAGAATCGTAGCACAGAAGAGATAAAGTCCGCGGTCTGCTCGAGATCGCAAATGTGGCTGCGCCTGGGAAAGTCATGTGCCAAATTCATGGAGATCTTGGAAGTAGATTGTTTCGCTGGGCTTTGATATGTTGACCTCCGGGGTCCCGAGGTTGTTGACACTGGAATGTATGTAAGGTAGAATGTCGGTGAAGAAAATGGGTCACGCAGCCGGCGAGTGCTAGGAGACAGCATGCCGTTGATAGTGCGGCTCGTTCGGTCCTGCTGCCCAAATGCAGATGAATCCGGGCTGGCCGGCAACAATCGCAATTCAGACATGGGGGATGCTTGATCAATGCATTCGAGCGATGTGGTGTGACAACGAATTTCTTTCTGCCTGGTCAGCCAGGCTCCCTGGTGAATGTACAGCGTTCGTATTTTAAGACGATGAGCTTTCTCGTGACGCGAAGGTGCTCTCGTTCATTAAGAGTGCTGGTATGCGAAAGTCTGCGAAAGGACGAGGACCGTAGCACAGTATGAGGCTTCGCACCGCGTCTGTTTCGGATTGCGAGTCTGGCGTAGAGATAGAGACTTTGATTTAACAAACTCTCCTTCGTTATCTCAACATCAAAAGGCTGGCTTGAAAGACTCCTGAGTTCTTCCCATCAAGCGCAGATCTAGATTCCAATTGAGACAACGATTGGAAAGCATAATTGAGACATGGATAGGCTGACAGCCCAGGCAATGAGCTTCATTGGGATGAATGATTGGTAACACATGGAGGTATAAAACTTGACTCAATTTCGACATAAAGGACAAGAGGAGTCCATGACTAACGGTTTTACAGCCTAGAAAGACTCGGAAGACTGATCACGAAGGAATTTGATTCTGACGGTGGGGACAGGTCGCCTGCAGAAGCCCACGCGAGAGGAAAACCATGGATTTCATCCCAGCAAAATTGAACTATTTAGAGGGAGTCTAGCCAATGGTGAAGCGCAATGTATTGTTGATCCTAGCGGCGGGAAGATGCGTATTTTGGGACTGCATGACCAACGCCATTTTTGCTCCATTATGTGGTCGGCAAGAACGGATGACAGAAATAGTATATGATACGGAAAATTGGAAGTTCTAACATCGGATGGTAAACCCTGACATTTCGAATTGAGTGTACCAAGAATAAGCTTCAAGATCAGAAGGCCTCAAAATGTGAATATGATGAGGCAAATTCTCTGTCTCGACTCTCGACTCTGCATCTTCATTGCAGAGTTTTGGCCTCGTGCAAAATGCAGCCAGCCGAACGTGGCTTGAGACTCTGAACGTACACGTTGTCAAGGATTTCTTCGAATGACGAGTGTTACTGATGCTACCGCATTGGCTCTCTCCAACCCAATTAGGTTGGCAGACAGGTCTGCACTTTCCCTGATGGTAACCATTGATCACTCACGGTAAAGGGTGTGAGGTCAGCTGTTGGGGATTTCGAACACGGCGGACTAAGTCGTGACGCTTGCCGTTGAAGGGTTCGGAAAACTGGACCAGAAACGCCACTTGTGCCAGGTTGCATGGTATGTCGTTTAAGCCCCATCACCACGAAAGTATTTTGAAAAGTGGTTCGAGTTTCTATTGATAGTCTTGAGAAGCGGAAAGGAAGCGCAAGTCCATAGAATGTCTGTAGTGAAGAGCCGGAGCTTCCATTCTTCTGTTTTTCAAGATGGGCAAGGAGACACGTCTTATAGTCTAAGGACATGCAATCCCTGAGACAAAATCCTAGCGGAGTGCTTTTGGGTAGGGATGGGCGAGCGGGACACAGCCATAAGACTACCAGAAGGACATCTTTACTTCTTTCGAGCGATCGCCAACTAGTGCCGGTCGGCTGGCCATCAGGGATTCTTCCTGGCAGACAGGTCAGGGCAGCCGCGTCAGTGTACAGGCGTGAGATACAGTAGTGCGTTAGCCACCGAAGAGCTGCTGCTCGAGAGAAAGGGTGCAAATCGTTCGCTGAAGGATCAATTGAAGCAAGACAGTCGACTACCACCTGCCTTTTATCGTCTCGTATGCTGTGAGAGGCGTCTTAGGGGAAGAATGGAAAACGACGAAATGATGTCCGAGGTACTGGCGTCGAAGTGCGAGGAGATATGCAAGACGAGGTACAGGGGACTTCATCTGTGGCGTGTCTGCGCCACCGTATTATCTAGGCCGGTCGTAGTATCTTTTTCCTACGGTCGGAGCAGGTCGACCTTAAGTCGACTTCGCACCGCGCGTCCAACAGCCCGCTCTGCTCCGTCCGTACTTCTGCATCTGCAGCCATCTGCAAGCCATAAGGTAGCTGTTCGACTTGTCAAACCTGTCCTACTATTTCGATCGGCCTTCCCTACGATGCCCCTCGAAACTCGCTTCCATCGAGCTCCTTGCAACCTTGCGATGTTCACATGAAACAGTGATGTGGTCGTTAGAAGCCAGGGCCCATAGCTCCCGTTCTGTTGTCAGCTACAACGGTCCAAATGCGTGGCTGTGATTGACTCGCTGCTCGCGGTTGCTACGATGGAATTGGGAAGGGTCATTTAATATATTTTGCCGAATATTGCGCGCAAGGATCATGCATTTTGAGACCTCGCCGCTTAGCGAACCAAGTCAGTACTGGCGATTATGAGAAGCATGGTTGTAATCACGTGCCTAGCCTACAAACATACGCTGCAAGATCAATACCTTGAATTTTCGGGTCCAGCGAGTATCCTCGCCGGGTTAGACAGCCTCTTGCGCGGGCCACGAGAGAGCCGTTGCAGACGCTTGATGGTTAAAAAATCCACGTCTCCGAGAACAGCTGTCGTTAGATATGCAACAAGCCCACGGATGCTGCAATTTGGCCTCTGGTACAGTATCTGATCCAGGTCATCTTCCTTGTCGTCTCGGCGCAACCACGCACCCATCTAGCTCTTGGGTCAAAAGCCCCACCTATTCACTCAATACCTATTACTCTTGCATCAACCTTTGCAGTCTTAATCCCAAGACTCTCACGTCCCGCCACATTCGAGAGCAAAGTTTCGCTCTTTATGCTGCTTCTCCTTCCCAAATTTAGAGTCTGACTTGGCTTGCTGTCTATCAGAAGTGTTGCTATCTGTTTACTTTCGGGCTCTGCTCCCTTCCTACCTAGCACCGGACGAATCTCTTCCACAGATTTTTAGCCAACTTTGTATTAGAGGAACCGGCAGCCTTATTTCGACAGAATTTTCACAGCTTGTGATTCTACAGAAGGGGTCTGATGGCAGATGGAGACTGGCTCTAGTATTTTCACGAAACATTCCGAGTTTTCGGAAGTTGGCCCCTCCGAGCAGAGTATCGGCACCTGGATAGCTTAGAAATCGAAGTCAACTTCTGAATACTTTGGTCTTCAGACATATATTCTGCTTACCACATCAGCACCGCTTTTCACATTGAAGATAATGTCCGCCTTTACCCCGCGAGGCAGTCAGGATCTTAATCGCCTCTATTCCGGCGCCCATGTCGACATGCCCGGCCTCGCTCACGGCCATGACACGAGCTACGTATATGCCGGGCAGAATGCGTACACAATGGTGGACCCATCTTTTCCCAATTGCTCAGCACAATACATCTCAACCTATGGCCAATCTTCGTCATATGCCCCCAACAGCCAGCTAATGTCCCAAACTCACCCTCAAAGGGCTTCTGTCAAAGAGGAGTCGGAATCACATCTGCGAGGGAATTCCGTCCAGGATGTCCTCCCTTACTCGCAGGGCCCGCGCCAGTCTCGGACCGCTCCAATGCACGGTTTCGTGCCGCTCCATGAATGCTACCCAATTCCAGAGATTGAAAGTCAACAATCTTCCAACTTGACAAGATCCGAACCGGTTGATCCTCCGATCCCAGGTTACCCAGTCGTGGACGAATTTGATGCAATTGTGAGAAAGTAAATACTCTCCGCCTTCGTGAAAACCTAAAATGCTGATCTATATGCAAGATATATCAACGATTTGTCTCCGAAGAAGCGTGACAAAGCACTCATCGATTCACAAAAAGCCCAGAATATTAGATTGTCATTAATCGATAAGAAATACACAGCACACGAAAGTGCCCAATTTCGGTAAGCCCACCGATTCGCAGTGACGAGAGTCTCTCTATCCCAGCCTGTCCAAGTGGCTAAAATCATGAAAGATTCTGGGCGAGAAAGATGTTCAAGTTCTCACCAGAGGATAAGAAGATTCCCGTTGTAAGGTTCCACCAGACCCGGAAAGAATTTTACTAATAATCATGTACAACAGGAGAGAAAGAAGATCATTCACGACGGCAAGCCAATTGCAATTCGAGAAAAGCTTTTCAAAATCCTAACAAAGGCACATGAACAATGCACCCATGGCGGAAGAGATAAGACCTCTGGACAGGTCCGACAGGTTTATTCCTGGTATGTCAAATGAGAGTCATGGGAGGATCGGTTACTTCGATGGCAACAACCCAACAATGCTCCGAGCCAAGCATTCCGTCACCCTCGAACTCTTTGACTCATCCATTGACTTTTGCTCTCAGGGTTCCGAAGGAGCTTATAGCTCGCTATGTGAGAATTTGTCCGACTTGCCAGAACCGTAGAGGTACTGCGGCCTTGACACCGCCTCCTTCTAGACCTGGATCTCCAACAAGCCCTGGCACGGTAGACCCTTCCACACCTCCCATGCTTTCTCCGCCCGAATCCCGGAGAGATTCGATCATCAAATACCCTCTGTCTGATTCAAGTTCCACCATCTCATCCCCTGTCGGATATGGTATCCACGGCCTTCAAACCCACCACTTCTGGTCTCCCGCAGGTCACATGTCTCCACCACATATGGCCCTGCATCCTGGTCATTACGGCGTTTCTTCCGCATACGGTCGCGCGTCTGATGGGTTTGGAAACGCTGCTGCTTATACTCCCTCCTCAACTGTACCTGGGGTCACATCTCCTTACATGGCATATGGAGCACCATACGGCCCCGGTGGCTTGGTGAAAAGAGAAGACTCTTCTGACATCTTTGTGAAGAAGGAATACGGTTACGCTACAACGGCTAAGAGAGAAGCGAAAATGTGATAAATTTCATCAGCACACTACTATGTCTTTCAACTTTCATCCTAGATTCGGGAATTGAGACGGCGAACAAACTTTTCAACATCTGCCATTGGAATTTGCAGGACACATAGACTTGATGAGGCCCATGTTTCGGACCCTCTCCAAAAGTATTTGACATTTCTGGCGTTACACGAGATATTAGTCTCGCAAGAGAGCTCCCTCCGTCACTGTATCGACCATTACCAAGCGGGGTTTCGACTAGCGCATCTCGGCATAGATGCAGCAGATTATACAAAAGTTCGCCTTCGATAGGTATTTACTTTTAGGGGTCATTTTTGCCACCTGTAATTTGACAGGCTGGGGCATATAGACTACATTTGCGGTGACGGCGCAAAACTTTGATTTGAACAACAAACGAAAAAGAGACGATTGCACGAAAAAAAGGTCCTTCTTGAGATGCCAATCCAGATGGCAAATTATATACCCATGGGATGCGATCGGTACGGAGAGGGTACGGATGCCAGTTCTAGCTGGTCAAGCGGAGTTCTCAGCCATTTTCGGTTCATTTTTTTCTCTCTCGTCAAGGTAGATAAGACAGTCAGAATTTGATTACAACTGGAACAGTTTCGTGGTGTTGAAGCTTTCACAGTAGTAGCGGGTGCATCGAACTTCCTGACCAAGAAGAGACACACCTGCCATATCTTGCATTCTGTCTTTGAACATCGGTGCGATTCCCTTACGGCGAAGGGACGAGACTCGTCCAACTTTCGGGCTGCTTTACCAACATCCCAGCTTGGATATATGCAGATGAAAAACCCAGGAGTCAATCAAGACTGGCGCAACGGAAAGTTGCCATAGAGAATTGTGTAGCAACTTTCCCCTTAGATTCCTCTGCAATGGTCGCTCTTCCTTCGACCACTGTCTCACCTGGCAGACGTGACACCAGCGAGGGAGCAAGATCAAGCGCCTCTCCCCGTCAACGATACCGGTCCGTAACCAGTCGAAAGCAGGTCCCAAACGCACTTTCCCGGCACACTGGAGGCATTCGGGGGCAATACGCCGGTCAACCTCTAGCCTGTCCCGGAAAGTGCAGGGAGAAGAGAAGTGGCAGGCGGAAGCTGTGAGTGGCCGCTACGTCACGTGCGAAGACTGCTGGCTTCTCCTCTTGTCGGCCTTCTGACCAATTCAAACCCTCACGACGTTCGTTGACAATGCTTCCCGTCTAATGATTCCGGTCGTTTGGTGAGATTCAATTAGGAAACAGCGGAATCGCAGCTCTGACGCAGTCTAACCCTCATCCTTGACTTCAATATTTCCAGAGAAACGACTTTGTAACGTATTCCAATAAGGCATACAAGCGAGGGTAAGTCGGAAGGGTTTCGATGTCATACATTTTGTGAAGGACAGGTCGACGCTGCCCTTCATACTAGCGCTTGAGGCTTCCTGCTCCGAAGCCTCCCAATTCAGGGCCAATCCCTCGTCCCGCTACTCTGGCCTACTACCCGCCGCCTCAGAAGTGGTCGGATACATCGCTCCCTCCACCAGCGCCTCTGGAGTCGGATATAAGCGCCAGCCTCGATCCTTGAGCCTTGCCAATAGCGCGTAAAATACAACGCTGTTGGCATTCCGCATCGCCTCCCAGGGTCCTGATAGATGGATAACGTTCCGCCACAAAGAAGTAGTTCTCCAATCGTCGGGAGGTTTCAGGTCCTCGAGTCTCCATGGGGGAAAAAGGCAGAATTCGTGGAGGATTAGCGGGGCAGTCAGAGACATGAATACTGTTACACCATCCTCAAGCATACCAAAGTCGTCTTTTAGGGGTAAGCTCTCCAGAGAAGGCGTCCGAAGTGAGTGCAGCGTATGATCGCAGATGGTGACAGTAGCCCAAATCATTGTTCGTGGGTAGCCAGGATAGGAAGCCCAACGGCGTGTTGGGTCGTATGTCTGGGCTGAAATGAAGGGACTATTACACCCATCCGTTTCACCCATCATAATGTTGTTGGCCGGGTCCCAATACTCCCGATATTGACCTGATTTAGTAAGAGGCCAGTCTGGTCGCTCAGCTTGCAAGACATACCCTGAAGGCCGTTCGGAAGGCGGTGGATCGTGACGAAGCGTCCACCTGGACTTGCCATCAAGGCGGTCGTCGTCACAGTAATAACGAAAGTTTCCTGTCGGGGACTCAGTTGATGCTCCCAAGATGGTTATTGGGCGGTCTGGCGGTGTCACATCCTTCATATCCGCGAAAGACTTGAAAATGTCTTCGAGACGGTCGGCGACTGCTTCTCCCTCCCACTGCTGAGGCCAGACCTTAAAAATTGTTTGAAACACAAACATGTTATAGTCGTCATCTCGATCACGAAGCATCGACAATGCGCTTCTTGCCATCTGCTGAGCTCCAGCTATAGCTCTTTGAACTATATTGTTAGGTCTGTTTCGACATGTTGGAGAGACGTAGTATGTGAACGGATCTAGGGTCGAAACAAAAGGTATCAATATTGAAAGTAGCACAATTCGGCTGACGAATCTGAGCATTACACTTTGACTTGGGCATGGAAAAGACGGGTTGAGCAAGAATATGCTAAAAAAGAATGATGACACCGCACTATGTCACATCGATCAGCTCGAGAGCTGATGAGGCAAAGCGAGACAGTCCTATTATGGCGAAGTATATCAAATCGTCTGCTACCTTAGGCTGGCAGCCTATCACAGTCAACACATATCTATGAGCCTCCGTCGATGCAAATGTTCATGATCTGTGCGGATGCTGACAATAGGAAAGATTGGGTTGGTGAGTCGATGCAAAGGCCCGGTAGCTCCCAAAAACCCTTTCAACGCAAAGCGAGCTCATACCAGTGGGCGGCAGTTGGTAATGTCCTACAACCGACCGGTTTCAGAGATCTAAGGGGTATGAAAGCCTCGTTGAACTGTTGGCTTTAGCCTTCAAGTCCCTCAGCCCTGTGGCGTGAGCATGGGAACCTGAATGGCAGTACGCATGACTTCGGAATGACAGAAATGGGCAATATTTCAGCAGCTGGCACTCTGGAGCGTGCAAATCAGCTAGGGTTGCTCCGTAGCTCGTAACTGGTAATGAGCGACAGCTGCGATTAAACCATGATAGTACAAGCCGGCGATCGACGTTCGCAGTATGTAGTTCGGGTGCGATGGTATGGCACCCCAAGCCGCGTATGGTTCACGAAGCGCGCAAGGATCGACCGAAGCCCGTGCTTTCAGCCCTAAAAAGAAGTTGCTTTCGTGTCAAGAGCTCCCTTTCCCGGCCCCATCTGAGACATCCAAACCTGTCGAAACTTCACAGACACTTCTTTTACTCTTGTCAACGCGTCTCATTGTGCTATCGTAAAGGCTTATGGACTGTTTGACCTTACTAACGAACCAAAAGCCTGTTTTACGTCCGCGAGAAGACTGCCAACAACCAGCGACAAGATTGCTACACCGGCAGAGACTGGGCTATTGTGACGACCGCCCATCATGAATATCTTTCGGCTTTGTGGCAGGTTTCGCGCTCTTCAGCTGAAGGGCACCCACTAACTTGGAAGTGTAGCCGATCTGTCCCACCTCCTCTCCATATTCATACTCCTCCAAAAGATGAAATTGTCGAACGTGCGAATACCCGCAAAACCCGGCTTTTGCCATGTGCGCGATATGAGCTAACTCGAGCACACCTAGTCATGTTCCGGCATATCCTTCAAATCGCAAGCCCTCTACTTCATTGTCTACGTGACGCGATACCTTGGTATGTCGCCCCTTTGGCACAACCTGCGCCTGCCTTCGCCAAACTAAACCTTCTCTTCCCTTCCAGATCTCTTCTGGTCCTTCACCGACTCCGCCTGGAACACCGTCTTCAAAATTGTCTTCATCAGCAGCAGCGCCTACACCCTCTACCTCATGCTCAACGACTACCGCCCCACTCACGACCCTAACCAAGACACCTTCAAAGTGTCCTACCTCCTCGGCGGCTCCGCTGTCATTGCCTTCCTCCTCCCCTACAAATACAGTCTCCCCGAGATCCTCTGGACCTTCTCCATCTGGCTCGAGGCCGTCGCCATCCTGCCCCAGCTGTTCATGCTACAGCGCACAGGCGAGGCCGAGACGATCACTACCCACTACCTGTTCGCGCTGGGCATCTATCGCGCTCTGTATATTCCAAACTGGATCTATCGGTATTGGGTAGAAGGGTATACGGATCCGCACGCGGTGGCTGCGGGGATTCTGCAGACGGTGTTGTATTCGGATTTCTTCTGGGTGTATTACACGAAGTGAGTGACCACCTCCGGCCATCGCAGGCTTGAGCTTGTACTGGGCATACAAGAAGGAAATCCGCCGCTAACGTAGATTTGTCGTACAGGGTCTTGCACGGGAAGAGCTTTAAGCTGCCAGTATGAGAGGATGGATTTTCTTGGGAGGGCGGGCTCTGCGACCTGGGGTGGACAACAACAAAGACTTTGATAGCTTTTGCGCTGTGGTTTTACGGGCTCGAAGAGATGGTACATTGATCTCGAAATCGGACTACAGAGGCATGCAATCCACGATGAGGCGCGACGACTGAAAGCAACGAATATCAGAGCACCAAGCCCTGTCCATCATGCAAAAAGACGTCGAGCCCTGCGGGCATCGTCCGCAGCATGTACCTCCAAACCAACCGCCTGCACCTTCTGCCCCAGGGCCCTCTGAATCAAGCCCTTCGAAAAACCCCCTGCCAGACTTATCAGCGGAAAAAGTGTGCACCGAGAAGCCAAAGCCATTCCCCAAGCTCGAATTTCGAAGCCGCTTGCAGTACCTAGGTAGATAGCACTTGCTGTCCTTTGCTCTCGTGGGGTGGGAGGGGAGGTGGGCATTGCGTTCACTTTGTATATATATAATATGCGCAATCCAATGTAATTTGCACAATCAGGAGTACTGTAAAGAAGAAAAACAATAGGGCATGATGAGTAGAATTTCTCCTGGGGAGATTGAAGTAAGTTGTTTGTTGCCCCGTTGGATTTAAGTAAGCAAGTATAGTATGTACTTAATGTCTCTCTGTCTGTCTAATTATCTATCTGTCTACCTATCTATGCAATTCAACTACTTATTTCATTTCTACTCATCCTTGCAAGAGCCCGGCCTTAAATTATGTTTTTCGTTGTGGGGCGGGAATTTTTTGGCTTTTATTATGATATGGTAAATACTTATTCGGTAATATTAGTATACTGTATGTGTGTACATAACCCAGTATAGTAGAATCTTAAAATGAAGAGCAGGCTTGTGAAACGGAAACTATAACACATTTGTTTCCGGCTTTTTCATTTTTTCCCACTATGTTTTATTTTCATTTCACTTCAACGAGACCTTCGTTCCCCCATCCGGCAACTTGGCCCTGTACAGCACGAACGGCCTGACCCGCCTGTCCACGCCGCCCTGCTGCCCAGCGCCGCGCCACAGCTGGTTCTCCGTGAAGTACACGAAGCCGTCGTCGGCGACGCTGAAGGTGTCCGTCCACTCGATCCGCGGGTCCCGCACAAACGTCTGCACGGTGCCGTTGCGCGGGTCGAAGGTGACGATGGAGTTTGTCTCGACGGAGCCGCAGTAGATCAGATTGTTGGAGTCGGTTTCGAGGCCGTCGGAGACGCCCTTTTGGCCGTGGTGGAGCACGGCGGATTGGGCAAGGAGTTCAGAGGTGGGGGTGCGGGAGCGGAGGTGCGCGGTGGGGACGCTGTAGAGGGAGCGGGAGGAGACGGGGGAGTAGAAGAGGGAGGTGCCGTCGGCGGAGAGGGCGATGCCGTCGGACTATATATATAAAAGAATTCGGGCGGGTCAGTAAGGGGCTGTTTTTTTACAACTCTATTTGGGGAGTCTCTCGAGAGAATTGAGAAAAGTGGGAAAAGAGGAAGGGGGGAAGAATACGTACACCGAACGTGAGAGGCGTGATGGGCTGCCCGTTCCCCGGGTTCGAATACACCGGCTCGCCCCAGACGCTCGCGAAGAACCCGGCGTCCGGCCGGACGCTGGGCACGTTGTTGAGGTGCCGCCAGGACTCGCCGCTGCCGAGGTCGACGATGATGATGCCGTTGCGTCCCTCGCTGCTGCTGTCGGTGATGTAGCCGACTCCCTTGCCGGCGGTGTCGCTCAGGTCAGGGCGGAGGTCGAAGCGGATGTCGTTGAGGTACTAGAAATCCAGCAACGTTCAGCCTTTTGACTCCGAAAACAAGTAGTGCTGAACTAAAAAAAGGACGAGGCTTTACGTACCGAGTCTGGGAATGCCACGGACAGCGGGAACAATATAGTTTGAATAACGCTATTTGTGGTGAGGTCAACCCCTACGAGTTTCGGTCCGCCATATGCAGCTGTGAGAAGAGTCCCGTTATCAAGCGCCACGCGGCCCGTGTCAAGAATCCACAGCCGATCCGCTGAGTCAATGACAACCGACTGAACACCAATCAGGTAGTTCGGATAGCTTGCGCTCGTCTGTGTCCCCGTCGTTAGCAGAGTGGATCCCAGAGAGACGACGATACGGACAGCTGGGTTCGTGGTGTAATTGATCCTCCCGCCAGGTGGTGAGTTCATCTCCAGAGACGGGTACGGCGTTTCTGCTGACATGCCCGTGAGCTCGGCCACCGTGTAGTTCTTGATAGTTGGGTCGAGGCCCGGAGGGTAGTTGGAGAATTTCCGTCCCGTCGAGGACACCGCGATTCCTGGTTCATGAGTGAGCTGGCGCACTGGTCTACGCTCAGCTGAGTCTTGCAACGTACCGGTCGGCCATTCATCGTAATAGTAGTGGACGGCTTCCAGCGCTGGCCCTGCGGTTCCCGGATCCTGCGCGAGGGTGACGCTGGTAGGCACAGCAAAGAGAAAAGCTGAAAGGAAATACATCGTGTGGACAGACTTAGGGGACTTTGGCTCAGGGGATGTGTAAGAGCACGTACAGAGGGGAAACAGGGACGTCAAGATTGAGCTACAGTAGATGGAAAGACAGAGGAAATGTTCGACTCACCGTGATAGGAACGTCAACCCGTGCCTGACAATCCTGAGGAGAAGCGCGCATCATGAGCTCATCCGCCAATCTACCACAACCTCAATGACGAAATGTTGATGGAGAGGTCGCCCGGCTGATGGAAAAGCTTCAGTTGCGAGATGAAGAAAACGTCAACGCCAGCACCGGAATCGGAAAAGTCGTTTGCGGAGAAGCCAGGGGCAAGGCGATCGGCCGGCAAGGGCTTCGCGGGAAGGGAATTGCGACACGGCATCTCACGACGCGAAGAACACAGTCGCGGATGGAAGAAACCCGCAAGCGGCGCTTGCTGCAGCTGCTGGTAGGCTGATCGACCGCAAATCCGACCGCTTTGCTCACCTGGCGGCCTCCGCCACTGCACTCTGACGGCCGGAGAACAACGATTGTTAACCAATGAGGCTAGCTCGTTACCGAAACGAGAATTTGAACAACGCACACATCAGTCCCCGTCTCCTGCCTCCATGAAATTCTGCACTGACGGTTTACTTTGGCAGCTCCAACCGCTCAGATCTCCCCGAGCGCCTAATCAGCGAAGGAATCGAGATAAATACTAAGGCAAGCTGCATCAGCTGGCGCTCTCAGTTCTGCCGACTGCTGTGCGCTTCCTTGCTCTTCTTCGCATTTGATAGAATACAGCGGCGACTTCACCACCGAAACCCTAGCGGATCGTTGCAAAGTTGCAGCTCGCTGGGCCATTGTGCTTCCAACTTCTCTCTGCTCAAATCCATCCATCCATTCAGGTCGGGACCGCCAATATGCTACTTCCGACTAGTACATCAACTCAATACTAATGCGATGTGCCATCCAATGCAGTGCCGTCCGTCTATCGTTAAGCCGTTCCATCTAGATCTTCATTCCAAAGTCAGCGCCTTTTGTAAACAGAGCACCACCTCCTTATTCTTCACTTTTTAGGGAACTACTCCTTTTTCTAGCCCAAAGTCAGCCTTTTATCTCTTGCACCGTCCCTGTGATTCCGCCCTCAGTCACGTGCTTTGCTTCTTCCGTAGCCTCCGTGGTGCCATCCACTTCCTTTTCCTGGTCTTCGGTTCCGCCCATGCTGACCGTGTCCTCGTCTCCCACAGGCGGTTTTTCGACATTAGTTCCGCGGTAGATATCCGCTCCAATGCCTCCACCTCCTTCTGTCTTCCGTGCCACTTTGGGGCTGCGCTCTGGAGTCACCTCTTCGGCGTCAGTTGGCTCTAGGGGGCTGACAACGTCGTGTACGCGAACATTCGTATTGATTTTTAGATCTTTGAGACCATCACTAGACGTCGAAGTCGATGATGGAAGGTTTTCGTTCTTCGCAATCACAATTGGTGAGCCCCGTTCAATCAGCGGAGTTTGTGCCAGAGGTCGCACGTATTTCTTGTCCCAGGCTTCCCGTAAGACCTCGTAGATAAAATGATATTGTAGCTCGTTCATCACCATCAGCATTCTTTGTTCTCGTAGCGCGTTCACAGTTTCGAACACCAAGTCCACTTCCCCCTCCTTTATTTTTTTCTTATTCCAGTCAGGAACCTCTGTCTCGGCTTTGCTTTCTGTCATAATGCCCATTTCCACGGCGCCTTCCAGCATACCGTCGGTCCCCTCGCCGTCCTTTTCTTTCCCATTTTTCTCAGATTCGTGTCCATTGATTCGCTGTTTCGAGGGACTTGCAACCAGAGCCCCCGCTTCTAGCTCCCTTAGCAGGTGATCTACCGCAATCCAAGTCCCGGTCCTACCCACTCCTGCCGAACAATGCACAACCCTGGCATTCTCCGCAATATCTCCCGCACGGCGAGCGCTGTCACGCATTACCTCCAGGAGAGCCTCGCGGTCCTCAGCCTCAGGCTTCGAGAAATCGGCCCAGGAGGGAAAGAGGTAGTGGAAGACCTGTTTGGTCTTGCCAGAGATGGTAAGGGAGAGTTCGCGGAGCTCATAGCGTGAACAGGGCGTCAGCTCGGTGAGGGTCACGGTATCGGACGTGGTGGAAGGCTGAGAAGAGTCCTTGGCGGCAGTGGCAGAATTTGGGTCGGAATCAATGGCCGGTTCAGGGGTAGGGGATTTGGAGCGATCGGTGAATGGGTCGGGGGACTCTGTGGGGATGGGAGACTCTTTAGATAGGGCGGGAAAATATATTGTCGAGTTTTCTTTCGAGCTGGGATAGTACTGAGCACATTTTTCCCGATTTGCTTCGTAAGTTTGCGTAAGCATTACGATGACAGCGGGATCGGCGGTTTCGGACATGACCATGTTCCAAAAAAAGCTGAATTGGTCACTTTTAGGACCTTGTGTAGCAATGTATTGTGTTTGGATCGTGGAGGTTTTTGTGTCCTTGAGAATGATAGGGGATGCATTGATGTAGTCGCAGGTTCCCGTGGGGACGTGAAGCTTGATCCGTGAATTAGCCCACGGTTGAATGTTCCCGTAGCGATTGCGAAGAAGAATCTCGTTCGACTTATCAAGCGCATAGGGAGATGTGGTTGGGTTCTGAATTCCATGTTGAAGACGGAACCGTTGTTTCCACTCAATTTCCTGGAATTTGGCTGTGATCTCAGGCTTCGATGAATTCAGGAAAGCCGGTATTGAGGTAGAAGCTTGCACAGTAGCATTATTGTTGAATGCGCTCGCATTCGCTGACTCCATTGGCGACTCAGTCTCGCCATCCTGACGCCGTGACCTCTTGAGTGCTGGATGAGAAGTATGAAGGGCAGGCAAGGACGGCGTTGCGGTCATCTTTGGGCTGGCGACATTGGGGCTACTAGGACGGCTTTCCCGCTTGGAGTCAGCCCTTCGAAATGGGGACCGACTGCTCGATTTCGATCGGCTCCTCGATCTGTGCACGTGAAGGCGGTCGAAGATCGTTGGCCGGTGGCTCTGACTTTCCGGTGAGGAATCCTGAGACTGGGCCTCAGTAGCGCCGTCGCGCTTACGATGAGAATGGATGAAGGCCGTAGTGAGATAAGGCCGGGGGCCGCCGTGAAACTTTATATGCAAGGCGGCAGGGCCGGGGTTCGCCAGGAAAAGGCGCGAAGATGGCGGAAATGCTGTGCAACCAGGCAATTTCAAGCGTCGACCAGGGTGAGACAAATTCTGGAGATGACGAATGCGACCAGTAGTTCAAAATAGAGTCCGCGCAAAACTTCTTTGAATC
This sequence comes from Pyrenula aspistea, assembly GCA_021030945.1. Lineage (NCBI taxonomy): Eukaryota > Fungi > Ascomycota > Eurotiomycetes > Pyrenulales > Pyrenulaceae > Pyrenula > Pyrenula aspistea. The sequence goes on from JAGFML010000036.1 coordinate 303,603, forward strand.
GCTCTCTTGAAGGGTAGAACTCATGCAATCTGGGTGCTCTCTACCCCTGTCGTAGAGGCTGACCAGGGCGTGAAGGCGTTCCCAGGGGCAGGGAAGGCTGTAGTCGGCGGCAATGTAGAGAAAATTGGCTAAATGCAAAGTCTCGGTTTATCATGTGAAATGGAGACAGGTATTCGCCAGACTTAGAAATTATTCTTGGATAGACGATTGGAGGAGGGAAGCAGCGAGTCAGCAATGCAGAATGAAAGGAAGCTTTCCCTCGGCTGCGTAAGCGGCTTAAAGAACGCATCGGCATCTTTGCTAAGACCGGCAGCGACATCGCATACCCAGCTAAAAGCTTCACCCCACACTGCAGAGACGATCATGAAACCGACAACCTGGGTTGAGATTGGCTTGCGTAACTGTCAACGCCGCGCAACCACTCTACCTCGGTTTAACGTCGACTTTTCCTCATTTTTCCATTATTGCAGGCCTCTTCCCTGAGACACGTGCCAAGCTGGCTTCGTGCGTTTCTCGACTACAGCATGACGCCGTTCTTTAGGCGAGCTTTTATGGCATGGTTTGGGGTGAGGTTCCTCTCGCCAGTAGTTTGTCTGCGACCCTGCTAATATGGATCAGGTTGCCCTGCAGAAACGAATCGTCGATGCAGTACATTGTCCCCAAATTTCCCTAAGGATTGTCGATCGCTGACGCCGCTATGGCAGCTCCTCCGGAGTCCTACGTTTCATCGCACCGTTGAGAAAACCGCCAAGTCGATACATCGAGTCACTCACGGAAGACCCCCAGAAGAGATGGGAGGAACACAATTAGACGGTGCGTACTGAATTCGACCTACCTGCTTGACAGAAGCTGAGAAATGCTTCAGCGCCAGAACGCGGCCGCGTCAGGAAATTTACAGAGCTCTTCTGGGATGAGCTGAAAAAGGGTCATCGGCCAGATCCTCCGAAACAATAGACTAAAGTCATCGCTGTACATTCTTAGTCTTTGTCTTACGATGTGATGATTGGATTTAGCGGCATATCTATGGCGGTATTGAGATTGGGGGTCTACTTGCATACTGAAGGATACATCGTCAAAATCGGCTCGACAAGGCTGACGGCCGGCTATCACGTGGGCGCTAAATAATTTGCAGAATCAAATTTGCATGATCTTGAGAAGCCCACCATAGAGAAATATATGTGAGCTGTGCTGAGCCGGTTGACTGCACAGTATGTTGTTAAAAGCTATGGAAAAATTACGGTACCGGGCCTGAATACCTTTCAATTGGAGCTTGCGTGAAGACTACACGTCGTCGTGGCACCTGTCATAAATGAGGTTCTCTTTGTGGATCTCATTGTAACCAATTAGTATTATATGTACACAAAAAATGATTTTGCTCCCTACCAGCAACCCTGTTGACCGATGCAAATTTTCCTGGAATGAAGAACCCATGTCAAACAACCAAGATCCGGTTTATCCCTATGGGATCAGTAAATAAACTAGTTCGTCTGTGCGCTACCCCAAATGCTGTCGTGCAAGTTCCCCCGTCTAATGCAATGCATGTCCGATTCTTTGCATCCCTTGGAGATCCGTGCCGCTGTTTCGGCCAACATATAATCTGTCGCTATCGATCTCCCGCGAAACTACCTTTTTCTAACTTTTGGAGGTACCACAGTACTGACTTGGCTTATACTGTCGTCCGGTGTAATCTCTTTATCCGGAACCCCGACGCCAACAACCGTGGCCGTCTCCTCGTGGTGCGAGGGCTTTCCACTCCGGCTTCGGCCCTCACTACTTGTACCTCCAGGCCAGGTCCCAGCACGGGAACGTGATTGGGGGTAGTCCTTTGGTCGGCGATCCCGGCTGCGGTCACGTGAGCGATGGCGAGTTCTGGATTTCGTATGCGAATGTGTGGGCTTGACTGTGGTTGCTTCGCTGCTAGCGGAGGTGTTGGCTCGGGAGGCTGACAGGCCTACCTGTTCTGCTGCTGCGGCGACCTTGGCGGATAATTTGCTGAAGGCGGAAGGTGGAAAGGCGCGGTCATTCTTGGGCACTTTTTCGCGTGGTCTAGTTGTTCGGGAGGTTGTATGGCTATCCCTTGAGGAGGGAGGTCTCACGTCGTCTCTCGAATTGCCCCTGCTCCGATGCGACCGAGCAGCTCTAGAGGTAACCGAGTGAGTGGGATCTCTCGTTATGGCATGTTGTCCGTTGTCTGAACCGCGTGTGTTGCTAACAGCGCTCATGCTGTTACGGCGACTCCGGCCGCTCGATGGCTTGGTATAAGCATAGTCAGATCCTTCGACGGTTCTAGCGCGCTGCTTTGGATCAACATGGTGGTCGTGTATTTGTTTTGAGTGGTTGCTTGATGGAAGGTTGATGGCACGCTCACGACTCGAAGAGCGAGACATTTCGCCAGGCGTTGAGGGCGCAGTAAAGGCACGTCCCGAAAAAGAAAGCCGCCTTGCCTCCACGTCACGGTCAAGGCTTGGAGAGCGACTTCCATTCCTTTTGCTCTTGAATGCATATGTCAAAGCTGCACCTGCAGCAGCAGCACCGAGCAAGGTACCCACAATGCCATCCTGCTTGCGCTCATCTGGATTCTGAGGACAGGAGCGTACGTTGTTGACTACATCACGAGCATGGTGAGCAGCATTACGGGCCTCTGAGACCAACTTGTCAATGACATCTCCCGAGACCATTGGCTGAGGGTTTGTGCAGCGCACCGAATTTCCGTTGCTTTCCGCATCGTCTTTTGGACGCGATGACTCGAGCCTGAGAACGTCATTCTCCTTGTCCTCGGAGTAGTTCGGGCGATACACAGCCTCGATGCTGTTACCATCGAAGTCGATTACAGCAGCCGAGTAGTAACCGCTTGCGTCTCGCGTGGCTGGCTCTCCGTAGATTTGCGCGCCTGCCTTTATGGCAGCAGAGAAAAATTGCTGGACTTGGGCATGGTTCGTAGCCGGGAAAGCCACATGGGCAGCACCGGCAGGAACACCTGGGATTTCTTGAGTCAGCCAGAAATCTGGAGGCGCATTCGGTGTCAGAGAGGACCCAAAGCCTATGGTCGCGCTGTTATCGGTGGAGCCCCGGTATTCGTAATGAAGCGGCTGAAGAGCGGAGAGAAAAAAGGATGTCGACGTGGGAAGGTGCGACACCGTGAGGGTTATGGAGCTGGGCATTGCAGCAGTTGGGATCGTAATTTGATAAAAGTGGGTCAAGACTGGCGCTCTGGAGGTAGCACGAGACTAGCGCTGCAACTTGAAGATCTTGTAAGATGTCTTTTTCTAGAAACTGTACAAGGGATAATGAAGGAGGCTTAGAAGGTGGAATTGAGGAAGGCGGACGATAGGAACGAGGGGGTACAAGGAGAGACCGGCTCAGATGAAAGAATCGCTTTGAGAACCTCTAAGGGTCAAGATTCAGTAAGGGACCCGGAGGATTATAAGCGAAAGAGCACTATGCGAGAAACTGAGTGATGGCAAAGCAACAAATCAACGACTGCATTGGGCAACCTGGATTCCAGAATGCGGACACTGAGTGAGGTGAGAATGGAGGTGAGGATGGGGCCTTCTAAATTGTCGGCGACTGAACTCCTCGCATCACGCGCCGTTTCCCCTACCTGGCGATCTGCCGTTATGCCTCAGGATCGCTAACATGGAAGGCTGCAGCGCAGGGTAATCCAGGCTTCGCTGACTGGTACCTGCGTAGCCAGTGCTGTCAACGGCCGAGTTGCACTGTTTGAGCAAGCTAATGAGATGCTTTCGATACCCATCTTTTGATTCATGTGTGGCAACAGTCCTCGGGGTCAAGGGAAAGTGGCCAAAGACTGAAAGCAAAAGTGACAAGATAGGAGGTATAAGCAATCGAGGCAGTCAACGAAGGCTTGCCACGTAGTTGTTCGAGTGAAGTTTAAAGCTTCAAAACGAATGGATGTCGGACTGCGACTTGTGGGGGTTTCTCGAAAGCGCGTCATGGTTGGCGCATCGGGCCGTAAGGCTCCCATGCATCGAACCAATCGGCCAATAACAAGTCTATCAGCGCACCCCGAGATCGGACGGCGTCGCGGTCAATTTAACGAGTCAAATAAATCTCCGTAACTCCCAACTGCCATTGATCGAATACGAGACAATTGTTAGAGCTCATGTCGATGGCCAATTCAAGTTCTATAGGCACCGCAAGCACTTCCAGAGCCTGCCACACTTCCCCCCCATTCTAGAAACGCCACGCCAATCATTCTTAAGAAGTCAAGATCCCGCTCCACGTTAGACCAGATCTATGTCCCAATGCCAAGGGTAAGCCCGCTCACCCCAAGTATTAACAAGATGCAGAAATACTTCTGTGCGTGCAACAAGTTGAAGTGTTGCCGCGTGAACGACAATGAGCCGCCTTGAATCTGTTGAACCCTGAATGTTTTAGCTGCGAGAAACACCTCGAGATCCAGCGGATTTCTCAAGTCAAAAGAAAATGGCACAACCACAGAATTGCCGCGCTATTATAACAGTTATTACCAGGCGTTCTCGGATGGAGCAAATGTGCAAGAACTTTTATACCCTAACAAAAGAAATTCGTACGGCATGGATCCTTCACATGATATCCCAGGCATCCTCTGCAGCGTGGCAGAATTTGCTGCAGGCAACGCTAGCGCTCAGGCTGTAATTGCTGATACTGATCGACTCATCTTTAATTTCGTCTGCAAAGGTGTCACTGCCTTTCGCGAATGCTCCTACGAAGACACAGATGCTCTCTTGCCCGGTCAAGGTGTTCATGTATGATCTGGCTGGGATCATTTCGGCGTCGTAACTCAAGGTAACCTTTCGGCATTTTGGCGGTAGGTAGTGGGTAACTGGATTGGCGATTACTTCCAGAAGTTTCTCGTCAGAGTTTGTAGAGCGAATAAATTGCTTGTGGAGCAACTGGACCATCAAGCCTGCAAAGCGTTTAAATGTCCGTGGTATTCGTACGGTTGGGCTGACTCTGATAAGAACACTCTTAGCAGTACGGATGTAGATCTGAAGCTTGCCCGCCTTATTGATAGGCGAGTCAAGAAGCGTAAGGAGGCACTGTTGAAGCAAGAAAGTTAGCTTGGCGAGCCAGCGTTGAGAGCGGGAGGTATCTAACTTGATGCGTTATGTCTGGTCTGGCTTCGCTAATATCCCGATTCGTTTTGCGCATGTATCCGATGTGCTCATCGCTGTTTAGGAGGGAGAACTTGTCTTCTCTTCCGACTCCGTTGCGACCGATGTGGGAAGTCTTGTACGTCTCGATACTCGCATTTGAGAGAACCACGATGAGTCTCTGAGTGTCCTTATCTGTTGAAGAGATCGGAACGTGCTGCTCGGCCACCAATTTTGGTAGCTCTGGAGGGGGCAACGATTGAGTTCCTGAAGAAGGTGTCAAGCTATTTTTCTCCATTGCACTGTGTTGAACAGACTGCACGGAGAGGAAGGAGAGAGCTTGCATGATATCCCAGAGCGGGCATCATGAGCTGAATCCATCATGAAAAGATTGCATGCATCAGCGTCTTGGATGAGACGCTGACGGCGACTTTTGCTCCGATGGCGGAAGAAACGGAGAGCAAATTTTTGACAAAGTGTGACTTACTGGCGCGCTTTCTCTTACCCAGCTCAGGAGCCATGATAGCCTCCCTTGAAGCAGACTATTGAAGCTTGAGAGAGTCTGAGCATGAGTGGTGAATGTGCACAGTTTAAATCACAGCCGTCACTCTCGCAACCAGAATAAAAACTCCGAAGAAGTCGGACTTCGGGGAATTGTCCATCGGAGGTTCCTCGACGGTGCGGGGAGATGCCAAGGAAGATTCGCAATAGTCACGTGATATTAGCCTTCTGCTCAGCCTCGGGAGCGCCAAGCACGCTCTGTCAACCGCGGCAGAAGCGTCGGCGGCATGGCGGTCAACTCACCCCTCTCCTCCTCCGCTCGCTATACAAGGTATACCTAGGGACTTTCTGCAGACTCCTTTTAGCTTTCACGTGTCCAAGCATGAAGCATGTGCATTTCGCTTGGTTTTATTGACTCCCCTGCTTCCCCGCTTCCTTCAAGCGCGTGATGCTACCTACCCTCCTAGGAAGTCCCGGATGTTGTCAACACCTAAAGCGGCTCACACCGCCGTCACAGAACCAACGATTCTGGAAAGCTATAGACTGGCACTAGGCAATCTTTCCATCGTTGGAAGTGTCGCAATCTCCACAATCCCACAATGCGCCCCGGACACGCCGGTTCTACTGTCACCCACCTCATTATCAACCTTGTTTTGGCAACCTTTGGTCGTAAATTATTCCAATAACGGTCCTCTCCTTCGTTCCAGCTGTTTGTCTTCTGTCGGCTTTTTTGCTCTGGAAAATACCCTGTGCATCTTGTCAAACATATTCTGCGCCAGGTGGTCGTGGTCTATCTGTGTCCTTCTGCAACCCACCCCTTGACCTGGCATTCTTCCTACGATTTCTCCTCTGTCCGCTTCCCTGCACTTCTGCTGAAGTGGGTTCCAACGGACTCGAATTACTTTCCAACGACCCGTCAATCGAATGAAGGCTCTGAACCTGTGTTTCCAGGCCGTGCTTGGATTGCTTAACTTCCGAGTCAGGCTGCACGTCGGCTCGATTGCGTCTCCTGATCAGATTCTTCTCAGTGCCGCTGATCCGCCCCTCTCGCCAATTTGGAAGATGCCCATAAAGTGACCTGGTCTCCGCCTCCGGCCGAACCCACGCGATATCGTAGTCGCTCTGCCTCGTCATCGCTTCATCTCTCGCAGTGTGGTTGCTCCAACCCGACCTTACCATTACGCCTTGCGCCTGATAGCGGGCGACACGGGGATGCATAGGCCCGGAAGTGTGGGGGTGGGACGGTGATATATTGATAGAAGGAAAATGGGCGTGCGTTGTCGCTGTAGCACCCTGCCCCCGCCCGCTTCCATGCGTGCCACGACCTCGCATACCCCCGCCGCCACGATTAGCGAGGTAGATTGTAATCCTGGCAGGATCTACACCCCTCTGTAGCAGGTACTCCAACGCCATGGTGTCCGCGCCTCTTGAATCTGATACAATAAAACTGTCCCCATGCGTAACGGCGGCGTCAAGAGCTGAGCGGTAATGAGTTTGAAACTGAGAACTTGTCAGGTCCAAATGGCCGGACACAAACGCTGTACGGCGCCTTGACAAGAGTTGAGCCATGTTGAGTGGGCGGCTATTCGTTACCAAATTGTTTTGTGCAAAACGGCGGAATCAAGGATCGTCGGTGTATGTTCCTGTAGGAGGCGAAGGTACTTCCGACAGCGGATGAGCTCCCGGTAGCTCATGCGTTGATGCGGCGACGAGGATATGTGGATTAAGCGAACTACTTGGTGACATAAAGATGGTACAGGTGGTTGGCAGCTAGAACGGACGATAAAGTAGATGCCATTATCGTGAGTCACGTCCTGCATTGTGGCTCGGGCTGCCTTGTCTCACCAGGATTCCGCCCCGAAGGGTCTTGGAATTCTGACGCCATGGCAAAATGGACGTTCGTACATTGTCGCCCCCATTTGGGACAATTAAAGGTCCAGATGTGTAATCCAACATCATTCCTTGCGAACCGCCCTTCAATGTTCCTCAAAATAGGGGGCTAGTACACGTGAATCAAGGAAGCTTGCTAGCAACACCACCATGCTTCATGAGATCCGAGGTTTGGATAGCTCAGCACCACCCCACCTTGACGGAAGTCCACTTGGGGAGAACCGTGAGCGAGCCGCAGAGAGGCTCGACCTGCTTCACCCCTGAAAATGGTCGAGCGTCAAGGCCTCCCGAAGCGCCATCTCTCTCTCTCTCTCCTGAAATTCCCTGTTGCGGTGCCTGCCAAGATTTGACAGCCAACCGCTGGCAAAGTCCCGAGGTCCATCTCTTGGCTCGTTCCATCCATGTTCAATTCACCCCCGCAAACAACCATAGTTCTCTGCTGGTAAGCTGGCCCCTGTTTCTAGTGCCGGGCCTTAATGCTTGATGTGGATGAACGACCATCGTTGCTGAGCCCATACGCCTCTTCAGCGTTGTCCCTCGGTGGCTGGTGGCCTGCCTTTCAACCGCCTTTTCATCTCCATCGACTTCTGAACACAAGGCTTCTGCCACGTTCACTTGTTGTTGCTTCAACCGTGAGCCAAGCAGGCTCACGGAGTGTTTGTGACGTTCTCTTCGTGACTCTCCGGCCTTACCGAATATCCTATGATTTCCGTTCCTAGACCTATCCAATCGCTCACCTCGGAGCAGATGATGATCTGCATATCGCGGCTCGTCCAGTCCAGCCCCGCAGTTACCAAACCTTCTGCTGCAAGCAAGCCTTGTCTACTGACCTCCACGAATCAGCAAATGCATGTACCTACATTCATGGGTATTTCAGCTCTTGGACGTGGAGACACCTGCTCACGAGCCCCTCTTCATGGAGCTACTGCTGTACTCCTCACAAGCTACGACGTTGTTGGCTGTTGACGGTCCGCGAACCGTATGCGCTTGCAACCAACATTAACCGCGCAAATTGGCATGTGGTTTGGTCGTGTGCCAATACGTAAGATGGTGTCTTTCTGGGGCCATGCAACCTTCACCGCAAAGCTTCACCACAACCTTGAGCAAGATGAACATGTCCCACACATCTGGGGCCCCCTGTCCTTAGTGCATCTGACCTTACCATGTCACCCCAGGGTCAAGTGTATAAATTGACCAGCCTGGAAATGTTGTTGACGCACAGATGCCAATGCCTACAACTTGAGGGGAGAGAGAAGGCGCCTGACCTCAACACTCGTTGATTTCACACCATGGAAACCCTACTTTCGTTGTGTGTCTTTCTTTTTTCCTTGCTCTTTGCCGTTGATGCGCAGTCAACGTCAACCTTCTCTCCTGCTCGACCACCAGCGATCCCGCTGGCCGTCAAATCGCCATACTTGAGCACGTGGCTGAAGGCAGGTAGCGATAGTGGAAACGGTGGGTACCTAGCTGGAGAATGGCCGATATTCTGGCAGTGAGTATTGGTCCTAGCGAAACTTCACAAGTCGTCACTGACCCTGGATCTAGAGGGCAAATCAACGGATGGGCGGGCATGATACGCGTAGATGGCAATGTCTACACTTGGCTGGGTGCGCCAGCTGGTCCAACATCGGTGGAGCAAACCGACTTCACCTATACAGCTACCAAGTCAATCTTTGCGCAAAATGTTGCCGGGGTCAAGATAGTGACTACGTTCCTTTCTTCAATTACACCGGATGACTTTCAGCGGTCTTCTCTGCCGCTCTCTTACATGAATGTTGAAGTTTCTTCTCTCGACGGAGCTGCTCATAATGTCCAGCTCTACACAGATATTTCTGCAGGTACGTGATCATTTTCCACAAGACAGATCAACGCCGCTCACTGATTGAGCAGAATGGATCTCTGGTGACCGCGGTACGACTGCAGAATGGAGCTACGGGGTCATTGGCTCAAACTCTACAAGAAGGGTCATAAAGCCCCGTGCGCCTCAAACGTACCGTACGTATGGGACCAGGACTGATTTTAACGGACACACGACTGTTTCGCATCCCCCGCAACATCCTTCAACGTCAGAGTATCAGACTCCTACCCCTACGGTGCAGCCGAGACCCACACATGGATTCTATGAATTAATGTCCAACAACAGCAATCCAGGAGGGCTCGCTTACCATCAAGTGTACCGCCAGACACAGCTATTGTTTACGGAGAGATCAGATCAGGCTGAGTGGGGTAATTGGTACTACTCGACAGCAAACGTCGACACGCTCAGCCATCAGTCGGGTGCAGACGCTGATGTTCGCGGGCAATTTATCAACAACGGCGTGCTAGCGGATACCGCAGACACGGATTTCAGGGCCATCAACGACAGATACCCTGTATTTGCATTTGCTAAAGACCTTGGAAACGTCACATCAGCCGTCGACACTCTCTTTACGATTAGTTTACATCAAGAACTAGCGGTTCAGTTCGAAGGGGCAAGCGGCATAGTTCCCCTGCCGAGTTTGTGGACGAGCTACTTTTCCAATGACTTGGAGGCGGTACGCAATGTATGAAGTCGCGAAAAAACACGCAATTGACGTTTGGCAGATCAACTTTTTCTACAATGATTACGGGACTGCGAGTTCCATGTCTACTGATCTCGATAGCAAAGTCCAGAGCGATTCCCAAGCCGCGGGCGGAGACAATTATTACACTTTGACGGCGCTCGCAGCTCGCCAAGCATTTGGAGCGGTTGAGTTGACCAACACCCCTGAAACCCCCTATTTGTTCCTCAAAGAAGTCAGTTCAGATGGCAATGTCCAGACAGTGGATGTAACATTCCCCGCCTCGCCAATATTCCTATACACCAATCCAACACTTCTCAAGCTCATACTGGATCCGCTGTTTATTAACCAAGAGGCCGGAAACTGGCCTCTGGAGTAAGTTCTTCCAAGATTAGTATCCGGATCTCGCCGTTGAAGACTAAACTTGCTTGTCTAGGTACGCGATCCATGATATTGGCTCCCACTTCCCAAACGCTACCGGGCACAATGATGGTAATGCCGAACCGCAGCCTCTTGAAGAATGCGGCAACATGATTATCATGACTCTTGCATATGCGCAGAGAGCGGACGACACTGACTACTTGAATCAACATTACGATATTCTCAGACGATGGAACGGTTACTTGATCGATGAGGCTCTCGTTCCCAAAAGTCAGATTTCAACCGATGACTTTGCAGGATCCCTTGAGTAAGCATCAACTGGTTCGTAAAGTAGCTGCTGCCATGCTGACCATTAAATCCACGGATAGGAATCAAACTAATCTCGCCCTGAAAGGCATCATCGGCATCCAAGCCATGAGCCAAATCGCCCAGCTCACTGGTCACGATGATGATAGCGCCAATTTCTCTAACATTGCCCATAACTACATCAACCAATGGTATAGCCTTGGCATCAACATGGATGCGAACCCTCCTGTGAGTAACTAGCCTTTCCCGCCCCTACCCGCCCCTCGCCCGCCGTATCCTTGCACGTCCATGAAAAAGGCTAACCATTGCTCTTCCCGCTCTGCCCAGCATACAACCCTCAATTACCTCAACGAAAGCTCCTGGGGTATCTTGTACAACCTCTACAGCGACCGCCTCCTCTCCCTCAACCTCGTCAACCAGTCCGTCTACGACATGCAGTCCAACTTCTACCCGACCGTGGCCGGCCGCTACGGCGTCCCCCTCGACACCCGCCACAACTACACCAAGAACGACTGGGAGATCTGGGCCGCGGCCATCGCTTCCGAAGACACCAAGACACTCTTCATAGACGACGTTGCCACTTGGATCGGTGAGACCACGACCAGCACGCCCGTCACGGATCTGTACGACACCATCAACGGGGAATACGCGTACCAGGATTACACCGTGATCGGCCCCTTTACAGCGAGGCCCCCGGTCGGTGGGTGGTATGCCTTGTTAGCGCTGCCTGCCGATGGGGGCGGCGGGAACGGGGGCGGCGGCTATGGGCCTGGCGGGGGAAAGAAGAACAAAGGGCGCACGCGAAAGGTGCGCAACTGATCAAACAACGATTTTGGATTCGGATGCTATAAGTTTATAATTGGAAAGGGAGGCCAAAAAACGCCGGTGCATGGGGCAGCTGGGGGCCGAAACGAAATAGACTTAAATTTAAGATTAGTCTAGTGATATATAGTAAACCTTGAATATCAGGTAAGCAACAGCCGGTGTCGCTAGGTATGTTCCTACTACAGAGAGTTTCTCGAAATTAAATGACGGACCAACGCGCGGATCAAACGCACGGACTTAAAATCCACCGTTCTTGTGTGGAATCCTGCACAAATTAAGGTAGCCCCTACAAAGTCTACGATCACAAGAAGCTTGCTAGTAAAGCAAGTGTGAGGAATCTACTCTACAAAACCGCTCGTTTCGGAGATCTTACTCCTCCTAAAGGGTGTTCCCTCCAATTCTAAGCAGGTTTCCCTTACAAGCAGGGTTTACTAGTAACCCTGTGCACGGAGCGGCTGGGTTTTGAAAACCACATAGACTTAAAATTTAAGATTAGTCTAGTGATACGTACTATAATCCAGCCCCCTGGAGCGAGAACCGGGGGGCTGGCTATACTTACTAGAAAGAATGCTGGATGGAACATATTCTGCAAAAAAACTATAATTTCGGTGTGACAAAAGAAGAAGCTAAGAAGAGGGGGATGATGATGACTAACACTTTCTAAAAGATAATGGCGTGTGTCTCTCCAGCTTTACTTTCCAACACCCTCGACGCCCGGGAGATGGAGGAGTTGAAACGAACCTGGAGAAATGGTCTATACGCGCATTTTTGGGGACGCGTGTACGGTGGGTATGCTTTGCAAAGCCCGGCCCCCTAATAGCATGTTGTTGCTTAATGCAGATGCACAAATTTCCAGACCACACCACTCTTTTTCCCTTAAACGCCCCCACCCTCACGTCCTATGGCCCGCCCTGCCGATCCCGATCTTAGTGAAAGCCGTTAACTCTCGGCCCGGTGCCGGTTCTTCCAGCAATGTCCCCCGTGAAATATTTGTGAACGCACGCCTGTTTCGCGCTGAGTCGATGGGCCGGATCATATTCGAGGAGTAGCTCCAGCAGATCGACACCGTCGTCTGGCATTTTGGGGACCATCTTGCGCATGTCTTCACGCGACCATTTGGGGAAAGTGGGCTTGAAGTCTGGAAACGAGGTTACGCCGGGCCAGGTTTCTTCGTCTGGGGTACCGAGGATTCTGGAGTTATGTTAGTGACTGATCATTCCCTAGCAGTGAGATCTCAAAGGGGAAGCCAGACTTGAATATCTTGAAAATTTCGTCAATTTCAGAGTCGCCGGGAAACAGTGGCTTGCGTGTCCACATCTCAGCGAAGATGGCACCGCAGGACCACATATCAACGCCAGTGCTGTACTGTCGGCCACCGAGGAGGATCTCAGGGGCGCGATACCAGAGAGTGACCACCTTAGAACAACCAAATTAGCATCATACGAGAGAGATTATGGACGGGGATTGGCATACTTCGTGGGTATATGTCCTCAAGGGCACACCAAAGGCCCTAGCTAAGCCAAAGTCCGCCAGCTTCAGATTTCCCTCCTTATCGACCAACAGATTCTGCGGCTTTAAATCGCGGTGTAGGACCCGATGACTGTGACAGTAACGAATGCCCTCAATCAGCTGCGACATGAATTTCTTCACCATCCCTTCCCCTAGGCCTAATCTTGACATCTCCGAACTTCCCTCTGGAAGAGCTTTCCCCCTTCCTCCGTCGCTGACAGGCAGAGCTTCCATGTACTTTTTTAAGTCGACGTCGAGGAATTCGAACACAAGGTACAATTTGTGGCCATCGGCATGGACGATGTTGAACAGTTGGACGATGTTCGGGTTTTGCATTTCTTTGAGAAGGGAGATCTCCCGAATGGCAGTACTGGGAACGCCTTCATCTTCAGCTTCCAGCCGGATCTTCTTCAAGGCTACGATTCGGTTCGGATGTGTAAGGTCACGGGCTTTGTAGACGACGCCGTAGGTCCCTAAGACATGCATCGGTCAATGGACTTGTAGAAGTTGTGGTTGACGAGAGGCGGTATGATACCTTCTCCAATCTTCTCGATCTTTTGGTAGTTCTCCATATTATGCTAACAGGGTGTCAGGCACTCGGAATTGCTGTAGTTGGGAGCTTGGTTTGGTTTCGAGAGGCGATGGAATCGAGGGAATGAAGACCGCGTTCACGAAGAAATGAGAGCTGTAGGGTTAGTATGGCGCAGATTAAAGACTTGCAGGTGATGCAGCCTCATGGTCTACCACGCATCATTTGGCATTGGCAGAAGAAAAACTCAAGTGAGCTGAGGATGTGGTTCAATTCACCAGAATCTGGCCGGCCCTAGACCATGTTGTGCCCCTTCTGGATTTTGTAAACACAGACCTAGTGGGCCGCGGGGTCAAACCGCGCCTGATTGGTGTGCCTTGATGCACATTAACCGCGCCAAGATTCCTCCTTTTTGTGGACTGTCTCATCCGCGGATACCCGCTTCTCAGATATACTTTCTTTGCTAAGAAGTGTCAGAGCCTAACTTTTGTCTCAGAACGAATGTCATGAGCTGCTCGATTTGGTAGTCTTTCGACATACATGGAGAAGCCTGGATCGACGGCACAACCTAGTCACGGTCTAGACGCGCATGAGAAACCACCCGAAGCTCTTCGGAGCCTGTTCAAGAAGTATCAGAAGACAAAGCCTGTTGACCTGGATTCAGACTCTAATGTCGTTGACTGGGCACCGGAAAGGTCAAATCGATCACATGCCTTCAGACAAGTCGGTTGTCTCTACGCAGCAAAATTGCGGGCGATTTTTGAAGAGTTCCAAAACAACGAAGCTCCCACAGGGTCTACATCACTTCCAAGTATTGAAAGTACTGGCGTTCGTGACGTCCCAATTCTTGAGTCAACGACCATTCCGGGTAAGATGCCTCCAGCCTGCACAGGCAATGGAGCTGATGGAGGTAGGCCTACTTCTTCTACCGTCTCTGTTCAACGTGAGACTTCAAGCATTGCTGTTGGAGAGGCTGTTCTTTCGAGATCTTTTGAATCCCCTGCATCAGACAAATCTTCATCTGTTCCATAATATTCGATACCCCGAATTCCAAAATCCACCTCCCAACGATCAGTTGACCCCTTCTTTCTTTTCGATGAACCCAGATATCCTTTTCCAGCCTAAGGACTCTTCAATGCACAAGTCGATATCTGTTCGGAGCGCGCTGGAGAAGAAGCTACGATGGGTCACTCTCGGTGGACAGTATGATTGGACAGCAAAAGAATATCCGGATACAGAGCCGCCAGATTTTCCATCTGACACTCAAGAGCTTCTTCATTCTTTATTTCCCAGCATCGTATCCCAGGCTGCAATTATGAATATATACTCACCTGGAGACACACTCAGCATCCACAGAGATGTTAGCGAGCACTGTGACCGGGGTCTGGTTAGTATCAGTATTGGCTGCGAGGCGCTCTTTGTCATCGGCAATTATACTGGCAACGACGGAACGGCAATCACAATCAGACTTCGATCCGGCGACATTGTCTGTATGACAGGCCCCTCACGCTGGGCATGGCATGGTGTCCCGAAAATTCTGCCCAATACCTGTCCGCAAGAGTTGCAAGACTGGCCGTGCCTTGGTCAAGACATCCAAGCACTTAAATGCTGGCGGGGCTGGATGTCGACAAAGCGCGTGAACCTTAACGTCAGGCAAATAAGGGAACCACCGGACCAGCCAGAGCCAACTTCGAATTCCTGAGGTTTCAATATGTGGGCAGTACCCGGAATCCCTGTGCCGAGCTTTCACAGGACTTATGTGGTGCGGTCACCGTTGTGTAAGTACCCGTTACTTGACTGTTGAGTGGGTCCTGCAGTCAAATCCTAGTCCGCTTCTTGCATTACAGGATCGCGGAGTTTACATGGCTATTTGGTTACTTTGCTTCAAGCATCTCTGATGAGTCTAGGGTGCCTCGTTCAAGTCAGATTCCTGAATAATTGCATCCTGAAGAGGAAGGAGCTAGGTTGTTGACGATAAGGCTTACCGGCTCATGGCCTCAGGCACGGAGTGCGGGGTGCAAATCCTCTCCAACGGGTGCTCAATGATCCTAGTCTCTTTGACCCAGACTCATGCGAGAAATCGGGCTCTCTTTGTCAACAGCTGGCTGACTTTGGGAATTAAACCTTGGTGTTGATCGTGAAGCAGAAATCTGTGTTCAATGATGGGAGAATTAGTCGGCTCATGGAAGGAACTCGCTGAAGTCAAGCGCAAAGCGATCTTGGACTCAATACCCGCTCAATGGCGGCTACCGGTCGAAGTGCCAAGCCCTCAAGAACAAAAGGACGTCACGGGCTCCTATATCCAGCAATTCTTGAGCAAGCGAGAGATAGATATCACGGAGACCGACGTCCCGGGAATTGCGAAAGAGACGGCTGCTGGTAGTTGGTCTGCTGTTGAAGTAACTCAAGCTTTCTGTCACAGAGCTTCGCTAGCCCACCAATTGGTAAGTTTCCCAATTCAATGTGTACGAGGCCTCGCTGCTTGCTTGCGTAGCCAATTTCTGATTTGGACTGACATTTGAAGACTAATTGTTTCCATGAAACTTTCTTCAACGCAGCTCTCGAGGATGCAAAAGCTTTAGACGAACATCTTAAGCAGCAAAAGAAGCCTGTGGGCCCACTGCATGGTGTACCCATCAGCTTGAAGGATCAGTTTCATGTGAAGAATGTGGAAACCACCATGGGCTATGTTGGATGGATCAATACATTCCAGGGCCGTAAAGATGATCCCCGTAAGGGCGTCTTTGAAAGTGAAATGGTCCGGGAATTACGAGCGCTCGGCGCCATTCTGTTCTGCAAGACAAGCGTTCCTCACACTCTCATGGCTGGCGAAACCGTGAACAACATCATCGGGTACACATGGAATCCGAAAGATCGATATCTCTGCTCCGGAGGTAGCTCTGGAGGCGAAGGGGCTTTGATCGGGGCAAGAGGATCTCCAGCAGGATTTGGAACGGATATTGGGGGCAGTATACGTATCCCTGCGGCTTTCAACGGCCTCTACGGAATCAGACCGTCCAGCGGCAGGCTACCATATGAAGGAATGGCAAACAGTATGGATGGCCAAAACTCGGTCCTAAGTGTCGTTGGTCCGCTCGCAACCTCTGCAGCAGCAATCAAGCTGATCGTTCAGTCAATTTTGTCGCAAAAGCCATGGCTATACGACCCGCTTGTGACTGAGCTCCCCTGGCGCAATGAACAGGAAAAGGAAATTCTTGATCTTATCAAGGCATCTTCTGAAGGAAAGAGTAAACTCACATTTGGCTTATTGAAGCACGATGGCGTTGTGAGCCTCCACCCTCCCGTCAGACGAGCCTTACGGATAGTGGAAGACACGCTCGTCAAATTAGGACACAAGGTCGTCGCATGGCAGCCTCCGTCTCACGAACACGGCAACGGCATCATTTTTAAGTCGTGGTTTTATGATGGAGGAGCAGACGTATTCAAGGACTTTAGTCTATCTGGCGAACCGGTTGCCCCTCAAATTCAGAAAAGCTTTGGGTCAGAGCCCAAGGAGCAAATGAACGCTAGTCAGATTGCTGAGACCAATGTCGCCAAACGCGAATGGCAGAAAGACTACCTAGATTATTGGAACAGCACGGACAAGCTTACAGGAACCGGCAGACCAGTCGACGCTTTTATTGCTCCGCTCGCACCTTTTCCGGCAGCACGTGAGAATCAGTACGATTATTACGGCTATTCGACATTTGTGAACGGTCTTGACTATACTGCCATGGTGATCCCAGTGACAACGGCAGATAAGTCGGTGGATTTGGTGGACAACAATTTCCAACCTGTGAGCGAGCTAGATCAGAAGATTCAGGATGATTGTAAGTACATAGGTCTTGCTGATGACCTGGGTGCGGGTTTTCTAATTCTCAACAGATGATCCCGAAATATACGATGGCTCCCACGTTTCGGTACAACTAGTCGGACGTCGGCTCCAGGAGGAGAAGATAATCACCCTTGCAGAATACATTAGTTCTGCGCTCCGACGTTAGTTTGTACGATATTTCCATGAGATCATGTCGCTATAAATCGAATCAGTTGAACACCAGCTGCCTCTCCAGCAAAGGGTGCTCCCAATTTGAGTCGTTACTTCATTTTCCGCGGTTTGAGCAAAACTTTGAAACTGCGGAGGGCTTATAGGGCGGGTAGACAAGACATGGCAGGAAGATGGGCATGCTCAGCGAGATTTGCTGAGCTATTTGTTAACCCAAATGAGAGCATCCAACTATCTAGACAAGGCCTTTCAAGTGGTCTGACATTGCAACGAGACAGGACGCATGCTGATGTCGTTACGGCGCTGTTCGTGATATTAGGTTTGAAAGACACGAGTATTTGTCTGCTCTTCTTTTGCTACTTAGAGACTACTCTGTACTGGCAATTCATCGTGGGTGATAGTCATCAGACCCCAACGTGGTGCAGTCGTTTCACATCCCTAGCAGCACTAATTACGCGTAGTGCGGTTGGAGGCTTTGGAATCGTGACATTTCAGTTGCGGGCGAAATTCTCGAGTAGTAAGTGGAACTGCGACCAAGGTGGGATAGGACATTTTTAAAAGACACCACGTCGCAAACTCCGACAAGTTACCTTGGCGCTGATGGCATTCCACAGAGAGGCAGCTTTCAGCAAACATTAAGTCTTGTCAGAGGTTTTGTTGGATGATGAAACGCTTAGGGGGAGGCTGAGCGTTTACTTGATCGGTTTAGGGGCATTGCGGCCCGGAGCTTAATTAGCCGCCGGTGGGATGGCCCAGCTACCGTCACCTTACCAACTGTTCATTCACCAGACAATTCAACCTTTGCAAGACTGTGACTGATTTTCTAATTCCAACGATCTCACCATAAAACTTACCAAGCTGTGATTGACTGTCTTATGCAAGCAACGGATATCTCAACATTTGCCGTCGAAAGGGATAGCGCGTTGTCAGCCCCGTTGAAGATCACAGTCCCGCCAGACATCCCTATCAATGTCTAGTCCTCCACAATTAGAATGAAGGGTCAGTACGACTGTCATTTTCCTCCGATAACACGATCGTCGCCCCGTGTGACCAATCATCCTATTGCACCTTATTACATAAGCTGTAGTTCCCGGTCTTATCCCTCATCGACTCATAATCACTGCTTCACTGCCACAATGCAGATTTCTATCTCGTATTCCCAGGGGTGGTCTCAGAGAGTCTGAATTTCGTTTTCGAGACACTGCGTCGCAATTCTTCATAGTCGTCTTCAGGCCTTGTCAGCCACGCCGGTGACATCTGGCGTTGTTGTGAGCGAGTCACCTGTAAGCTTCTGGAGAGCACCTTGAAACCTGTTTATGGGAAGCTGTGGTGGTTGGAAATGGATCAACATTCAGGTTCCATGTCGCATAATGAGAAGCTGGTGAATATAAATCAAGGATGGACATCAGGCGATGTCTACCTCAATGTCCTCTTATCTCCTAGTTTAGTGTTTTGCGAACACTGTTATCCTGACACTCCTTCGTTACGTATCCTTCATCTGCTTCTACAGTACTCTCTCAACATGCATTCCACGCTCAGTCTAATCCTTGCTCTCGAGGTGGCTCGCTCCTTCGCAGCCCCACCTAGCTCCAGTCGACAACCGGCTCCACCCATTAAAACAGGATCAAATTTTGTGGTGCAACCGAAGCATGGAGGAGGTCCAAATGAAGACTGTGGTGGGAGTGGTCTTATCACGTTTGATACGAACACTTGGAACTCACATAACATGGACGGTCTCATCAACGACTTCTACAACAACGGGCTTAATACTGAGAGGACCGGTTTCGACTTTCATCAAGAGTTTGCAGAGAAGTATGGTTCAGATCTATTCTGTCGTTTGGCATCCGAGAATTGCGAAGGCGGCACCGGCGTCTGCAGCCAGCTGAAAGGCTCAGCGCAGGAGAAGGAGCAAGGCCTGCTCGGTCTCACCGCAATGCAAAATGCACAAAGTATTTTCGTCAGCTTTGACAAGGCCATTGATGCGGCAGCAAACAATCTGATAGGGAAGTTAGACGATTTCACTACGGTAGGGAGGCTACTTGCTGTCTTCAGTCACAAGATACTAATAGTGCACATAGCAATTTCTGGAGGAGCAGAGTAACAATGGCGTGTTCTCGTCGCTTTTTGAGGGCCTTCTCGGACTCGGTAGCACCGCTCTCGGCGCTTTAGGACCTGAAGGGTATGTCAATTCTTTAATTTCCAAACCCCTTCATAGTTGAAGGCTAACCAAACTCATTGAGTAGCGAAGTAGCTGGGTCTCTTCTTGAGTTAGGAGGCGGTGTTGCCTCCAATTTCCTCTTCCCAGATCCTGATCCTCTCAAGGACTTCAGCAAGGCGTTGGACATGTGGGGAAAAGTACAGAACGGACTCCACAGTGCACTCAATCAAACACACAGTGCCCTCTTCAGCAATGGTGATATCGGTAATGGCAACGTTCAGGGTCCAGACAAGGCTCTTCCTGAGTGGATGAAAGGCGGTAGCATGATCAACCCGGCAGACTACACGCAGAACTACGCTGACATGGAAAATACGATGACGAAGCTACTTGCCATCCGCCTCCTTCAGAGTATTGCCCAAGGGCAGAATGGGTTCGTCGTTTTCATTGAGAACGTGGTCAAAGATTGCGCAAAATGGAAGACCCATAGCCGTGATCGCTACTGCGGCTTCCAGGACGGCATGTACTTCCTCGTGGGTCTTGACCCAAGCCATAATGTTATCGAGTTGAAGGGTTTCGACAAGGTGGACCAGTGGGGAGGGTTCAACATCCAGCGCGATGGGCTGCTTCACTCGGTCGGCTGGGAATATGAAGCGAATGGCCTGGGCTATACACCGACGGCCAACGACTTTAAGAATATTCTCGATCGCGACAGGAGCGGACAAGACATTGCCAGCCAGATTGGAGCTTTTAGCCTACCTGTCTGCAGGATCCAGGCTGCCAATTGGAAGCAGAGTGATAATATGGGCCCCGACAGCCCTCCATGCGACTGCAAGAATGTGGCGGACCAACATGGCAAGAAATTCTACGACGTTGCTCCGGATGAGGTCAAGAAGTGGTTGGATACGAAGTGCTAGAGCTTCGCGCACAAGATGGTGGTTCCTGGATTGGCGTTAATGGGCTTAAGACTCGGGATTTGTTGGCCAATGCTGGCGCTTGGTTGGTTATATTAGCGTGTTGACCTCGATCGAAGCAAGGCGTAAATTCTGGTAGAACTAGACTAGGAGTTCTGATTTGCAATCTGCCCATAAAGAAAATTTACTCCCACTCTCTGTCCGCATGTTAATGGCTTAAACATCCGCCGCGCCTTTAAATAAGCCCTGTGAAGGGTCTCTTTGGCTCTGGATAAGTGGAAGGCTAACTCCGTAGACAGGAAGGTTTAAGCGGGCGATCACTGCATGTGATAATCCTTGCGACGAGCGCATGGTACGGCTCTCGGTTCAGCTCGAGATCCGGCCGTTTATGATGTTTGCATGGATAATTCAGAGCTTCTGCTTCTCTGTTATAATTCCGATATTGTACGATGTGATAGGCTGTGCCGATCGATGCGCCGTTTCCCTGCTTTCGCCATCGACTCCGCTTTAGCATCGCAGAAAGTGCGATTGAACAATAGCCCACAAAGTCTTCACCATGGCAGAGGCAGAGAACTCGAATGCTGCTTCCACACCAGACGACGCTGCGGAAATTGATATCTCGAATAACCAAAACTCATTGTCAAAGATCCCGGCTATAAAGGACAAGGAGTGTCCATATTGCCATCAACCATTTACGTCCTCCTCCCTCGGCCGTCATCTCGATCAATACCTAGCAAAGAAGAAACCCGACGGCATTCATAATGTCGAAGAGATACGTCGCCTGCGCGGCGGTATCACCAGGCGACAGGCAAAGTCTCACAAACAGGATGGCCAACGTTACGACGAGTCACCAGCCCAGTCTTCCCCTGCAACGCTTCAAACGTCGCCTACGACCGAGAGTTTGATTGCTCCCGTGGCCGGCGGTGTTGGTACAAGATTCAATTCTCCAATATGGCAGTCTACAGGCGTCATCAACGGGATCCCAGACCCACGCATGGGCTTAGTCAATGGCGCCGCGCAAGGATCTAGTAGCCCTACAGTCCTGAGGAAGAGCACTGCAGCTCCCGTCAACAGTCTATTCAACATTGATGCTAACCGCCCGGAACAAATGCCAGACAAAGAGCTAGCACGGGCACTGGAGCTTGCTTTGCGGGAAGTTCTTGACAATGTCCGCGCTGCAGGGTAGGACCTGTTCCCTTCCTTCCGCCTCATGTCCCGTTGGCTGACCGCTTTTAGTATTCGCACCCTTCCAACGCCCTCACCTTTCACAGCCGACCTTCAGTCTCTCACCTTTCCCGCCCTCTGCCTCTACTTTCTCCCTACACCACCAACTCTCTTCTCCTCCGGCCCTTTCTCCACGTCAAGCTCCTTCCCTGTCGAGCCTCCAACGGCTACCTACCTTGAACCCGTCCGTACCGCCGCCCTTCAAACCATCGAGCAATGGAAAACTGACCAGCTCTCTCACCTTACTGCTTCCTCCCCAACCACCGCTACAGAAATCACGGCCATTGCCCACCAACACGCTGAGCTTACTACACGCCACATCGACATCGCGTTCCACGCCTGGCAACACACAAACTCCGATATGCAGCGCTATGAGCAGTGGCGTCTCGAGATCTTGCGAGCGTTTGCCCGAGAACGCAGTAGACGCGAAGAGACGGAAGAGCGGCTTGCTAGGGCACAAACAGAGGCGAAGCAGCTGCATGCACAGGTCGAGATGCTCAGTCGGTGTCAGTGGCCAAGAGAGTTTGGGCTATTTCCGCCAGAAAGAGGTGCAGTGGGCCGAAGACTAGGGAAAGATGGTGTGAGAGACCTGCAGGTGCAGAATCGCAGGGCCACAGGAGGTGAGGAAATCGGAGAGGAACAGGAGGGGGAAGATATCTGGGATTATGAGACCATGTTGGGAAAATGGAAGAGAATCATCAGGGAAGAGACAGCAAGGACGTTGGGAGTCGTGGCCTCGCAGACGACTGGAGGACCGAATGGACATGAAGCCATCGATACGCATTCATCAGATATGGTGACTGCAAATGGTACTTTAAATGAAAACGAGACGCTTCCTTCTGGATCAGCAGAAGAGAGCGCGGGTACAAGAGGGACGAAGAGGTCAAAGCTCTCGAATGGGTCGGCAGCAGCGATGAGCGACAAACCAATAGCTCTTCGCGAACATAGAGAAGAAGGACCTGGCAGCGCCTTCTTTGGCAAGAGACCATTAAGAGAGGTACAACTTTGATCCGCCCAGACCTATTTGAGGTTCAGCTCAAAGACGATCATGACGCAGACTTTCACTTGGCCCTGGACCTATCAGAAGACATCATATATCTGCCTTCTGTTAAGATGGTTCAACACCTCGACGTTGAATCTGCCCCTTAAAATCGGCAGTGAAGCACAACGCAGCCACGCCTCAAGAGATTTAATACTTTCCACTTGAGATACTACTCTGCTCCGATTCGTGCAAGTCACAGGCTCCGCAAGCTTATCACAAACAAAGAAGAACGCTGCAGAGCTCAAGATCGAGGGCGGATAAGCGTGTGCGGCGCTACAAAACGACGGCTGCGGTCCTGGCAGCACTACGAATGTTTCGAAAGCACAGATGGCCGCTACAGCGAGCTAGAAGGAAGTGGATACATGCATTGTGCGGGCGTTGTGCAGGCGGATCACTGTGCGGCATTGTGTGGATAGACTTTTGCGAAAAAAAAATTTTTCACTGCTGTTCATTCAGCGCATTTGCGCGCATAAATGCATGGATGGGTTGCTGGATCGGGTAACGCATGGTGTCGAAGATTTTTGAAGTTGAAATTGATGCATCCACGGGAGATGGGCCGAGCATATGCAGCGTTCACATGGCGCATACTGCGGAGGGGAGGTGGTTTTTTTTTCGCACATGTGTTTCTCAGGATAACAAATTTTAATTTATGGCATTAGTCGTCGTTCTGGTATCTCGAGGTAACTATCTATCTATTTACATGTCCGCGGACGATAAGATCCGTTGGTTCAAAATCATGACCCTTTCCACTTCTATCGTTGTGCAACTCTTTATCTAAAGCAAAGCAATTCTTTTGTCCCCTTACTGGCGCCGACCTATATGTATCCATTCCGTCCATATATATATATACCCAAACTCCCAAGACAAACTCATGCTCTCTCTCATATCATGCAGGTAGGATTCTTCCCTCTCGCAGCATGTGTGCATGCATGCTGCCCATCTACTGCATCCTCCAGCGCCCGTTCTTCTAGAATGAAGGAGGAATTTAGAGGTTATTCCTCCTCATCCACGTCCCTGACCCGCCGCGAGAACAGGGAGACGCGGTTCTGGATGGCGTAGATGGCGTAGCCGACGATGGCGAGGACGAAGAAGAGGCAGATGACGATGATGGCGATGACGTCGTTGCGTTTTACCATCTTTGATGTGGATGCGATCTGTGGGGTGGAAGAAGGAGGAGGAGGAGGAGGGAGGGGAGTGTAGAGGCTGATTGGAGGGGTTAGGAGAGCTGGTTTTCTGGTTTGGGGGAAGAGGAGGCGGTACGTGGAGGAGGTGTAATGGGTAAAGGCCAGCAGGAGAGCGGATTGGCAGAGGTGGGAGAGATGAGGAGATCGGGAGGAAGTTGGGGGTCGGTGGCAGAGATGTGCTGTTCGTCTTTGAGGTTTTGTTGGAATGGACGGAGATTTTGGATGAGCAGGCGTTGAGAGTGATAGAGATGGTTTAGAGAGAGCGAAGACGCGGCTCTGGGAATCAGTCTTTGAGTGAGGATGCAGAATAGAAAAGTAGAGTAGCAGCCAAAAATGGGGTGTTTTTTAAAGAGCTAAGTAGAGCAAATTATCTAGCCCAGCCAACTGCTCAATTTTACCCAGACAGATCCACCACTATCCATCCAGCCATCAGGATCAAGGATCATATCGAGCCGACAGGGTCACGGTGTGTGAGAACGTCAGAGAAGGAGGTTGGGCCAAACGCCATGTTTTGATTTTGCCCAATCGGGGTGGACCTCGCGGCTTTGGCTGGGAGACCAAAACTCCCAGCCTCGCGGACGGCAAGGCTTAGGCGCTAACGCTGGGGAAGCTCCAGCTGACAATTCATGTGCACTATTTTCACAGCGAATTCTTTGAACTACCTATTCAGTACGACCTTTATTTCCGCTGTCAGAAACTACTTGAAATTTCCAAACATATCTCAGCTCACTTCTCCAAGGTCCTGAAATCAACTTTGCCTTGCCGCTCACAAGATTATCTGTGAACATTCGCCTGACCAGTCGTCTTCGCTACCGCAATAGCCTCTCCTTGCACTACAGATTCTGCATGGGCAGTCCTCTGCTCCACCCGGAGAAACCAGATCCTGCATGTGGGAATTCTTCCTTCGGGGCAGGTAATTCGTCATGGAGATCGGAGGGCGAAAGATGATATACTGTTAAAAGCCTGCGTTGCGGACGGGTGCTCAATAGCCCCTTTGGTGTGGAAATAATGCCTTGGACCCTAGTTTATAGGCCCATCCTTCCGGTTGAGAACCATCGTACTGGCCTGTCTCGCACATACTGGAGTATGTGATGGGCGAGACACTTGCTGTACGGGCGGCACTTGCCTGTTTGGCGATTGTCGTTGTTATAAGAAAAGCCGGAGGTGAGATGGTGGCAGTACCTTTGTTGAAAATATCAAATAGCGGAAGGTGATCTCGGAGACAAAGGATGTAGGCAAGATCCTTTTACACATGTCCAAAGGCTGACAGGCAGTGATCCCTGATATTGAAACACAGACTCTGAGCACCGTGCGTCTTGCCGAGCAGATTCGAGGTTCATAATACGGCGCCACACCATAGCAGATCACTATGCACTGTTTTCTTGTGCCTCTTTTTGCTCGAACTCTTTCCCAGATCCATTTAACTCGACGATGCTTCTCAACGTTTTTACTACATCTTCACCCGCCCTGGATCGTGATACTCCTCCCCTTGCTCTCAACTTCGTTTTGTATCGCAATCTACGTAACCTTAGCGAGAACAGTCTCAAGGATGTCTGCGATCTCGTCTGCAAAAGAGGTGGGGATCTCATGGCCCCCATCATGCTCGAATATGGTGACCTGTTCTGGCTGACAGAGCTTGACGAGATCCATGCTATGAAGCCTCCACTTGTCATTTCGTCCATATATATGTGCGGTTGGAATTGATATCCTACATCCGTCCACCGTCGGATAAAACATTTGGTAATGTATCTCTTCATTTGGCTCTTTCTCACCCTTAAGATACGCTGGGTCCGTTATGAGATGATCTGGTATACTATCTGGACAGTTTGGTCGGCTCGGCTTTGTTGCTTTGAAACCAAAATACGTCCTAGCATCAATACCATGCTCCAACCTACATGAAAATGGAATAGGCGAGCAGACGAAGATGGCGGCCTTAAAGAGCGGTGGTGCAGATGGCGAGTAGATCTGATGATGCATTATCATTGAAGCAGCGATGGCCGCACCCTGGATACTAATGTGAGCAAAGACCAACACTCGAGAGGAAATCAGCTTGATGTTGAAGCTTCATCATCAAACGAGTGAACGCAAAGGTAGTTATTACCTGGCTGAAACCCATCACGGCATCGAAGCGGCCGTGTTTCGCCATCAATGAGTTTAAGAGTTCATAAGCAGCAGCCACGCTTGCGACGCTCGGACTTCGGTACCAGCAAAGATACGGCCCGTCGTACACACTGGCTACACCAGGTGCCGCGTCACAAGTTGTACTGCCATCAACGAAGACAAACTCATAATTCGGAGGCAGGAGCTCACGGAATGAGGCTATCACTTTGAGGTAAGCAGCGTGAACAACAATGAGCGAGACCACATGAACGTGGCATTGTGTGGTGCTGACCAGATTGAGCTTCAAATATCGTGGCGTTGGTTCCCATTCCATGCAGGCAAAGTATTCGAAAAGACATGGCTATATGCCTCTGAGATTACTACTGGAGGATCTGAAAAATTTTGAACGATATAAAGAACTGTGAACGCTTCGACAATGGAATTCTGTTCTATCTAGCTTGCCATCGACACCATAGCTGACAACTTCGCTGCCTCCTAAGTGTGTTGGGTTGAGGGCCAAAGTCTGTTTGGGGGGCTGCAGTTCGAATGGAACTGTCTTTGCATGTGATTTCCCCTATGAGACAGCCTGCATGTCTAGGTAGTATCACTTCAACTCGGGTCCTACCAAAGTTGTTCGTCGTAGGCCAGGGGGCCTTACACTAATCCCTTCCACCAGATTTCAGGAACTTGCCGAGATGCAGCCGCTCGTAATCTTCCGATGCCGGCAGGAAAGAGCATAGGCTGTGCGGACTGCAGGTTCCGTGTGAACTCAATTCACGCCTACTCAATCTACAGATAGGATTCTAGCCGCTAGCTTCCCTTCTAAATCGCCTACGTTTTCATACCGATAGAGAGGATGTGGGGCTATAACGTTGATACGGTATTGCCGTTTGTAACAAGCTAATATATTGTAATACAGGTTCCGTTTTTTCCTTTGATTTCAAGTCCTCATACAAGCAGCATTCGAATTACCGCTCACTAGCTCCCTCACACACCCTCTCTTCTATCTCACGCCGCAACTGCCGCCGTCCCAGTCCTCCCCTTAATCGACCTCCTCTCGGGTAGCAAGCTTACGACAACTGCCACGCCCGCGATCGCAAGCCCCAGAAGCCAGCTGGCCCTCAAGCCCGCCAAATAAGCCTCCAAAACACGGCGCAGTTCCTCGCCTCTGAACGCTGAACGCAGCTCTGTCGCGCCTGTGTCTATCACCCTGGCCACGGATATTGAGGGCGCGTGAGCCGTTAGGGAAGCCCGCAGGCGGTTCGTAAAGATTGATTCCGCAGCGGGGACGGCGAGAGCACCCGAGACCAATTGGAAGACTACGAAAAGGTGCAGGTTAGAAAGGCTGATAGGGATGCGGGAAAAGAAGTGCTGAATTTGAAGAAGTCAAGGAATCTCTTGCTAATCGAAGAACGGCTCTGGAGCTGGCAGAAGGAAGGAGTGACTTACAAAGGACAATGGTTGTCACGATTGGAATGTCAGCTGGATCGGAAAGGGCCTGCGCCGCAATGATGGGTACTTGAATGCAAGTCCCTACCCCAACACCAACGAGGATCTGATACCCGATATATTCACCGGCAGAGGAGCCAATGTCGAGCGTGTAGAGAAGTCCGGCACCCAGAGTTACGAAGGCGGCACCAATGGTGAGGAAGGGCTGGAAGTAGCCAACAATTCCGAGAAGCTTGCCACAAAGGAGGGTGGCCAGTGCTGCAATTATGGTATCAGCCTCGGACAATTGATTGCACGAACAAAAGTAGTCGAGAGTAACAGGACAGTGTTGACTGACATGTAGCGAGAATGAGGGGGAGGTTCCTGACCCCGCTTAGCAATGGAGAGGCATTATCGATGGCTTGGAAGTAGATGGGTAAATAATATATGAGGGAAAGATTGGCCGAGTTCAGACTTGAAACATACGTGTGTTAGACAGCGGTACACCACTATGAGGCAGGAAAATGACGTACAAAAAATTATGAGCGCAGCATGCAGCAACTGATCTCTGCTTGATCACGCGTGTCACAAGGGTTGCACGTTCTTTCTGATACCATTGATCAACGCTGAATACTACAGTCAACAGTATCCATCCGATCAAAGTACCAATGACGTTTGAGGAGTGCCAAGGCATGGTGACGCCGCCCCATTCCAAGGCCAGAACATAACAGACGAGTGCCGCAATTATGGCTACGAGACCGATAGGATCGGTTGAGAGGGCTATCTCTCGCCATGTTGCCGATTGCGGCTTGGCATGCGCAGGCGTTCTGAAGAAGAGGAAGAGAAGAATCAACGTTACACCTCCAACGGGAAGGTTGATGTAGAAGCTTTGGGCCCAGCGTATCAGCAATGTGATTTGGACTTTCAGTCTGGGTTCTTGCGTACCACCATCTCCAGGAGACCTTGTCCGTAAAGACACCGCCGACCAGAGGGCCCGCCACACTGGCTATGCTGAACACGGCTCCCGCTAAACCTTGGTAGCTGGGAACAGATGCTGGCTTCACAGACAACGCAACAATTATGTATACGCCGCTCGTGACGCCGGCGCCGCCCACTCCGGTAATCGCTCTCCCAGTGATCAAAGTGTTGCTGCTCTGTGCCACGGCTGTTTTAATTTCAGCTTGCTCCTCTCTCTACGAGGCATCGGACTATGGTTGAGAAACAAGGACGAGAAAGGACGACTTTACCACAAATCAAACTTCCAATTTCAAAGATCAGGACGGCCAGAAAGAAGCTGGATTTCAGCGGGAAGAACTTGTACACCTTTCCCCAGAAAGCCTGAAAGGTACTGAGGGTCAGAAAGAAGGCCGAACCATACCACCCGACCTCCCGAACGCTCCGAAACTGCGACGTGATTCTGGGGATCGCGGTTGCGACGATTGTCTGTCAATGTCAGCCTATGGCTTTGCAACTGAGTATTGCGATTGTTGCAATGGGATAGAGGGCGAGATGAACCATATCCAAAGCCACCTGAAACCAAGTTAGTAGTCGTTCACCTCTTGCAGTTGAAAAGATTCAAAGTATACCAGAAACATCCCTAGCAAGAGGGCGAGAAGGACAATGAACAGCCTGAAGCCGACCAGATATTCCGCCGCCGCTTGAGGCTCTGTGGCAGGCATTGCCACAATGGGAGCTTCGTCTTTGTCGTCCATCATGCTCATCTCCACCGATTCCGACGAAGGATAAGAATCGTGTTGGCTACCTTCCCGTTCCTCCATTCTACTATCCCAGTGAGTTCTGTACGTTTTCTCAACAAGTGAATGAGGCAAGAACAGAAAGATTCGGGTACTATAAGTATTTAGAACGACAGTTTTATAATGTTTTTAAGATGCGGTGTCCGGACTGCGGGACTACCTAGATTGGTAGGTCGTACAAGAGATGCTGAAGATGTCGAATCAAGAGTTGCAGCGGCAGTTGTGACTCAAAAGTCCTCAAGATAGACAACTCCTCTTTGGAAAGTACCGCAGAGAGGCGGCTAAGATGGAGGATCTCTCAATAGAGATAGCTAAGGATCCCTTTCTGGCGAGCACATTTCTCCAAAGGCTCCAGCCTTCAATCAGATGCCACATGCTGCCTACTTGCAGTAGATGGTACTATGTCACCGTCAAAATCGCTCCTTTAAGTTGTAATCTGAGTGCTTTGGTCTGCAGCTGGAGCATAGCCGAAATATTCTTGGCCTGTTGCTGTGGAAGTGAAGGCACTAAAGGGTTCTAAATTAGGAATTACTTGTACTCTACCGCACGTAAGAGTTACGGGTGACTAGATACATTACACAAATTTGCATTTTCCCATGCGTAGTGGCGAAGCGTCAGTTGAGAATCGGAGTACTGTAGAGTTGGATAAGGCGTCCATGTGCAACATTATGTCGATCAAAATGCCAAGCGGCCCTAGAGCGTTGAGACGGTCTCTAAATGTAAAAAAACCTGAACTCGAATTAATTACATACAAATTGTAATTTCTCTGGAAAAGCAAATACCCGATCCGGAATCTGGAAGGTAGCACGAAAGAACGATAATACGCTACCGCGCAAAAGCCAACATCTTTGACATCAGGCGTACATCTCTGATTCTAGTCGGAACGTTTTGACTCCAACACCGACAAAGCGCCATTCAGTCTTCGAATCTCTTTTGACCTTCGCACGCTTTCCTCGGCCCTTTTTGGCCTTGCCACCTTCGAGACATTGTCATGCGCTGCCGGTAAGAGACCGGACGTATGAGAAGTACAGCTTGCAGGTGCGAATCAGCACCTTGATGCAGCGGGAGACAGCTACAATTGCCATATCCTGGAATATCGTCGTCATTAGGCATATCTCACCAACAGCGATTCTTCAACATCAAAGGAGCTAGGCGCTTTCCTTTGTCTGTAGGAGCGACGCAGTTCCCTTTGCTTACCCTCTAAAGGATTGATCATCACGACAAGATATGCTGCTTACAAACATAGCTGCAGCTCGAGCTTGAATTCTTGATCAATCTAGCCACTTCATTCTTCAATTACTAGAAATCACTGGCTACGTCTGTTTTATTCTTTCCTATCATATAGACTCGATTGGGGCCTTCAATTAGCAGAGAAAATGGCAACTGTGATCTTCATTACCGGTGCAACCAGAGGTAAGATTCTGCTCTTTCTTAGGGTTGTCTGTTCCGTTTCCACACAAGAGAAGGTAAGAATCATATGCTGAGGCGACATCTTGTGCCCTAGGGCTCGGCCATGGCATGACCGCATCCTTCGTCAGCCGTCCAGACACGACCGTCATTGCCGGCGTCCGCGACCTCAACAGCTCCAACACCAAGTCTTTAAGCACCCTTCCAGCGGGCAAAGGCTCCAAAATCATCCCAGTCAAGATCGATTCCAAATCCGAGCCAGATGCAGTGGCAGCCATCAAGACAGTCCAATCCCATGGTGTCGATCACATTGACATCCTGATTGCCAACGCGGGCATTGACACAGACTTCTCACCCGTAGCCCAAGTCCCTATCGCCGTGTTCCGAGAGCATGTTGAAGTTAATGGATACGGCCCTCTATACCTCTTCCAGGCGGCCTTCCCGCTCTTGGAAAAAAGCGCGAAGCCTATGTTTGTCGGCATCGGGAGTCCATTGGGCAGCATTGGCGGGATGGACCAGAGGCCATTCCCGTGTGGCGCATATGGCCCTAGCAAAGCTATCCTGCATTGGATCGTACGGAAGGTGCATTTCGAGCATGAGAACTTTGTCAGCTTCATAGCCGACCCTGGGTGAGCCTCTCTACATTTCCTGCTGTGATTCCTCGACCTGGAGCCCCCTCTCATGCTCCAGCAACTACTAAATTCCTCTGCATCCTGTTCCTTCCATGATGATACCACCTATCCACTCGCTGACAATATGCTGTAAAGATTCGTCCAGACCGACATGGGAAACCACGGCGCGCAACACTTCGGCATGGAAAAGGCCTTTACTGAAGTCAAGGACGCCGTTGCCGGGACCGTGAAGTTGGTGCGTCACGTCCGCAAGTTCTCTCCACCTATCTGCTCTCCTTCCTTATATGCACCCTTCCCCAAAACAGGCCCCTTGCAAGACCCAATTAAGCATCCCTTCGATTAACTGACAACCGAACCTGCAGATTGACGAGGCCACGCGCGAGAAGACCAGCGGCCATCTTTTCACCTTCGACGGCACTGAGTTCCCTTGGTGACGCCCAGTAGATAGACAGAGCAGGAAATACCTACATAGATAGTCCGCTATTAGCCACGTGAGGAATGAGAAACAGTGTTGACTGGAACATACGGAGGAAAGTAGTATCGTTCTCCATAGACGCGGAGGAATGATCGAACGATCATACAAATCAGGCATACAAATCGCCAGTCCTCCCCTCCCCTCGTAAACCATCCAACAGAAGCATAAATAGACCACACAAAGATCCTAATTCCGCTCTTTGCTGAATCTATTGCATTTTCTACATGCTCTCTCACAGCTGTTTAATCATATAAGGTTCGTTAATTTGGTCAATATGTAGAAGAAAATCTATGTGCAGATTTAGGTTTGTACATCGCGGCTCGACTCGACGTCAGCCAGCTAGCGAGCGGCGCTTTGAAATTTTAACTTTTACCCTTCCTTGGGGGGGCGGGATGCCCGACTCTTCCGAGACTCTTGAGACGAGAAGGATTTTTCGGCGAGTGGGGGCCGATAAAATGGTAGTACGTAAAATGATATGATGATTGATGGGCAGGGCGCCGGCGCGCGTGGATGTCCTAGCATTTGCAGTGCGTAGTAGGATCGGAACGCGGCCGAATTTTTTGGGGGCCACGGCAAGACGGGAAGGATCGGGCGGGTATCTAAGGTAGATACCTTATCTTATCGTATTGGGCGAACGGTGGGATGGATGTTGAGGGTGGTTTGTAAGGGGGCGAGATTGGGGAAGAGCGACGGTGGGGCAGGGTTTGGGGGGGATGGGGATGGATTATTCTCCGGGGATCTTCGATGGGGTGTCGACGGCAGAGGATAAGAATCACGCTGAGAGAGAAGAGGCTGTTGATAATTAGGGGGTCACGGGAGTGTTTTTCATTGATCGTTGTTTTAGAGTTCGTCTCCGTTGTCAGTTGAATTGGTTTAGTCACGGGTTCAAAACCTCGGCATCGGGTTCGGTTATCTAGCTCTTTATCGGACGGTTCATACCAGTCCAAGGCCCTTTGCACTACTGGAATGAACGGAAAAGTTTGAAAATTCACAGTGGCAATCATGCCCGACAAAGCCTCCCCTCCGCATCCTCGACCCAAGCATCAGAACCCACGCCCAGGGCGGCGTAGAACAGCCCGTCCGGATCCCACTCCCTCTTGATCTGCAGCAGCCTTGCATAATTGCTGCCGTAGAAATCCTGCTTCCACGACTTGAGCGCGAAGTCCGCCTCGTTCATGTACGTGCCGGACCCCGGGGTGAGGCTCGTGAGCTGCGGGATCAGCTCGTTTGTGAGCTGGTTCTCGCGCGCGACTTCCTCTTCAAAGGGTACGGTGAAGTTCCACGGGGAGATGACGACGAGGGACATGGAGGCGTCGCGCCAGGCCGGGAGGACGGCGTTGGGGGCGACGGGTGGGATGGTGACATTGTGGCCCAATGCGAAGCCAGTAAGGGTGAAGTCTGTTGTGGTGACTATGGAGCGACTAAGGGCAACAAGGTCCATATTGTTGTCTTGGATGACGGAGGTGGGGATAAGGCGGCCACCGATGAGTTGGGCGGTAGGGTAGCCGCCGTCAGGTAAGGGGCCGTAGTAATGAAGGTAGTGTTCGAGAAAAGTGGGAAATGAGGTTACGTTTATCGAGGCCGTAATATTATGCGCGGCTAGGTAGTCGTTGAATGGTTCGAGGAGGGCGCGGGTTTCGTTCACAGAGTGGCCTGGCACGGTCATGCCAAGGATAGCGAGAGCTTCGGTTGAGATTGAATAGTCGATAGAGACACCATGGCTGGTCAGCTCCGGTATCCCGGCTTGCCAGGTGGTGACGGCGTTCCAGAAAGTGTCGTCGGAGAGGCCAGTAGAAGGGACAGCAATAGCGGCGCCACCGATATGTCGCCCTGGGTGAGCCCGCACGGTAAGAGAGACGATGACTGCGTAGTTGCCCGGTCCGCCACCACTAAGCGCCCAGTAGAGGCCGGTATTCATGTTCGGCGTGGCAATGAGATGTCGGCCCTGAGCTGTCACAACTTCCCACTCTAGAACTTGGTCGGCGCCAAGACCGTACTGTGAGACCAATGTCCCATGGCCTCCACCCTGCGTGAATCCTCCAGCGATACCAACGGTGGGACAGCTTCCTCCAACTATCTCGAGGCCATGTTCGTCAGCGGCTACATAGGCCTCGTAGCCTGTGATACCGGCACCAATCTTGAAAGCTGGGCCACTATAATAGCTGGCGCTGTAGTTGGCAATGAAGGTGGCTGCTTTGAGGTTGTGGGTCCACAGTTCAAGGCCGCCGCTGCCACTAGATCGCCCCAGCCAGCTACGAGTTGTTCTCGTTAGCAGTGCAGGACAAGCAAACGGTCTAGCGAAACGCAACTTACTCATGGCCTGTGTTCTTAATGACTAAACGGACGTTGTTCCTTTCGGCAAAAGCGATACCCGCAGCAATGTCTGCTGCACTTGAGACGTTTATCGAATATGGCACAATTTTGCCCAGAGTACAAGGCGATGATTGATCTGTATAAGGTGTACAGCTATTGCCTTGAAACCAAGGCGACATAACGGAAGAAGGGTAGTCATCGTGAGCCCGAGGCCATGCCCACCACTCCTTCAGATACGCGCATTCCGCCTCGTTATACGATGGATCATGGCACGACGAAGCCAGAGGTATAGTGGCGATGAGTCGTCCATTCACAGTCTCATTCAAATTCGCCCAGCTTTGTGGATTAGGCCAGTCTAAGTCACCTGGTAGAGCTTTGCATGTCGAATTGACACGGATTTGAAGAACGCCTGCATGGCAGAAGGAAGGAAGTTGAGAAATGAGTGCAGCAAAAGAGAGACTGAAAATGAGGGCCATTTTCAAGTTCAGCACTTCAAGGTCTGAAAAGATTAATGTGGAGCATAGAGCCAAAATTGTACTTTGCCACTCTACCTTCTATATAGCCTCATTGTTTTACCAGCCCGGGGCAAATGCATTTTTCGAAGATGACAGGCAGTTTGTGCCTCGGTCCAAACATCGAGTTATTCACTAAACTGACAAGTGCTGGTAGCGCCAGCCACAATCTCCAGTCTTTCGGAACACATTGGGAATGGGGGAACGACACGGCGGACAATTCCTATCTCAGGTTGACACTGCTGATGTCGTCGAGCCCGATCGCTGGATTCTTTTAGAGAAAGAATGATGCGACAAGCCGTCATAGTCCTGAATCGTATGTGCAACTGAGATAGATTATGTTCCGAGACTCGACGTTAACGCGCGATCGCTTCGAGGATGTTGGGCTCTACCGTCGTCACAATTTTTTCGGATGGGTATCTGGTGTATGAGAAGCAAACGGCAGCGCTCGGCCAGGGGACATGGGCTGAATGTCTGATTAGACCGGCAGGATATCGGAGTTTTTATGTTTTCGTGACTAGCAATGAAGAAAGAATCAGTAATAAGAAAGATTGATTGTGACCCGGCTGCCTTTCGCCCCTAAGTCGCGTCATCAATTAGGCCTTCCGTTTCAAAGATCAGGCCCAGCCAGACCGCAATAGCCGGCACATTTTCGAAACGATCGAGTTGTATGAAACGAGCTCTTATTGGCAGCTGGGGCGGTCTAGTTGCCAAACTTTATGAAAGCGTTAGCCTATCAATCGGTGCTTCTCCAGTACCTCGCTAATTGCGAGCTATTTGCTGCCCGTCGAATGCCCAGTAGAGATTGAATTTTACCGGTGAGTTCTCTCGGCTATTGCTGAAGTGGTTGTTACCATAATTAGCAGAGTCCAAGCGTGGTTCGGGGACCTGGGCGACGGCGTGCTCACAGGCGGGCCTAAGGGTCCGCTGATGGCGTTGATGGAGACGAAGAGCGGGTAGTGGTATATTGAAAGAGCGCCATCGAAAGCCGAAAATACCTTAGGAAGGTATAGAAAAAGCCGTAATTCCTCATTCCGATGTCGTTCTCGACTAGATTAGAAGAGAGAGAAGGGAGTTTGATCCTTTGGCTTTTACCGTTGTAGGTTACTTATGCCGCTATTCCGCCGCCGAGAGACACACATTCTCCTATCGGCGCAGCGAAGACATAACGCGTAGCAACTGGTATAAACCTAAATGACAAACCCGAGTCTTTAATATCTGGATTAGTCTGGGTTGCCAACTACCAAGAGGAAAATGCTTTTGCAAGGGTCGACCCAGCGCGCAAGACGTGCCGATTGGCGGCTGGACGGGCCGGATTGACAGTGGAGAAACTTGCGCGCTGAGGAGCTAGAGACCCGTAAATAATGGATTGCGTAGCACAAGAAGCCTGCCGTCCTTACCTAGGC
Organism: Pyrenula aspistea; assembly: GCA_021030945.1. Lineage (NCBI taxonomy): Eukaryota > Fungi > Ascomycota > Eurotiomycetes > Pyrenulales > Pyrenulaceae > Pyrenula > Pyrenula aspistea. The sequence continues at coordinate 339,729 of JAGFML010000036.1, forward strand.
TTTACGTGTTTCTGAGCAAGCCTTAAAGTTCGACTAGATTGGCCTCTACGATGTCATTTCCCGTAATGGACGGAAATTGCCGCGAGAAAGAATTTGCCTGGAGTAGATCAAACGCAGACTTAGACAATCGGTAGCTCCTGCTGATCGATATACTACTCCTCGATAGGCATGATTAGGATCCAGTGCCACGTATGTGGAACCCGAGCAAAATAGACGGCGTGCCAGAAACAGTCTAGTTTCTCCTAGACAAGAAATGAATGCGAACAAGAGATCCCGAACAGCTTTTCTTCAAGTCAGAAGGATATCCTCGATGAGAATGCGGCCTATTGCATCCGGGGACATGTAGTGCTCTTCTCCGTTGCCGACCTGGACCCAGTGAGCGATATGGTAACGAAATTGATCGACGTTCAAATATTACCAGAGGAAGCAATGATTGAAGAATATGACGCTAGTGACTCCCTTGGCGGTAAATGATCGAGATAGGCTGATCCGCACATGGCCAAACTTTCAGATTGCCTGTGATCGTCTGCGAAACAAAGGAGACTCGGCTTCGTCTCAGTCTAATGTCCTTAGCATGCAAACCGAGACCGAAATTGCCTGGCTGGCGTGTTCCTGGCTCATGTGGAGCTCTTACTCGCCCGTAGTCGTAGCCCCGCAACCCGAGAGCCCGAAGGAGCCCGAGAATCCAAGAAACCGAGCCGATACAGCAATCGCTTGCTTGCATTAGACGTATGGTACTGAAAGTGGCTGATACGCGTATCATCAAAACATTTATTTCACATACGAATCAATTTCAATATGTTTGCTCCTCTCTTCTGATTCATTACTTTCGCTATCATCGATTTTTGCTGCTGTCTTTGACTCAAAAGCCGCCTGAAAGGTATTGCCCCAAGCAGGGCCCATTCAGCCTTCCCTATCTGGTCTAAATCACGCATAGAAAATGATGAAACTGCCGAGCCAGTCTTGCGCCATTTTACTTTTTGATTTGACGACTGTAATAAGCAGTTCAGTCTCAAAATCTGTCCAAATCCAGCAAGAAGAAGTAATCTGACATTCCTTTCCTACGAAGCTCACTTGACCAAAGCTCTCACTCCAAGCGTACCTGGCTTAGGGCTTGGAATAAACATCTCGCGCCAGCAATCAACCGAGTCCCTGGTGGTCTCAAACAAGTCAAACTCAAACCTCCTGTAGATGTTTGCCATGACAATAAAAAACTCCGCATAAGCAAGGTTAATGCCAAGGCATGACCTTGTACCACGGCTAAACGAGACCATGTACCGACTCAATGACTTGCCGTCCGGCGCCTTAGGATTATTGAGCCAACGTTCCGGGTGAAAGATATGCGGCTCAGGGAAGATTCTCTCGTCATTGTGAACAGAAAAGATGTCCATGCTGATCACGGTCTTCGGCGGTATCACGTAGGACCCATAGCTAAGGCTCATCTTTTCGGACGTGCGGGGATTCCGCTGAGCGATACCATACGACATGCGTAAAGCTTCATAGCGTTAGTCCAAACAAATTGCTAGGCGGTCAATAAACTCATGGCATTCGCTTACATTCTTCAATACATGCGCCCAGATACGGGAGTTTCTCAAGCTCTGACAAAGGAGGCATGTTATCAGGATTTGGAATAGCGTCTTCCAACTCTTGGCGAAGACTTCTGTAGACTGCTGGTGTGTTGATAATGTGGAAGCTGCCCACCGTCAAAGCCCACTTGGTGGTTTCAAGACCAGCACCAATGAGACTAATAGCCTCATGATGAAGGCGCATCAAAGACAGTTCCTGTGGCGGTAAGTCGGATTCGAGAAGCGCGTTAAAGACCGTTGTGTCTGATTTCTCTACTTTGTCGTCTTGGGCATTTTGCAGGACTTCGTTGATTTGCGTACACATTTCCTGGCTTGAATAAGCATATCAAGAGACCTGTGTTGCATCGTAATGAAACTTACATTGTTAAAGTCTACCACGGACTTCATGGATGGTTGCAATGCAATCAACACCGAGTCTGGCAGGGTACTAAGCAGCTTCTGTATCCAAGGGAAGTGCACAGCAATGTGTACCCCCTCAGTCAAGTCTATCATGGCCTGAGGAAACGGAGACCAAAATTCCGGAGCATCGATAAAGTCATAGACACGATCGAAGCAAAATTTTACAACAGTGTCTGATGTGATACATCCCCACATCCTCCCCAAATTCAAGATCTTGCCTGTTCCTTTGTACTCACGCTCAAGGCGCTCACACAGTCGACTAACGCTCTCCTGGATCGCGGGACCATGTTCGGTCGTTCGACGCTTGGCGAAAAAGGGGTTTAATGCGGCGCGACGACGGCGATGGATATCATGCTCAGGAGTCGAAAAGGCGGATAGATGGTTGTTGAATCTATACTGGAGACTTTTGAGCTTATCCCAGGGTTGCGACTGTGCGAAGAGAGTGTCGAAGAACTCGGGGTCTTGGATATGGACCTCAAAGGGGCTAATGCGTACAATTGGGCCTGAAGGTTTCCATCAACACTTATGCTCATGAACGCCGTGTTGCACGACTGAGACTTACCATAGATCTCGTGAAGCTTGCGATATTGCCATATGAACTGCCCTCCTGGTGCTTTAAACTCAAAGTACGTCTCATACCACCGAGTCAAAGCAGCTAATTTCGGCCCCGGTATACTGGATAGTGGGTGAAAATACAATCGATAGATGCCGACACAGATAGGATATAATATCGACGCTGTGAAGGATAAGATGGCCGCAAGCTGGATACGCGAGAAGGAAGAGAGATAGTCCTCCGTCTGAGTGAATGTAAGCATCTTGCGGAACCTATCTCTCAGTGATAGTCTGATAGATGCTAAATGGTCGAGCAGGGTGAAGAAGGGGAAAATAGTAACTTCAAACGCCAAGTCCTTATTCAGAGCCTAAGTAAGGAGCGCCGGTATGGTTGTCAATCAACATATGCTTGGTCAGATGGTTCAGCTGCGAAGTAACATTTCTCGACCATTAGACTTAGCAAAAGAAAGGGACGCATCAGTGCAGCAAGATAGATACAGCTGCCCCTCACCGAGATCAGCGCCTGGTTGAGCAGATTCTAAATTATCAAGTTCTTCAATTGATCATTTGCCTGCAAATAAGCACAGGACCTTATTGTCCATACTGGTATTGGCTTCGACCGTAGCTTGATCTCTTGGATGTATGTGATGAGGAACATCTGGTTTGAAGTCGTCCGCGCAAGACTAACCTAGACAAGCCTCTTGTGCAACGAATGCAAATGCAAGATTGCTCTCGGGATCATGCGGTCTTGGTGTCGAGCAAGAAGGTGATAAGGAACAGAAGAGCGGAGCCTTGCTAGATGATTCCGACAGTTCTACGGATAAATCTGAAAGGTTACCGGTATGGTAATTCACGTAATCCGTAGGTGGTGAGTACGGAGACTCGTATTAGCTTTACTAAAACCCGTTTCAGCCCCCACCACACCGCGGAACTTAGAACTTGAAGATCGTCGTGGCGTTTTCTATGAGAATTTCGTGTCCACACTGAGAAAGAGGGGAGACTCTCAAATTCTATCGCTTATTTCGGGTATACCGGGTAGAGAGGGCCTGAATCACTATCTACCAGCGGTGAAGTTACAGGAGTAGGAAGCCTGAAAGGGCTCTCTTGGGACGCCTTATGGCGTGGGATAGGGACGCTCGGTTCGTGAAATCTGTTTTGTACACTGCAGTACTGATCCCCCTTCAGTGTACCTCTGTGTATTTCAGATAAGTCCTAGCCTCGCAAGTTCCCTGTCTCGTAATTTTCTTGTCATGCAATTTCCTCGACTCGCAACCATCGCTTGTATGTGATCAGCGTTAAGTAGCAAAAGCCACGGGTTCGGAAGTTTCAGTACTTTCAGGTAAGGGTGTGAAGGCCGGTTAAGGTATCACATCCATACTCAAAATCTCTCAATACTGTACGGGGACGTGAATCAATAACCGAGGGGCGGTAACGGAGCGCCTTACTTTCAAGCTGTGTACAAGAGATACGCACAAGGTACGCACTACAGCCGCTCTACGGTTTAAGTGTGTTGCGGACGATCCCGATAGTTCCAGATTTGAGCACATGGCAACTACAATAATTCTCCATCAAGTCAACAAATCCGATTGCTGTAACTCTCCATAGAGTTGGCACATGGCGAGTGATTACGACAAGTCCACTTTAAGTCAACACATGGGTTCTGCAGCCCTGAAGAGGCTTGCAGAAGGCGGGAGGAATCTCCAACTTCCCCAGCGAATGATTGAACTACGGGGTAGTCTAGAATCTGAGCGGAAGAAGGATTGTTTGGACTCGGTCCGCTACTAGTGTGTCTAAGCAAGGCTGCAATGCGCTCCGCTGATGTACCTTGACGACAACCGTCATAACTACGAATGCAGGATTCCAGTGAGCCTTGTGTAGATCTTAGAACAAAGAGCTGAATTTTCTCTCAAGGGAAAGTGTGCGTAAGTCTATTGTGGTACATTTGATGTCTTAGCGAGCTGTCTAGTAGAAGTTCCCTCGGAGATGCAAACACTGCGAGACCGCTACTCCAAAATTTTCCCAGTAATTTGCCGAACATAGTCTGCCTGAATTTTTGAGAGCATCGGGAAGTCATCGCCGCTAAGTACATTCAAGTGCTAGAAAGGTGTTAGCTCAAGTACTTAAAAGGAATAGGATTAGACGTACGCCTTTACCAGGAGCGATGTGAACTTTCTTGGGCTCGGGGAAGGTGCCGAAAAGTGCCAATTGCTCTTCTGGCGGAGAGATCATATCCTTCTCTGGCACGACCATGAGTACCGGGGTTGGCTCCATATGCTTCATGATACCGTGGGGCTGCCACATCTGAATCTTGTAGTATGACTGAAGGGTGGTACGATTCTCGTGGCGGGGCGCACCACGGCTCTTCGCATTGACCATGTAGTCATATTCTTCTCTATCGGCGCCGAGACCCATGCCAGCAGGATTTTTACCCTCGTCTGTAAGAACAGGTAAATAGACCGGTTCATTGCCCGCCTGTTGCGATTCTCTGTCTTTCATGCTCTTGGCAAGGACTTTGGGTCGCTTGTCGGACAAAGAGAAATCGAGAAGCGGGCAGATAGCAACGCAGAGCTTGGCCCGTTTGTCCAGACTTGCGGCGCAGAGAGCGATTGTCCCTGCGAAAGACTGGCCCCAAAAGACAATGGAGTTGGGGTCGACAATCGGCAAGGTTAAAAGGAAGGTGAGTGCGTCCGAATAGTCAGATGCTTGCTTCATGGGGTCTATATCATTTCGGGGAAGGCCGTCGCTCTCACCAAGGCTTCGAGGATCATAGATCAAGGCAGTGATGTTCGCAAGTTGGAACTGCTCTGCAACCTCCGGAACGAACATTTCCTTTACGCAGTTGAACTGACGTAGAAATCAGCTGCTCAAGTCTGTGTAGAGTAGAGATGGACGGGGTCCCCGCGAGAGAATGGTGCATGGAGCATCGCTTTTCTTGCGTTCTCCGAAAAAGACTTACGCCTGGTGTGATGATTACTGCTGGGCCCTTTGACTTAGCAGGATAAAGCCAGCCACGGATAGTAAGACCATCAAGTGTCTTGAATTCAACGTCTTCATGATGAGTGGTCATGATTGTTGATGGACTGAAGGCAGTAAACCCGTCGAATACACCTGCCTCTGTTGTAGAAAATTGTCACGTGTATGGAATCAGGAAAAGAGGAGGGCGACACCCGGAGAGTAGTCCCAAGGCTTGAAAGTGCGAATGGAAAAGATGAAGACTCAAACGATCAGACAATGTCGTTAGAAAAGGATTGTTGTATTTAGCATTAATGTAGCCGTCTCGCTTTCAATTGGCAGCGATTACATTCGAAGTTAGTCAGCTGAAAACTTGCTGAGTGTGGAAGCAGAGACTCGCATTAAGGTTCATCATGGTGAAAATGTTCCGGTGACTATTAAGGTTCAGAAGGAGATTTCGCAACCTAGTCACATTGATCCAGTAATTAGCGGGACGAAGAGTCCGGGACCAAGCATATCTGGTAATAGGTTTCGAATGGCAAAGGCCACAGAATTGTCTCATAATTAGATCGTGACACGTCTTCCGCTGATGCTAGACAGGGATTTGTCCTTAGAGGTAAGAGGTGCTAGTGCAGATGTCCGCGGGACGATATAGCTCGGAGCCGGGAACCATGCAACAAGAGCAATGGTGTGGTCGGAAACACGGACTATTGATCAAGACCGAGGTCTGCATAGTACATGGCAAGACAGATCATAAACCGCGATAGCCTAGTAGCGCTGATAGTAGGCGGACTAACGGAGAGATGTATCGTGGAGCTCTCAGCTAGTTCCTGATACCGTAAGTGCTAATCCTGTAAGAGGTATTTCCTTAGTATCTAGAAATTGCAGCGGCTCGGTTCGGGGCCAGAAGGTAAGATACATGCTTCACTGTACAAATGTCTATCTTTGTGAGGATCCGAGTAGAGTGACCTATTTCGACGGTAGAGCATGGCTGTTGAGGACGCTGCTGGTACAGTTTAATTCAGTGTTGTATTAAGCAAGCTGGAACCAATCTCTCGTAACAGTGTTGTCTCGTATTCCACTTTCAAAATACGGCGAGCTGACGTCGGTGTTTGAAGGAAAAGTATACACAATGTATATAGAAGCCAACCTCCTTTGACATATCGAGACGTGACTCGAGCTCAGGATAGTCCACATCATCATAACGACGGTGAATGATACTGGCCAAAAGTATCACTGTGAGCCAGCCATGGCGGAATTGCAAAGAAGTAGGACAAAGCCTTTCGCTCAGGATGCCATTGCGGTCGTTGGGATGGGGTGCCGCTTGCCTGGCGAAAGTGATTCACCCCGGGCACTGTGGAAGTTCCTCGAGCGAGGAGGCACTGCCAGAAATGAGGCCCCAGAGTCTCGCTTCAATCTAGAAACGCATCACGATGGATCGAAAAAGCCGAAGACTATGCGGTCGCCGGGGGGGATGTTCCTTGAGAACGTGGACCCGCAGGATTTCGATGCCGCTTTCTTTGCGATCTCGCGAGCAGACGCCATTGCCATGGATCCTCAGCAACGTCAATTACTTGAAGTAGTGTACGAATGCTTGGAGAACTCCGGTGTCTCGATGGATAGATTGGATGGAGCACCGGTGGGATGTTTCGTTGGCTCATACGCGGTCGGTAAGTCTATCTGGGTGATCCATGTGGCTGCTAAAGAATCGTCTCATTTCTAATCGTTGCTCGTGCTAGATTATGCCGACATGCAAGCTCGAGATCCAGAAGACAGAGCTTCTGGGATCACAATTGGTGTAGGACGCGCCATCCTGAGTAACCGAATCAGTCACTTTTTCAACCTCAAAGGACCAAGTATGACGATCGACACGGCGTGTTCAGGTAGTCTGGCAGGAGTCGACGTTGCTTGCCGCTACCTCCAGTCAAGGGAAATCAACGGGGCCATCGTTGCGGGAGCCAACCTCTATCTCAGGTACGCAAACTAGAAGCTCAGCCGTAGAAATGATCAGAGTTAGATGCTAACGGGAGGCGTTGTGCAGCCCAGAGCATAATATGGATGGTGAGCGATGTCATTCAGCAGGGCGAGGCTGCCAAGGCTGACGTCATTTGAATAGGTGGTGCGATGAAAGCCGCCCACACTCTGTCGGGAAAATGCCACACCTTCGATATCGATGCAGACGGGTACATCAAGGTTCGTGGTCATCTTAGTCGCTTTGCGTCTCGTCGAAACTAATCTCATGGTCAGGGCGAAGCCGTCAATGCCGTCTATTTGAAACGTTTAAAGGATGCTCTCAGGGACGGCGACCCGGTCAGAGCTGTCATTCGAGGCTCTGCGACTAACAGTGATGGTCGCACCCCGGGCATTGCACAGCCCAGCGCAGAAGCCCAAGCCGGTGCAATTCGAGCGGCTTATGCTAATGCAGGGATTACTGATTTCAACGAGACCTCCTATCTCGAGTGTCACGGGACTGTGAGTTGTTCTACCAAGGGTATTCATGATATGGCGCTAACCGGTTCTGCAACCCAGGGAACTCAAGCTGGTGATCCCCAGGAGGTGGACGGAATTGCTTCGGTCTTTTCTCAGTCCAGACCCAAGGATCAGCCTTTAATTATTGGATCCGTGAGAAAGCCTTCTATGACGATTTCTTGGCTCGAAATCTCACCTTTAAGTAGATCAAAAGCAACGTTGGTCACTCCGAGCCTGCCGCTGGTATTTCAGGTCTTCTCAAGGCTATTTTGGCCATCGAAAATGGCAAAATACCAGGCACTCCGACCTTTATCACACCTAACCCGGCGAGCATGTCTTCCTTTTCTGACCGCGCCTCCTTAGCTGATCTAGCTATCTAGTTGACTTCGAAAGCCTCAAAGTCCGTGCGACCCGCAATACTATTCCTTGGCCGAAGGTGGACTTTCGACGAGCGAGTGTGAATTCTTTTGGCTATGGCAAGTCCCCTAGATTGATTTGTTCCAAGTTTTTCTTGCAATGCCCGGTAATTAATAATTGATTATTAAAGGCGGCTCGAACGTTCACGTCGTCTTGGATGAAGCGAATTCAGCGATCCAAGAAGGCCAACCATCCCATGTCTCGTCCTATTCATCCACTAGCGACGACTTTTTTGAAGATGATGAGCCAAAAGCCTCGAAACCCACCCTTCTGGTCTTTTCTGCCAATGATGATAGTTCCCTCCAAGCCTACACAAAGGCTATGCGAAAGCATCTGCTGAACCCCAGTGTCAAAGCTTCGCTTTCAGATCTTTCTTACACTCTTTCTGAGCGGCGGACACACCACTTCAATCGAGCATATACTGTCGCGAAAACTGCTAAATTGGAAGAAGATAGAATAGTCTTCGGGAAGAAGGCCTCCGAGCCTCCGAGAATCGGCTTCGTCTTTACTGGCCAAGGAGCTCAATGGAGCCAGATGGGTAAAACCATTGTCGATAACTTCCCATCTGCAAAAGTTCTACTTCGGCATCTGGATGACGTACTTCAGAGTACGCCGATGCCGCCTTCATGGTCTCTTTTGAACGAGCTCACTCAGCCAAGGAGTCCGGAAGTGCTCCGTCAACCCGAGTTCTCCCAGCCTCTTGTCACAGCTCTTCAATTGGTGATATTAGACATTCTGGGGGATTGGGGCATCAAATCACAAGCAGTCGCTGGTCACTCATCTGGAGAGATAGCCGCGGCCTGCGCTGCAGGTTATCTTTCCAAAGAAAACGCCATCAAAGCCGCGTACTATAGGGGCCAGGCATCAAAAGCATGCGGCCGTCAGGATCCTTCGATGGGCATGCTTGCCGTCGGACTAGGGCCTGATCAAGTCTCGCCTTATCTTAAACGCTTCAAAGATGTGGACATTGCTTGTTATAATAGCCCTAATAGTGTTACGCTCTCTGGGCCTACGACGCAGCTGAACGCGATCAAGGATGATTTGGTGGACGACAAGCATTTTGCCCGGCTGCTTCAGGTCGATCTTGCCTATCATTCGAAGCACATGGACCAAATCGCAATATTATACAACGACCTTCTCCAAAAAGATTTCGAGCATCTGCCCGAAAAGCTTCCCGGCCCGGAATGGTTCTCGTCCGTCCTAGGTCGTAAGATGGACCAGGTCAGTAGCGCCGCTTATTGGAGGAGCAATATGGTTAGTGCTGTTCGTTTCGAGTCGGCGGTGCAAGAGATGGTGGCAGGTAAGGAAGGCGCAACGTTCTTGATTGAGATAGGCCCAAGTGGTGCTCTCGCAGGCCCTATTTCACAGATTATGAAAGCCATTGGTGGGCGGGCTGCAAATATCCAATACTATCCAGCCCTAGTCCGTGGACAGGCTGCCACTACGTCTATCTTCGAAGTCGCCGGCCGTCTCTTTATCGCTGGTGGCAAGGTCAACCTAGCAAAAGTTAACACCCATACCGGCACCGATACTGCACCAGCGAGAGTACTGATTGACCTTCCAAATTACGCCTGGAATCACTCGACAAAATATTGGTACGAGAACGAAGCAAGCAAAGACTGGAGGTTCCGTCTCTTCCCTCACCATGATCTCTTAGGTACCAAGGTCCTTGGTACTACTTGGCACGCTCCTTCGTGGAAGAAGATTCTGCGCATTGAAGATCAACCGTGGTTGAAGGATCATAAGATGGGCCACGAAATCGTCTTCCCTGCTGCTGGATTTATGGCTATGGCCATTGAGGCCATTTTCCAATCCACGAAGGCCCTTACCACCTTGGAAGAGAAGAATGATGTCAAAGATCCCGTGTATCGGCTCCGGAACGTTACCTTTCCCAAAGCTCTTGTTTTAGAGGAAAAGAATAGCGATTGTCATGTAATGCTCAGTCTCACACCCCATAATGGCTCGAGCAGCTCGTGGCATACATTCACAATATCCTCTCTCAATGGCTCCATCTGGAATGAACACAGTCGAGGACTTGTTCGCATACAGAATGGAGATCTGCCAACAGCATCAGCGGATCAGCTGAAGGACCTAGTCTATCCAGTTTCAGGCCAGCTTTGGTATAAAGCCATGTTTGATGCGGGCTACAACTTTGGACCGCTGTTCCAGAAGCAATTAGAAGTCGAGTGTATTCCAGGCGAACGGCAAAGTAGATCAATCGTCGATCTTCAAACTCCTGCTTCTGAGTATCCACAGTCTACCTACCCGATGCATCCAGCAAGTATTGATGGGTGTCTGCAGACATGTGCTCCGTCGCTCTGGAGCGGCGATCGACCAAGTGTCAGTGCTGTCTTAGTGCCAGCGATCATTGACGACATTATAATATGTCCTAGCCAGCCACCGTGCAGCAAAGGACTCTCAATCTCCAATGCCAAGTACGTTGGTGTCGGCCGACACGAAGAGACAAAGAACTACATGTCCAATGCGACAGTGTATAACCCTGAGAATGGTGTGCCATTGTTGAGGCTGTCAGGTCTGCGCTACCACAAGCTTGATACCCGTGAAAGCCCTTTTGCTGCACATAATTACAGTCAGCTGCTTTGGAAACCCGATGTCACACATTTGACCGAGGCCGGATTCCTCAAGCATATGAAGACCGTCCTGGGTGACGAGAACAACCATGGAGACAAGTCTGTTGTCGCTGCAAGCGAGGCTATTGATCTTGTCGCCCACAAGAAGCCGAATCTCAAAGTTTTGGAGCTGAACATGATAGCTGGAGATATAACCAGTCTATGGCTCGATGGCAATCAATCTAACAGCTCCTTCCGCAAGGCTTGCCAAGAATTATCTTTTATGTCAACCGATGCAACTACTCTAATCAACGTTCAAGAACACTATGGTGAGCGGCCGAACGTGCACTTCGGCTTGCTCGACATTACCAAGCTGGCTGATCAGTTCGAAGCGCAGGGCGATGACTACGATCTTGTCATCGTTCGGATAGGAGAACACGCCACTGATCTTGAAGATACGGTCAGTAATGTTCGCTGGATTTTAAATGAGAACGGTCACGCACTGTTTCTCCGGCAATTACCATCGCGCACCGACAATGATACCTCCGACCTTGTCAATGGCGAGGTAAAGGATCACAATGATGGTGAATTGTCTGACCTCATTGCGCGAAACAAATTTGCCCGTTCTAGTCACATGGACTTTGATTGTACTGGGCTTTTTGACTCGCTCTATTTTTCAATGGCAGATGGCAGCAGCAGTGTAGAGTCGGCTACTTCCAAAAAGCTCGATCTTTTCCATTTTACTGGCGCAAATGCTGCAAGTTCAAAGCTTGTTGCAAAGCTCGAGGGCCTAGGTTGGCAGATCTCAAGCCACTCAACGCCTTTCGACCGGCCTTCCTCGGACATCATTTTGGTCTTGGACGAGCTCTGCACTTCTCTTTTCCCGAACATGACCAAGGAACACTGGCAAAGTCTTCAGGCCCTCACAGGACTCGGTAGCCGAATCCTCTGGGTCACGACCGGCGCTCAAATGGTCGTGACTGACCCGAACAGGGCAATGATACACGGTCTCTCGAGAACTGTTCGTGCTGAAGATCCCAGTATCAGCTTTACTACGCTTGATGTAGCGGAGTCAGATGGAGCACGCACAGTAGCTGCCATCGCTAGCGTTCTAGAGGTACTCCGCCAATCGCCGGCTCGGAAATACGTCGAGAGCGAATTTGTTGAGCGCGATGGAATTATAAATGTCAGCCGTGTTCAGCCGGATCACTTGATAAACCGAGCGCAAAAAGAAGACACGAACGGTGCTGACTTAGTCACAAGATCGTTACACGATGCAGCGAATAAGGTTCGCCTTCGGTGTGAACGACTCGGCGTGATTGATTCGCTCTGTTACGCTGAAGTAGCTACGAGAGAATTGCCGTTGAAAGACAATTGTGTGGAAGTTGAAATTGCTGCGGCCGGGCTCAACTTCAAAGATATTGCTGTAGGTATGGGTATTGTGCCAGAGAATCAGTACCTCCTAGGCCTCGAGGGAGCTGGCACCATCAGACGACTTGGAAAATTGGTAAGCTCCTATCAGATCGGGCAAAGAGTAGCTGTGTTCGAAAAGGGAACTTTCGGAAACAGGATCGAAGCCACTACTGAGCGTGTGCATGCGATACCTGACTCCATGACATTCGAAGAGGCGTCGACCATTGCAGGTGTCTACCTCACTGCGTTGTACGCCATTTATGATCTTGCCAACACCCAGAAGGGACAGCGTGTCTTGATTCACTCTGCCTCTGGTGGTCTAGGCATTGCTACAATCCAGATCTGCCACGCCATTGGAGCCGAGGTTTTCGCCACTGTGGGCACGGAAGAAAAGCGCAACTTCCTTACATCGAATTTTGGTATTCAGGAGGATCACATCTTTGATTCTCGGTCTGCCAAATTTGCACCAAAGCTCATGGCTGCAACTCAAGGTAAAGGTGTTGACGTAATCATCAACTCCTTGACAGGGGAACTACTAGATGAGTCCTGGCGCTGCATTTCGGAAGGCGGGTAAGTCACCACATTCGCAAACCCTAGAATAAGCATTGAGTTTGAACTCCGCTAATCAACTTCAGTACCATGGTCGAGCTTGGGAAAAAGGACATGTTGGACCGAAACATGCTTTCGATGGAACCCTTCGGCCGCAATGCATCATTCCGCTGCGTCGACATGGGTCATAAGTGTGTGACTGATGCGTTAATTGGCAGGCTCTTAAATCAAGCATTTGACCTCTACGAGCAAGGACTCATACAGCCCATTAAGCCCATCAAAACATTTTCCTTTGACGACATCCAGTCCGCTTTCCGGTATATGCGAGGGGCTAAACACATCGGAAAGATCGTTATTTCCAACCAGGCGGACGAGGACGTTCAGGTCCCTATTCGAGCGGCTCCTAAGGAATTTTCTTTGAGGGATGATATCTCCTACCTGATTATTGGAGGGTTGAAAGGGTAAGTGGTTTATCACCTCAACTTTCACACATGTACACCTCTAAGACATTTCCTCCATAGGCTCTGTGGAAGTCTAGCCCTTAAAATGGCACATATGGGCGCCAAGCACTTGGTGGTTTTGTCAAGAAGCGGATATGCCGACGAGCGATCTAAAGGAGTTCTAAAGGACATATATGCGCATGGTTGCCAGGTCGATCTTTGCCAGGGTGACGTTGCCTCGGAAGACGACGTCAGACGCGCGGTGAGGAACGCAACAGCCCCTATTGGGGGAATCATCCAAGGTGCCATGGTTCTCAGGGTGAGTACATGAACTCATTTTGCTCCACAGCCTCAATGGCTTCGAATGTTAACTTCCGTTTTGACGTATGTGTATCTAATCATGAGGTCTCTAGGACAAACTGTACACCTCCATGACGATCGAGGAGTATCACCAAACCATCTCTTCAAAGGTCCAGGGTACATGGAATCTTCATAACGTCTCACTGTCCGAGAACCTAAACCTCGACTTCTTCACTCTTCTCTCTAGTATCTCTGGTCTTATAGGACAAAAAGGCCAATCCAATTACGCTGCCGCAAACATGTTCCTGGACTCCTTTGCCGGGTACCGCCGGGGCCTTGGCCTTCCAGCCAACAGCGTTGATCTAGGCGCCATTGAGGACGTTGGCTACATGAGCCGAAATGATGACCTACTTGACGCCTTGGACACATCCGCGTGGACCCCGATCAACGAAGCCCTCTTTCACCAAATCGTCAAATACTCCATCATACAACAAGTCGCTCCAATCAATAAAGCCACATCCGCCCAACTAATTAGCAGTATCGCCGTGCCTCAATCAGAGGACTCCCGCCTCCTCGTCGATGCCCGCTTTGGTAGCTTATGCTTCCGCGATGGCAACAGCGGTGCTAACTCCTCCGGCGACGGCAAGGATGCCACCAAAGAGATTCAAGCGTTCTTGCTCATGGTCAAGGCCAAGGCTGATACTACGGCGATCCTAAACGCGGCGATCGAGATTGTCGGTCGTCAGTTCATGACGAGCCTACGGTTGAGCGAGCCGATGGAGGCTGGCAAGCCGCTTTCAAGTTACGGGCTCGACTCGCTGGCGGCGGTTGAGTTCCGGAACTGGGCGCGGACGGAGCTCGGGAGCGAGCTGACGACGCTGGAGATTACAAATGCATCGAGTTTGACAGCGCTGTGTGAGACGATCATCTCAAGGGTTTCAGGGGCTTAGACTTTGATAAGTATAGGCATTGGGAACGCTCTTTTCTATGACTCTTAGACGTGGATAGACATGGCGCACGGAGTTGTTCTCATTATGTTTTACAAAATTTACAGCGGGCATAGAAGGGAATAGATTAGCATGGAAGTAGCTCCACTTCCAAGAAATGTAGTCTTGCTTACTACATACCTTACATCCCTACTATCCCATCCCTTTGTAGCAATTATCGCGCGGAGTGCCTTCGCGCGAGCAACATCTTTTCCTAACCAATACGAGACAGCGCACAAGAGTACTTCCTTTTCATGGAACCTCCATTCCACCTTAGAAACGCCACGTTCCAAGACATCTTCAAGTCAGATAATCCACTCCAGTCAACGTATCATCGCTCCACCTTCCCCTCTAATAGTCCCGATGCCCCCACTCTCTTTCGTCCCCTTCAATGTCCTCCAACAAAATACTCCAATGAAGCTGGAGAAAGTAAGAAAACCTCCACGGCTACTAGCAAGAAAGAAAGGAAGAAAAATAAAAAAGAAAGAAGGAAGGAAGGAGGGAAGAAAAGAGCACATCGAAGAATCATCCCCATACACCACCACCCAACCCCTCCAACAAACACCACACCTAAGTTACGTCCCACAAAGTCGCATCATATTCCAAGCAGCCACACCACTTCATCGTTTCCCCTCAGGGAAGGAACGTCCATGACGCCATATAATATTTTTTTTTCTTCTTGACTGACTGACCAAACCGCCAACGCCAACTTGAACTTTCCTGCAGCCAGGCATCTGTCTGAAAAAGTAATCGTAACCAATATTATTCTTGCGCGCTAGTATATATATATATATATTTTTACCCCGAACTTAGGATGGGAGGACCCTTTCTGCTGACTAGTCTCTCACCGCTTTACTCCCGCGCTAACGATTATTTCATCCTGCTACTCCCCTTCTGCTCTCTTTTACTTCTCTTTTACTCCCCTATGCTTTTCCGTACTCTCTCTTACTCGAGAAGGTGGATCTTTAAGGTTTAGAATTCTTACAATCACCGTATTAACTTTAGCCGAGGGCGTTGTGGGAGCCTATTTCAGATCTTTACTATAAGTAGGGTTCTCTAGACCGTCATAAATATAGAGGGTAAATAAAATCGCTCTTAGTTAAAGGCCGTTTTCATTTACTTTCTCTATTTCCTTTTTTTTCTCCTCTTTCTCTCTCTTAGACTGCGAAATGGGTCGGGCTGGGCTGGGTTTTTAGCCTTCCGACCCGAGCCCGCGCAACCCAACGGGCTTTTTTATTGGTTGACCCACCCGCGGTTTACCCACGGGTTGGGGCGGGTTAACCCTGTGGGTCGCCAAGGTGCCAAAAGCTAATTAAAATAGTTCATAACTCTCTCTATATTATATATATTATATATATATATTAATAAAAATTATATATTTTAACGTATTATTGTCATGCTGGACAAAGCGGTTATACTGTATAGTGGGGAAACCTATCGGTTTCCGACTCTGTGGTGCTACCGTTTTGGTGCAGATGGAAAGCCTCTGCATTCCAGTCTGACAATAGAGAAACTCTAGCCGAGATTAGTAATAGACATATTAGTACCGTAAAGAGTTTATAAAGCCTACTAAAGGTAAGGCTAAGGAAATCGTCGAAAAGGTTACCTACCTACCTTAAGGTAAGGTTACCTATCCAGGGTTTAGGGCTAGGGTCTGTCGGGCTAATCTCTATAAATCTTACCTAGGTAACGAAACTCACTAGAACTCTCCCTAAGACGCTTATTTACCTAAAACTACGTCACCGAAGTCTTATCGCTCTTAATTTCGGCGAAGTTCTCCTACTGCCGATACCTAGGTTCGAACTACCTTACTAAAGATAGTAATAAAGGCTTACTCTAGAAGTCTCTTATAGTAATAAAATACGTTCTTTTACGTTTAAAAGAACCTAAATCTGTCAGCGCCAGCGCAGGCGTGGGATGGCGTGATAATAGATACCGAAGGACCTCCGGGGGAGGTCCGGGTGACTACCGCAGTAGCGATAATATAGCAGGAATGATCTCGATACAGTGGGTTTCCAAGTACTGGCCTGATGGGTTCTGCTAAACGAACGCTTACAGAGTAGAAAGGGTTTGAGGGACGGCGGTCCCTAAATAGCCAGGGGCGATATGGTCTTGGCAGGCCGTGACAAAATCTTAGTTCGAATATTCCGAAGGCGAGGTGACTCTTAGGATTTCTATTAATAACGCCTACTAGAGCTCCGGAAATACTACGACTAGACCGACCTCTAGAATAATAATTACGCCGTCGCGACGCTTCAGGGCTCAGCAACGCTTATTTGATAAAGCCTGAAACCAGATAGGCTGTAAAACTTAAGAAGTTGTCGGCATACAGTGCGTTGCAAAATCGGTGTCCTAAAGAATCACTCTTCGAGTGTTTCTACGGATGAGGATGCCTCATGATTCTTCTGTATTATTCCATTTTTAGATTAGTCGCGTTATGAACCTTACGAGAAGACGGTAAAGATACTTAAAATATCCCGTAATTAGGTATAGAGGCAATTAACCTATCACTTTCACGAGTAGATCACAGTAAAACCTCTCAAAGATTCATTTTATTTTACAGTATGCTGTAGCGGACTGACATGGTTTACTTTACTTCTTGGTTGTCGTGTATCTTCTATAACCATGCCCTCAAAGTCGTATCTCTATTCAACGTGTCGGGATGCTCTTTTCCTAGCTTACGGATAGATATTTGAACACTCTGCCTCATTAGATCGATAGCTTCTGATGTACGGCCTTGCGATCGATATGTCCATGCCAGGTTGGCCTGGCTGGTCAAGGTGTTGGGATGCTCCTCGCCGAGCACGCGTAAACTCGTCTCCATCACCTGCACCTCAAGCTCCTCCGCTTCCTTCCAGCGACCTTGGTTCCAGTACGTCGATGCCAGGTTGGCCTGGCTGGTCAAGGTGTTGGGATGCTCCTCGCCGAGCACGCGTTTTCTCGTCTCCATTACCTGCACGTCGAGCTCCTCCGCCTCCTTCCAGCGGCCTTGGTTCCGGTACGTCGATGCCAGGTTGGCCTGGCTGTTCAAGGTGTCGGGATGCTCCTCGCCGAGCACGCGCAAACTCGTCTCCATCACCTGCACGTCGAGCTCCTCCGCTTCCTTCCAGCGACCTTGGTTCCAGTACGTCGATGCTAGGTTAGCCTGGCTGGTCAAGGTGTCGGGATGCTCCTCGCCGAGCACGCGTAAACTCGTCTCCATCACCTGCACGTCGAGCTCCTCCGCCTCCTTCCAGCGACCTTGATTCCGGTATGTCGATGCTAGGTTAGCCTGGCTGGTCAAGGTGTCGGGATGCTCCTCGCCGAGCACGCGTTTTCTCGTCTCCATTACCTGCACGTCGAGCTCCTCCGCCTCCTTCCAGCGACCTTGGTTCCGGTACGTCGATGCCAGGTTGGCCTGGCTGTTCAAGGTGTCGGGATGCTCCTCGCCGAGCACCTCCTGATACAGAACCAACGCCTGCCGATGTATCTTTTCCGCTTCAATGTAATGACCTTGGAAACTTAACGCTAAACCCAATTGATTCATGCTGACAAGTGTTACTTTCTCCTTCTGTCCAATAACTCGTATCCTACGACCAAGCACCTCCCGATGTGTTAATACGGCATGAGTATACTCCCCTAGCGACTGACGGCAGCGGCCGATACAGTCGAGTAAATCGATAGTGGGTTTGTCGTCCACAATTTCGGCAATTTCCGCTGTGTACAACCCGTGCGAAAGGTAAGGAGGATACTGCTTAGACTGCTCATGCCCTCCGGGCGGAATCAATTGTGCCAGCCGATCGACAGCTATTCTAGCAGTTTGGGTCCACTCACAGATCTCCTTCAGCCAGTTCTGGGTCACGTGATGAATAAGAGTATGGACGTCGTAGTAATTACCTTCCGTACGTTCAGTCAACAATGCATATCCTGTAAGTATGCCAATAGCTTCTTCCTGCATTATATTAGACGGTGCTGGGGGAAAAATAGATTTCGGAACGTTTTGCGGTGCGATGCAGGCCAGAAAGGAGAGGTATTCGGCAGCCTTAGGGTCTTCCTCTCGGATATGCCGAAGTGAGATTAGCCACGTAGCTACTATAGCATTATAAGACTCGCTATCACGAGTCGTATCTTTAAAATCCTTCTTTAAAAGCTCAATCATAGACTGATCACTTTCCTGAAGTAGTTCGAGGTAGCGTACCAATGGAGTGTTATTGGCCTTTATAAATGCCAGGGCCTGAATAATGGCGAGTGGAAGGCAGGTAAGCAATTTTAAAAATTCGCTGACTGCATCCTTCGAGTAGAGGGCTAGCTGATGCTCTAGGGACTTGTAAAGCAACTCCTCAGCTTCGAGGAATTCCATTTTGTCCAACAAGTAATAGTCGTTTGGAGCCAGATTGGCTGCGATCTTACGGCTGCGCGTCGTAAATAGAATTATCCCATTCCGGTTTCGAGGTAGATAATCCCATAGTCGTCTACGCGATCGTTCTAGGTCTTCCTCCCAAAGAATGGTTTTTTGGTCGATATTGTCCAATACCATCAACCATTTCCCTCTATGGTATTGGTTCAGTTTCTGCTGTACAGCATCCAGGATATCCTTCTCCGGATTGTTCGCGTCTGGAATCTGTAATACCTGAGCAATCGTACGATACGACTGTTCAAAGCGGAGCGTATTAAAGGCCGACACCCAAAACACGGAGGAGTTATAACGTTCGCGAACCTGGTGTGCAAATTCGATCGCCAGGGCACTTTTACCACAACCTCCCAAACCGTAGATAGCGATATATTGGTGAGTGGAGGGAGCATCAAAGCAGCTATATAACTGCTCAAATATTGCGGAGCGGCCCGTAAATTGAGGGTTTTTTGCAAATGGAATATGCCATGGGACTAGAGCCGGGTAGGTCAGTAAAAGACGAAGGTATTTCATTCCTATCTATAATATCTTTCCACCTCGATCCCTACCGCCTATGAGTAGGCCTGTCGTGGGGAAGCAGCTTCGACGGAAAGCGTACCTTGAATAGGAGCTAGCTCTGCGACATCTCTTGATGGACAGAACGACAGTATCTCTTTTGCATATGCGGCTGCGGTCGCCGCCGCGTACGGCTGCCACATCTTGGTTTTATACGAGTCCGCATAGTCACAGATACCGCGGATCACGAGACAAGGAAAATGGTTCATCAGGCCAGCTGCCTCCATTTCAAAGCAGAGAATCCCACCCAGCCGTTTAGATAACTCGTCGCGTACCTTCGCATTCTGGATCACTTTATTGTCCGAAGCAATAGTGCCAAAGTGAACATGTACAAGCTCGTCTGTATCGCGAGACTGTCGCTCTACCAGCTCTTCCTTCAGAATTGCACCTGCTGAATCCGAGACTGATTGATAGAGAGCATCCGCTCCAGCCTTGGCCCGATGAAACCGCGGATTTCTCTCTTCAATAACGGCAAGATAATCTAAATGACGGCTGCGACTCCGAAAAAAATTAGTCTGAGCCTTAGTCAAGGCCTGGAGTAGGGCCTCCGGAGGTGCATTAAGATGGCCCGTCTCTTCAAATCCTTCGAAGGTCTCTTTGCCCATATTATATTGTACCACGCCTCCATATCGACCTTGCGGCTGGCTAACTACAACATCGCCAAGCCGGATATCTTCTGTAGATGGGTTCCCCCCGCCAACACCAACCATGAGACCTATTCGAATGGAAGGAAATTTAGAGGTCATGCGGGTGGCGATAACTGCAGCCGAAGTGGTACCAATTCGGCCAGCTTGGAGGCAACCAATAACGACAGCGTGGCCACCGATACGTCCAAGTGTGTAGATGGTGGGATCGTTGGAATCGTATGCTAATCCTTCATGTTCTTCGTCTAATATCTCAGAGGCGGCCGCCGCTTCGATCGGGAGAGCGCTGATCCATCCGACAGTGTATTCGTTCAACGGGAGAGGAGGCTTCATAGTGCGAGAGCACAGGCTGGACATCATGGCGGCCTAGGTTGTGTTAGTTCTCGAGTGATATGCGATCGGGGTAGAAGCGTACTATTTAAGAGCTAAGCTTGCCTCCAGATGTTGCAAGGGCGCCGACAGCTATACTTTATGGCTGATGCTTCCGTCGATCGATGAGGTATGCTGAAACATAGATGGTGCTTTCAATGCGCGCTGAAATGGTGAGACTTATTATAATGTGATCCATACTTCAGAATCGCGAGGCTGAAGACTGAACCGCCAGCGGGACCAACCACCTTCTGACGCCGCGTGGGCCCAGCCAGCAGAAGACAAGCCCATGGCGTTAAAATCCATAGCGACTTGATTGAGAAATCGTCAAGGTGGCTGATAAGCCTCAGCTTTTCAAAAGAAAAAGAATAGATTAATATTTTAGACAACATCTCACAACTAGAATAACCAGATCGTGATCTTCGACTTCAGAACCTTCTTAGTACATCGTAAGGTGATGAACCAATCTTTCGAGAATCTGTCTCGTGTTTTACAGCTTAGATATTTTAGGTAAAGCGCGCTTGGCACGGGCGGCGCTGATCCTGGCTCCCCGTCCCAATTAAACTCAAACAGTTTGATTTTGGGACACTGATTTTGCAACGGACTGTAACCAGCGGTTATCGATGACCACGATTACAAGCCATGGATCGAATCGCATCAACGATGCCTCAGTCGTGCTCGAATCCACCAATGTTATTGAAGGACGATGGAGGAATTGATTGAATTCTTTCTATCTAAACGAGGGGATAAGCCAGGTATTTATATTTAACTAGATTACACTCGGAAAATTATTATTTTTCCTCGGTTCCGTATATAGTATATACGGCTCCATTATACGGGCCCGAATATCATATGTACGGCTCCGTTATACGGACCCGAATATCATATGTACGGTGTTGCGTACACTGGTACAGAGTACTCGTGCACACGGGTTGGTTCTCAAGGGAAGGCAGGCTTAATCAGTAAGGACAATACTTGTGAAGGGTCACAAGGGTAATGTCACGGAAGAGGCACGAGCTGTGTGGAAAGAGCTTGATTGCTAGCTATTCGTATTCGCTACATGCGCGTACCGTGTGCGGTGTGCATACAAGATGTTGCGTGAAGAACAGAAAGGACAGAATAGGGCAGGGCAGGCGTGTATGAAAAGTCTGCCAGCTAGTGGCTTGGCAATTGCGTGCACGTGATAGACATCCAACCTTGGGAGTCTGCGCAGTGTCACAACCGTGACAGGTAACGTACTTGATAAGCGAGCGCCGCAGATAAGCGAGCGCCGCAGATAAGCGAGCGCCGCACTTTCCATTACCACACTACAATTATCCTTAATTTCAACATCACTATGCTAAAATTCAATTATAATTACATCTGAACTAGCTGAATCGGATAATTCTATAGCTTTTTGACAAGTGCGCACATTATGTCCAAGTTTACCGCATACACTACAGCACTATGTTTTCGTACAAGTCCTATCTGTATGTTACGCTCCAAAGGAGTGTGAGAGACTGTGTTGGAGCTGGACTGAATCTAGTAAAGGTACTTCAATGAGAGCGTATCTAAGTGTAGGTTTAGATGAAACTAATAAACACAAAGAGAGGAATTCCAGGAGGGAATTCCTCAAGATCTATATATCCAAGTGAATATGTTGCTTATGGCTGCTAGTCTATGAGCACTCCCTAGCAGCCACGTGCCTTGCTTGGGCCTGTTAGTCTATGAGCACCCCCTAGCAGTCATGTGCCCTCGCTCGGGCCTGCTAGTCCATAAGCATCCCCTAGCAGTCACATACCTTTGCCCCAAGGCAAGTGTGCCGACGCTAGACGTGGTCATAACTGTGGGTTGTAACACCACCTCCCTTTCCAGCTGTATTATCCACAATGTAAGTTCTTCTCCTACACCTCCCGCCCCTTATGTTTAACTGTGTATTGAAGCGTTTTAGAAATCCTGCTTTTTCCACTCTTCACAATAAGAATTATCTATTTCGCCTCAAACAGGAAGCCATTAAGGTTATGATAGTCTATCTAGAGTGTGTAGATTGCAAGCGTATCTATGTGTCCTTCTTTAAAACTATTAAATGCGTAAATTATGTAAAATTGGGAATTAAATGCGGTGATACTTTCTTGCCTTAAGAATATGATAATATTGGTGATAAAATAGTTAAGCTAAAAGAGTATATAAATAGGATCTTGAACTCTCTATTTTAAATTCCAAAACTGCAAAAAGAAATCGAAAATCTAAAGGCTTATTAGTAAGATATGCTATACTGTAAGAGTGAAGCTTTAGCTAAGTTAAAAGAGCTAAATGTAAATATAACAGTAGTAGACTTTAATTAGAAGTTTTTGCTTGTATTTGGCGGTAAAACTGCTGCAATAACTGTTAAGAGTTCTGCAGGTTCTTTTTAGATTTTTAGATATCCTTTTTCTGTGAGTATTTCTTCTACCTGATAAGGTACCTCTAACCTTTCTTTTCTAGGATCCTTTTGACCTTATATTCCTCCTTCTTTAGCTTCTAGTTTCAGCTAGTTTGTACAGGCGTTTCCGGGTATATAGACGTTAATAGTAACATATAAAAGATAAAATGTATTTATGCTTTTCTAAATAGTTCCAGTTAGACTGCGAAGAACCCGCGGTTTACCCGCACCCGGACCACGTGGGTTCAACCCGCGGGGCATGCTGGGTCGGATT